>JAGQAX010000008.1:13396042-13858542 GCA_019142605.1 Cephalopholis sonnerati | reverse complement strand
CCAACATGGTAACTCTATGAAAGCATATTGTGGCACAGGATGAATGCAAATAATACACTGCACTCTACTGCATTGTTCATGGATAAATACCTACTTATTTTCATCTCAAATGACATTATGATTTAAAATTGAATGCAGGAAAAAAGGGAGAGAATACACCAAAGACCTACTGGATTTCTTGTAAACTAAAAGTTGGACAATTAATCATTCATCAGAAAAGAATTCAAAGAAGCATTAGTATGCACCATGGCACCATCTTTTCCTCATACTTCTTTATTTACTATGATGATTGAATTGACATCAATTTTATTTTAAGAATTTAAAAAATCAGTTTAGTGAGGTTAATCACTCACTACATCCTTTGATATGCTTAAAACAATATGAAATGTTTTATTTATTCAATACAAACAAGTAAGAGCAGCTCTTGAGCAACACTAAAGCACATACTTTTCAAAAAAAAGTGTCAACGCAGCCGTAAAACAAAGGCAACTTCTATAAAATGTCCTCTCTCCCCCCCTTGTTTCTATCTGTGTGTGGTGTGGTGGTTAGCCTGTCTCCCTCTCTTCATTCCTGGCTCTCTTCCATTGTTAGTCACCTTGTTTATTGGCTGGAGCAGCCGTGGCGTACTGGACATCATCTGAAACTACAAACGACAGGATGCAATAAGCTGGAGAATAGCAGCAATCTGAGGAAAGTTCTCCATTCACCAGAGCTCCCTAACTCTCTGTCTTCTTATCCTGGGCAGAAAATAAAAAAATCAATACGGGCTCACAGGGCTTGATAAAAGTGCTGGACAGGGAGAGAAGCAACGCTGGATATAGTAAATTAAAGTGATCAAAATTTTCCAGTCGACTCAGCCCACAGCCTACATAAACTAACAACCCTGTCTCCGCAACTGTCCGTCATCCTCCTCCACCCACCATCTTCATTCTCTCTTTCAACTTTGTTTCAATCTTTCTGTTGCATTGTTTCTCCATGCCATGCTTTTTTATTGCTTTTATTTGCAATATTTTGCTGCAAAACTGTAAAATTATTAATTTATGTAACAATACAAAGTTTGCATTTTTCTAGTTTTCATAGTTAAAATGCGGGAAGATTAGGAATAAATGGGAGTTTGACAACAATTTTCCTTTTTCTGCCATAATTAGAATAAATGCATGAGGGCAAGAAAAATTCAACAAATTTCTCCTCATGGTGTTGCAGTAGTTCGCAAGACAAGACAGTAGCGGCAGTGTTAGTTGTTTATACTACGACTCTCACAGTTCACTTTGCTAACTACTTTAGCTTAAGCTTTTAGTCCCATATGTAACATTTAAACCATGACTACATCCATACCAAATTAAAAATCAGATACATTAACCAGCTTGAATTCATTTTTTGGCTGTTAAGGGGAAGCGCAACAAGGTGCACACAAGTTAACATGTCAATAATGTTAGCAATACTTGCCGTATGCAACCATGGAGGTATAAAGAGAACTGGATACAGTGTTGGAGACGGGCCCCTGTTCATTCCTATGAAAGTTGCTCAGTGGTGCATGGAGCCAAAAAAGCTTGATTTTTGTGGTATGAAATTACCAGGATCTTTTGTGTTGTGGGATCCACAGAGCAAGCAGACTAGAGACTTACAGTGGCTGAGTGGTTAACTTCCACAGTGGAACAGCTAACTTCTGGTTAAGCCCTCCGGTAACTTGAATGGGGTTAAAATAATTTCATCTTGCAGCTCTTTTAGACTTTTTAAATGTTGTCAGACCAAATGGATCAAATCCTGACAGCAAAATAAATCATTTTGTAGAGGTTGTGCCACTCAAAAATAATTAGCAACTGATTTATAGACATGTCTTTCACAATGTAAGTCTATGGGAAAAAGTATTTTTGGGCTCATGGATGTATGAAGAGACCTGGATACAGCACTGGCAGGCGTTCACTCCTATGGAAGTTGGTTAGTGGCACATGAAGTCACTGATCACTCTGTTTCCATGGTATGAAATTACCTGGATGACTGGCGCTGCTTCAGTGTCATTGAGCCTATGGAGCAGGTGCACTAGAGACTTACAGCTGCCAAGGATAGCCAAGTGGCCAACTTCAGGTTTAGTGCTCTGCTAGCTTGTATGGGGTTAAATAATTGAATCTTGAATCTTTTTCAGACTTTCCAAATGTTATCAGAACAAATGGTGTAATTCCTGAGTGGAAGAGTCATTTCACAGGGGCTGTGGCGCTCAAAAAATTATCCACTGATTTTTAGACATCTCTTTCCCAATGTAAGTTTATAGTCTTTTTGGGCCCAACGGCATCACATGACGGACCTCGAAAATTGCAGTGCCACTGTTTGACCACTATGTAAATTGGCTTCATAGCCCAGCGAACTTCCTGGCAGCCTGTTTAGGCTCTATGGCATCATGTGACAGACCTGGAAGCTGTAATTCAACATTTGGCCACTATGTCAAATTAGCATCATTGACGCTTTTAATGGAGGCTTGAATCCAGCAGACACAGAACAACATTAACATACTTTATTGTCAACTTAGCACATGTAAATAAATAAGTCACTCTCCTTTTAGCTTTGTTTTGGTCTCCACCCGCTCATGAAGGAAATATCTGGCTCTATAGAAACACTGTACTACGTTCACCAGCTAGCTGCTATTGTTGTCTGTCTGATGTTTGGTGCTGCAGGTAATGTAGGCCTACAGCAGGTTTGTCCTTGCTATTTTGCTGGAAAAAACTGCCTGCAGCTGCGAACAATGTCGGTAAGAAACGTGAGATTTAATCAACCAGTAACGCTGACTGCCAGAAAAACGCTAAACTCATTCCTCATTCGCCACTACAAGCGACTCCTTTCACATTGCACACAGTCGTTTTTATATTTTAAATATTAAGACATTAATTAGCACAGCTTCGAGTAAAAAATAGAGGTAAATTACACCCTGTAGTCAAGACAACTAGTATCCTCAATTTCACAGCACAGGTATTGCTAATGCTAGCGCTCCTCAAAATTAAGGCCATAAATCCTGCTGCTTTTCATGAAAAGTTTGTTTGTTGCTGACTTTCTAACCTCCTCCTTACTCAAAGGAATAAAAAGGTTGATTTTTTTCTCATTCAAGCTCATTCACACCTTTTATCTTTTGTCATTACCGAAACATTCGAAGTATATTGTAGCTCCGTTGTTTTCATTTGCGTCATAAAGCAATGCAACTGATTTTCCATCAAAACCTGACCCTGTAGCACACAATGTAAACTGTGCACACAAAAAAATCCTCATTTGTCAAAGCTACTAATGTGTCAAAATAATAATGTCATTTAATTATAATATAGTCATTAATTGGTGAATGTTAGAATGCTTTTACATGCTGCCCAGAAAATACAATACATGCCTTCACCTGCACTGTTAGAAGTGTGTGCGACCACACAAACACTAATTCAATTACAGTAATGCCGGCAGCAGCTGACTCACTCTGCTAACACACACACCCCATGCCAGCCCTGCACCGGGCCCCCTTGGCACCTTGTCCACCTAACAGTAAGAAGGGATTAATAGGGATTGGCCAATCCAGTCCAGTCTCATGGTGTGTGAGCTTTACCACAGAGCTAAGCTGATGGGCCAGCAACACTGATAACTCCAATTTGATGGCTGTGTACTGTAGTGAGTGGGAAAACGTTCCATCTCTTAGCTCTTCAGCATTTTTTAATCAAGATTATGATGTTGGTTGAAGGATTTCGGAGGATTTACTGACATATTTAATGTAATTAGATCTGCACTGTATTGTTGGTGGCTGAAGCATCAGCTACATCTAATACACTCACTAGAAATATGTTTTTATTTAAATAATGTGATAACTTATTAGATATAGGTCACTCGGGCCAAGGTGTGGCAAACGCCATGTACAACCCTGACAACTGACACCCAAGCTGCCTCAACTGACCTCCACCGTATGTTTACGTGTGTGTCTTCCTGTTCCATGCCAATGCCACCGTGGATGTGTGTGTGTCAGGGATCAGCTCAAAAGAAACACCAACCACTTGGGCCAACACTCGCTGTGGCCTTACATCCTGTTGACCCAGGTTTGACAGCAGACAGCCTTGGGACACTTAAGTTCAGTCGCAACCCTGAGCAACATGCACATGTCCTGTTAGCTCACATCACAGCTTGACTTTCCAAAGACCAGGGACCCACCGCGGCCTTCAGCCAAAAGCCCTGCACAGTCCACTCATTCTCCTTTTAAGATAGCGTGTGTGGTCCGACATAATGCTAATGCAGAAAACACATAGGTGATAGTGGGATAAGATTTCCTGAAGTTAAAAACAATGGAAAAGTGACTCAACTTCTCGAGTGGCTCCACTTTACTTTATGTATATTTACTACATTATGGTTGCTTACAGTTTAACATACCTTGCCGATATAGTGGTCAAACTTTTGACTGTGGAACCCTTTGACGTATCCCGTGCATCATTCATATATTCAAATTATTATGTTTGTTTAATTTGTATTAATACCTGTGTTTATTTAAGATGTACAGGCAGCGTGGAAAGATGGAAGTCAACAGATTACAAGTCAAACGTACTAGTTCAAAGGAGGATTAACACAGAATCCTGTTTATCTATGTGTCTTATTAATCTTGTGTTAGCCATGCAGCTCCTCACGGTCAAACTCTGCCTGTCTGTTTCTATATTTATCTATTTTAATCTCTTTATAAAGGAAAAGGATTCCAATTACAAATGCCACAAGAGTCAATCCAATTGAAAAACAGTTGGCAGTCCTGTGTTTAACACGTAAAACCTTAAGAAAAGATTACAGAGGGGGCCATCGCGTGCATATTCGAGATGCAATGACTTAAATGCATCACTCTGAAACTATTTGGCTAAGTGTTTCTGTCAGAGTTGCACAGCGGCCAATTAATTGCAGGTCTTTACTGTATGCTGGGAGCAGGTCAGAGAATCACCCTCTTGAAGCCAAACAACAGTGTAAGTGAGAAGCCTGTCACAATGCAAGAGTGTAGAGATTAGGATTACATTCAGGTTGAAGAAAATGCTGTGCTACACTGTAAAACAAACCTTAAAAAGTTAAAAAATAAAGACATATTCCAAAGCTTTGTTTGTAACACATGATGTTACTCTGTGATCTTCTGTTTGCGCCGTTTGCAGCAGGTGCCTCTGAAGCTCAGCTCATCCCTGCAAAGCATGATCGATGAGCATGTTGCCATGTAAACACACACATCCATACCTCCCCTATGCATTGCACACACAAAAAAACACGCACACACCCAAACACACACACACACACACACCAAGCGTGATTTTGAAGGGTCCTTAATCACAACTAAGCAATTGACTGATCAATGACAGATATGAGGAACAACTGTGGAATGCAAACAAGGACTGCGCTCGCTTTTATCAGTTTCTTTACTTCGGCCCATTTTTATCACAGATTATATTTCTCTCAGTGTTAACAGGCTCCAAGCCCCACTGAGGTATTAATTAAAATCTAAATACTAAATATTGATTGATACGTTATCAGGGCATAGCAGTTGGTCCGCAGGCTATTGATCCAGCCTGTGATTTATTATCATATTTAAGAAAAATCATTTTGCGTGATTATACGGGGTAATGGATTTTTAGCGAGGGGTGTAATTCTTTTTTTTTTTTTTTGTATCGCGTTTGTTATGTAGAAGGTGGAGCAGATTTCTCAATTGCATTCGGAGATCACTGATATCCTTGGTACTGCACCCCCTCGAGTCTCCCCCCTCTGGCCTGTGAGGGGCTAAAGCTTGTGTAAGAGAACGATCCCCGCTCTTGTCATTGGGAATAATGGGTATTGGGATTACCTCTTTAATCACAACAAAGATTAACAGATGGTATGAGAACAGTTATTAGCAAACATCTTGCACTCATCAAATCAATAAGATGATTTGTAATCAGGCTGTCGGTGCAAGTGAAAAGGGAGCCGGGGCCGTTCCCAGTGAAAGATCCTGGCAATCAGAGGCTACTGTGTAGCAATTACCTCTCCACAAAATAGGTGCTCTTCCTCCACTGGCTGGCAGTCCTCCAAAACACACGCCAGACTGATAGCAACATAGGGCATTAACACGGCAAAACACAAAACACTGCATGGGTAACCTTGTATTTGATCAGGTGTTAGGTTGCTCCGTGATTTCATTTCACTTTGTGCCTTTTAATTTGGTGGATCTTGCCGTGTACTTGAGGGAAAAAATCTAAATGTTTACACATGCTGTCTCTCACTACAAAAGACCGTATAGCTCATTAGCGGGTTACCATAAATAAGTCAGTGTAGGGACAAAGAGGGGAATAGCACAGAAACTCTACAGAGGAGGGTTCACTGCGCAAATATTTCTCCGTGGAGACGGAGACAGAGAGAGAAAGAGAAAGGCTGAAGGACTGTAGACATGCCGGTGCATCCAGTACTGTAAATGGAGGAATGTAAAATCTGTGTATAGCGACAGCTAACTCTTCCCCACAGCAATCCAGAGCTTTTTTCTTCATCTGAAAAAGCTTTTGTTTTGACAATAACTTCACTTATCCTGGCAAAGTCTTTTCTGAGTTTTGCATGCAGGAATCTTTGTTTCAGTTTTACTTAATTAGTCATTGATAGGCTAACACAGCGTCAATGGTACATTGACACGTATAAGACAAGAGAACAGGTCAACTGATTAATAAAAGCATAAGTTGCAATAAAGACAAGATAAAGATAGAATAACAGAAAAAAAGGATAAGGTGAATAAAGATAGAAAAGACAAAAATATGGATAAAGAAAGATAGAATAATGTTAAAATGAGGAAAAACAAGATAAATCAAGAAAGAATAAAATAAAAAAAATAAGGATAAAATACACAAAAAACAAGGATAAAATATGGTAAATAAAGATAAAATTAGATAAAAATAAATAAAGAAAGGAAAATGACAATAAGATCTAAGATAAGATGATATTTAGGATAAAATAGATTGACATATATAAATTATAAAACAGCATGATCTACAAAAATGCGGAGTACGTGTAAAAGTAAGTGACAAGTTTATCCAACAGTACTGCACATGATGATGAGAAAAAGGACTGAGATATGTGATGTGTGAGAATGCAACTACACACATGAAGAGAGGAGCTGAGTGTGAGTGAATGGTGTAAAAAGAACAACAGTATTGCATGTAGGATTTAATGCAAATCAGGTCCAATAGCAGCAGTTGTGTGCTGTTGATCGTGCAAATTCATATGTAAACAGCAACCAGTGCAAAAAAAGTGAGTGAAAGCAACAGTGTTTCACACAGTAACAGTCCAGTCTCAAAAGCAGCAGTCGTGTGATAGTGAATTCTTACGCAGATACACAGGTATCTATAAAAATGTATGAGAATCTATGAGTTTGCCATTTCTTTTGAAATCTGTTTTCCTTTCTTATAATAATAAGATTATATTTCATATGCTGTTATCAATCTAGTTTCTTGTCTCACTCAAACACTGCAGCACAGTTACTTCCACTTTACTTTGCGTTTTGAGTCAAAAACAGGAATTTCAGGCCTCTAAAACACTATTGTGATCAACCCTGTCAGCTATTTTATCAATGATTCAACAGCAAAAGTCAGAATTGGCCTTTTTTGTTTCATTTAGGGGCAAAATTGTGCCATTTTTACACCACCTCAGCTTTAGATACCTGACTAAAGGTATCAGTTTAACTCTAATTACTGCTCTTAAAGCTCGCAGGCCTTTTTGCAATCGACCTCACCTTGTTCGCATTGTATGCATCTTTGTAGTGGGAACAGCGAGATCAAACTGATGCTCTGGAAGATAGTGTCGACTGAAAGGAAGCAGTCATTTCAGGAGCAAATGCAGAAACACACATTTCTGACCTTAGCGAATGGTTGCATTAGTTTAAACTTGGCTGGCTTTAAATATCGGAGGAACCTTGGGAATGCCGAACATTATTGTCCTAGCCTTTTGTTTCCTGTCTTCTCTCTCATTTTAGATGGCGTCAAGCACACTCACATGCTCATACAGGCGCGCACTTATGCCCTCCCCTGCTTTCACACACACACACACACACACACACACACACCCACACACACACTTCTAATGGCAATCTAATCACTACAAAGGACATGCAATGGTAGCTGCTTACATTTATCAGTATGCTAACTTTCACTAGCTTTGAATCACGATGCATACATATCTATCAATGCCCCCTCTCTTGACACACACACCTACACACACACACACACACACACACACACACACACCTCTACACTGTCAGTAAGACAGTGTAGATATGCACTTACCAGGATTAAGCAAGGCAAATGGTGCCAAAACAATGACAGTATGAAGTAACTGATGCTGTTTAAAAATTCAAAGGCCTCTATTGAACAGACTATGTGGCACACATATCACCGGGCCACAGATCCCTGCAGTCCACTGGTCTGGCTGCTAGCTGCTCTCATGCACATGCATAGTCCCCCACCGACCCCCCTCCTCCTCCAGCAACACATCAGAAGTGCTGGACCACCATGCAAATACAGGAAAGCTTTCTAACTCACAGTTACACTCACAAAAGGGATCATCATGCATCCAATGACACCAACGGTACAGTTATAAATCTAAAACAGCTCAAAAGCAAATTCCACCTGTGTTTACTCCAGAAAACACACAGAGAGACATACACACACACACACGTACAACTTGCAATCGCATAGACAGAGACACACAGGCACCTCTCCTCTCCCACACACACACAGTCACTTGTCGAGTGGCTAATATCTTTCCAAGGTCAAACCTGACAAGGAATTCCAATGAGATTAAGTGTCATCAGTGCGACTTTAGCCCCGTTCTGCTCATTGTTCTTGGAAATGGCATTACAGCCACAGATGACCAAGGCCTTGGAGCAGTAAAACCTCTTCCCTTCCTGTGAGGGCCAAACTGATATGTGAGATATTTGATACAGGGCCTCCAATTCAGACGTCAAAATGTAACATTGTTCTTACGTATAGCTGTATCTAGGAGGGTTAGGGCAAGATACTGGTCAGCAAGTACCAGGGTTTTATTAAAAATCAGATATCAGCTGACTGTTGTTCACCTCAGACTGCTACGGAATCTTATTTGATTTGCCTTTAAAATGTCTTTTATCAGTTAATTATTTATTTATTACATTCATGCCCTAGATTAAGAGGGTCATTCTTTATTTAAGAGCTGCCACCACTATAACAATTTAAGTATTATAGGAGTTTTAGGGACCCAGGAAAAACAGTATTCTGGACTGTAAAAACAGTGATTAGAGTCTAATTTTTGACGCACTGTATATACAGTAAATATGTTTGTTTCCACACTCACTGCATATCAAGATTATTCACATGTATCAACATATTTCCCTCCATGCGAGGCAGTGTTTCAGTGTGGCAGATAATCGGAGGGTTTTGTTTGTGGGCTCTTCTCGTGAAGCACCAGACTTGTCAACGTGTCAGCCAGCATTTGGTGCGCTGCCTTTCACACTGAATTTGACACATAGTCCTTCGGTGGCAGCAATGAGCATTTTGTCATCTCCTCTCGAGTGCCAACTCGATGTCCAATTACACCCCAGCTACTAATTTAATTACAGTAGTAGAAGAAATGGGTTGATTCAATTCATTTCAATTAGGCCTGATTGGACCAGTCAGATCACATTTTACTCATCTCAGGTACGAGCCGCCTGTCACATTTTATCTCAGCCTGCCTCATTTGAAGCAAGATAAGCAGGTCATGATATGATAACTGAAAATGTATGCTCGAGTTCACTGATGTAAAAACAGTTCACGGATCACACGGATTCAAATGCCTCCTAATCTCCGACTCTGTGATAAATGTGAGAGTAAAACACTCCACTTTCAGTGCAGGATCACAGCCAGTTGCCACTTAGTAGAGCCCCGGCTACAATAGTCATTACTTATGCATGATGTCCACAATTATGTATCAAATTGTGTGTGCACGTGTGTGTGTGTTTTACATATCCAACTAATGGACGTGTGGCGCGGCGCAAAGCTAGAAAACATGTCAGGAAAGAAAAAAACAACTCTTATATCATGTCATTCTGACAGCCAGCTGCTATAGTTTCGCTCAGTGTCTAAGAATACAACACACACTCTTAGAGTGGCTCCTTCCTGAATAGTTTTACCAACACTGTAATGAAAAGACCCCTTAATATAAGACTTGAGAAGTAAAATATGTCACAATCTTCAGTCTTCAATCTTAAAACCAACTCCACTGATCCTATTTGAAATGTTAAAATAATGCTTTATTCTATTAAGCAACAATCCCAAAGTCACCTTAAGAATATTATAGAAGTATTATAATAATAATCTACAACAAAATGAAAAAGGTGGCTTTAAATTCAACGTCTGAACTGACCAAATCTTTACTGAAATTATCTGTAAGACATTCCAACAAGTAACACATGCCACTGTAACCTCGATAAAAGAATATTGTTAATAATTATATGTATATTACAATGGTAGGTTAGCACAGAATAAAATACATGAGAATATTTCATACTCACTGTCAAGTACTATTGACACACTATAGGAATATTATGTAACTATTATGATGAGGCATAAAACAGAAAATCCATAAAAAGATCTCTATGAAAATTAATTTTTCCTTTTAATCTACAGTAATTTCACAATAAAACCATAAAAAGTATCAACTTCATTAAATGCAATATAGACAGCCACACACACACACACACACACACAGTATGTGAGTATCATAAAGTCATAGAAGACAAAGCAATGCCAATATCTATAATACTAATAAAGTCATTATTAACCTAGTGATGGTTTATAATCTAACAGAACTATTTCAGGAATCTATAGTGACTTGTCTTCGGGGATACTGTTATTATGATCATCCAATAGCAGAAAAAAAAAGTTACAAGTCGCCTCTGATTGGTGCAGATAGAAGCCCCAGCAGTATGCCATAGGCTGCCATAGGCTGCTACATTAGCCTGCGGTGTGTGTGTGTGTGTGTATGTGTAAATGCGTCTTGGCACCAGTTGCGGCGGCGCAAAGACGTCTGATTGGACACTGACGCACGGGACGCAGTTTTTCAGACTGCGCTACTTCAGCGGTCTAATCACACGCTGTACGATCCAAACAGCGTATACAACACAGCAGGTTATTTAAAGATATCTGACGGAGAACTTTACACTCTGCTTATTTTACAGTGACGCACAGCGACACAAATAAATAAAAAATACATTCAAACTGCGAGCGTCATTTACCTCTTGGTGTCTTCTCCACAGTCCGGCCTCCCTCCTCGGTATCCGCAGTGAAAGACAGATAACCTGACGGCAGGCTGCAGAGTGAGAGGAGAGGAAAGGAGAGGAGTTCTTACACAAGTCAGCCGATGCAGTTCATGATGCAGAGAGGGCCGGTAAAGAAGCCAAGTAGCCTTTTTCTTACCTTGCGACACAGATCCAGAGGGGGTGAAATGGGTAAAAATGGTTGTTTGGGTGATTACACGTTTCTCCTCTGCCTCCTCTCCCACCCTCCCCTCCACTCCCCTCCCGCCTCCCTCCATCCCTCGGCCCCCCCACCCTACTTCTCTTCCACCAGCAGCGCTCTCCCCTCTCTCGGTGAATAGAGAGAGTGGCCCCGTTGAAATAGCCTCTATGGGGCTCCAGCTATGCAGCAAAACAGCCCCGTCCTTTAAGGTTAAAAGATACCTCTGGGGCGCATCCGGTATGAGCTGTATCATAAAACAAACGTGCATTTTTACTTTGCCACTGCAGTCAATTAAAGAGATTTTTATTCAGTTTTATTAAGCCTCTCCAAAGTCACAGTCATTTTAATAGTTCCACTGGAGGGTGGACTTTTTTTTTCTTCAATCCACTGTCATGTCAGTGTTATAAAATTATGGGATTGCAGCTTTTGTGCTGCCTAAAATCACAAAAACCTTTCTGTCAATCCAAAAAAATCACACCAAATTAATTACTTTCCCAGAAGTCCAAGCTGTTTGGCAAACCTGATCACTCTGGATCATCCTCTCTCCCTCCCTCTGTCTCTCTGTATGTGTGTGTGTGTGTGTGTGTGTGTGTGTAGTCCATACCGGATTAAATGGCACCTCGTCTTAAATGGCACCTTGCCTCGTTTCCCCTCTCCTTTCATCATCAGCAAAATAAAGATTAGGCCTACAGAGGAGATTGTAAAGGCTCGCCTTTAGAGGCGCGGGGATCTTCATTCCTCCGCCTTTGTGATGATATTGATGATGATGATGGCCAAGTGGACAGTTTGATTTTTGTGTGGCGAGCTAGTTATAAAGAATCAATATTATATCAAGGGGGTAACTTTGGTGATAAAGGACTTCAGCCACTCTGGCTATTCATCATAAGTCTGTAGCAAGCAGATAGGTCAAAAGAAATTATATTGCTCTAAAGAGTGTGTCTCCTTATCTCTCAGTACCAGGGGAGTGGAGGACACGCCGATCGATACAGTAGCTGCCGTATACTCCTTGCAATTATCAATAGCTGATTTTGTCTTCCTGGGGCTGCATCTATTAATACCAGATAATAACAGCCTTTTGGACATAACTTCTAAGGGGATGATGGAAGGAGAAGGAGAGGAAGAAGGAGGAAAAAAAGAAAGTTTGCTCACAGGACGACCTTGTTGTCAACAGATTTGTCTCTCATATGAGGTGCACACAGGGGAATAGACAAGTCAAACAGACAAGAGGGAGAGGGAGGGGGGAGGGAAGAGGGGGGAGGCTCTAACTGAGCTCCCCCCCTGACTGAAAAAAAGCCCAGGATCCATCGTTACAGTAAAATGGCTTCCAATTTATTTAGAAACACACGTTTCTTGCGTTGGAACAGCTAAAGAAACATGATAGCAGTGGTGTGATATTTTCAGCATCATCTATGACAATTGATAATAATATAACCTACAATTATGTAATTTCAGAACATGTCTTGTGACAAATCGTGACGTTTGTAATACGTTAAATTAACTGAAAAGACCAAGTCCATAAATCGTGTTTATTAATAAAAATATGCAAGTATTTCGGTCTTATTTACATGCCAGCCGGCCTCACACGTCTTAATCCTTTCAATCCCTTCCCCATTAATGTGACCCCATGCATCCAGAGGTTTTAATGCAAATAGAAATGTGCAAAGGAAAGGGTTAATGTGTTTATTCAGCACCACAAAGAGCTGGCGTCAATGCACACCAGCGTTTCTCTTTTTCATGTCTTTGAATTTTACGCAAAAGCGAGGGCGGAATAAACAATTTTATCAAGTACATAAAAAATATATATTATATAGTCTTTGTATGATGATTTTAAAAGGATAGTCTTAAAGGACATTATAAAATAATATATATTTTTACAGTACCTCACTACGATGTGATTACAATCTCAAACTACATTTCCAGTGGTTGCCACCGTGCGTAAAATGTCCATAAACTAGAAATAAAGTTAACATAAAGGGAGGAAGTTGTGATGGAAAGCCTACCGTGGAGCCACAAAATCGCCGCGCTCATTTAAAAAAAATACTGTGCGAGATTAATATGACAGGCTATCCCTTACAGGCGGCGGCTGGTAAGAGCTGTGAGATATTATATGATGGGAGGTCAAATCTGGGTGTTCACACTGGAGTCTGAGGACGATCCATTGAACAGCAACGTGGTGGTACATCCTAGTGGTGGCTGAAAGCAATGGGCTGAACCTCTGCTTGGGGGTTAACTCTCACACACAGCGCAGTCCCCTACACACACGGAGCCATGCCCAACAACGAGAGACCGATAGCGCGAGTGGTCTGCCAGAAGATAACTTCAAAGTTGGCTTCGATATGAGCCCGCGAGTCGAGCAAAGGGGAAGACACTGACTGATGATTTAATTTGGAAAACAAGCTGTGTTTGAGTGTTTGGCCGCCAGATATCCAGAAAAGCCACTTTTTGGAGAGCGCACCGTGAGCGAAAGCGCAACCCGGGAGCTAAAACACGGCAAGAGGAGGAGGACGAGGGGGGACTCCACCGCGATCAGAAACACTGACTTCTCTTTTGCGGGACAAATGAGTTTTTGATCACATTGACGGTGGTGTTGTGACTGAGAGGGGGACTGTTGCTGATCGTGGCACCGCTTTCTCGCAAGACGCGCGTCAAAGTTTGGAGAGCAGAGCTGCGCCATTAGAAGAAGTAGAAAAAAAAACTGGTAACAATTTATTGCTATTGTCAAGAACTTTACTCGTCCCGTCCACTTTCCGGTTATCGATGTCCAAGTCAAACCGCAGCTACTTTACCGGAAACATGTCCATCAAGAGAAAACTTTAAAGCCATCTCAGAGACTGTAAACATCGCTTCATTTGGGTCCAATTCAGAAGGAGGTGCGTGTTCAGCTTCGGCAAACAAAAAAAAAAAGTTACCGAGAGAGAGAAAGCACGAGAACTGAGCCAAGATCTCGAGACAGACTTTATGAGAAGACGGCTTTCTGAAGTTCTGAGGTAAACGTGGGATCATAAAGGTCACAGTGATGAAGATGAGAGATACTTGGAGAAGAAACGCAGCGGTGAATCCTCAGCACTTGTGAGTCAGTGCGCTTCGTGAAAGGAGGGGGGGAAAAGGAGCTTGGCGTGAAGACCCCCCCGTGAGCCGGGCATAACAAGAGATTTGGTGTGTTGTGTTGTGTTGTTGGGGGAGGCTGGATAGTAAAGAGAAAAGAGACGGATAAAGTCTGAGAGTGAAGCGGCTAATTGCTTAGTCCGTCCCTCATTACCATATCCAATGCGCGTCCGCTGGACTCCAGCCAATCCTCCCCACCTTCACACGGTGCCATTAATCGCGAGGCATTATTCACTATCGTAATTATTATACCGACATGCGCAATCCAACGCACAGCAACAGCAGCGGCGGCAGCAACACCGGCTAATTTCAGATATTTTTTTTTCCTTCTCCCCCCTCTCTCCGCTACCAGACTATTTGCGAACTTTTTTGTGTGTTGATTCATTCGCTCTTCGCTGATGTATCTGCAAAACGCAGAGACATCACGGAGCGCAAAAGCAGCAGCACCGCCAGCACTGACGCCAGCAGCATGTCCCGACGCAAGCAAGCCAAGCCGCAGCACCTCAAGTCGGACGAGGATCCCGCAATAGCCGGGGTGATTTCCGAGCACGGTGAGTGGATTTGATCAGCTGAGGTCTCTTCTTTCAAACAGACAACTTCCTCCCTCACAGCTCTGCTTTACACCACTGCTGTTTCTCCACTTCACTCTCTTTAAGGGGCACTGTAACTACTATAAGTCCTACTTCAAATGAAAAGTCGCTTGGATTTATTTGGGTTATTGTCAGGTTGCAGGGGCGATTTATTTTTTAAATATAGACGCTAATAATTTGTAATAAATCCATTATAATACAGTTATTAAGTCAGAACTGTCTCCAGTGGGCAGGGAAATGTACGATTCTCGTTTTAGAAGTTTGTTTTATTCCCAAACATCAGTGTAACCTGCAGCTCGCCCAGGCTGCATCACACTATCGGCTGCTGGCTGAGAGGTGACTTTTAAGAATAATGTAACTAATGAATATATTTATTTACACTTTACAGCATTCATAATGTGAGCTGGAGGCCTTTTTGAAAGAGCTGTTTCAAAAACAGATTTAATTTAAAACTACATGTCAAAAATCGGAGCTTTTATTTCTTTTAAATTCGTCTTTGAAATCTTACACAGTTGATTTTGAATGTGCATGCGCGCGCACTAAAATACACGCACAAACGTGCATACACACACAATTTGAGAAGTTGAAAAATATTCCACATTACAGCTTTAAAATTCCCAATTCAGCGGATATAAAAGTAAATCATGCAACAATGTATATTTTAATTATATAAATAAAATAATAAAAACAGGCTTAATTTTATTTTTAAATGTAATTTTGCACTAGTGTCTTTTGTCCCTCTGCGCCTGTCTGGCTCTCCGAGGAACAAACTGCGGATTCTGTTGCAGGTCGAAGCCTTGTTTTGTTATGGAAATGTTTTTGTTTACCCCCCTCACATAAATTTAGCACACTTGATTTGTTCCCTTTTGCTCACAATGTCGACAAGATCGGTTGACAGGGCTCGTCCTCGCCATGTGGGGGAAAAAGGGGTCTCATTCATCTTTTATTCTGTACTCAGCCTTTTGCGCAATAAAACGATCATTACAGAGCTAAAGTCACATCTTAAGCAAGGCGTAAAGCTGTAGGAATTATAGGAACAACAGGACAACTGTAGGAATATTATTACTTTTACTTTGTAGTGCAAAAATCATATTATACAGGCTTGTTTTTTAATTCACAGTTCTTTTAAATTGTAGTGCATTTATTTACTGTATTTTATTAAGGCATATTGTGATAAATGTGCACAAAAATCTTATCTTATTTATGAGGAATAACATAATTTAATTTAGAATTTTATTTAAATTGAACAAACACCAATAACAATGTAGTTTTTTACTATTTAGATGAATCCTTTTCTCACTGTTTACAGTCAAAGGTGTATTTCTTTTGGGGTATCCACACAGCTGGGTGCCCCCAACAAATCACTGCTATTATTTATACCTCACTATCTAGACTCATGTTGGCCAACACACACTCTCACACTCTCTCTTACACACACACACACTTTGCAGGGCTTCTTTACAATAGAAAAGCGTGATGTAATCTCTGGGGAGCAGCTCTCTTTGCATGGGGAAATGTTGGTGTGAGGGGGGGAATCACACCGGTGACTCTTGGCTCTTTTGTCCGATTTACTCTGTGGATTTTCGTGATTTCAGGCCGATTCACTTTTGAACACAAATGTTGTCGTAACGTTGAGATAACCTTTCCCAGATTTTGCTCAGAGATACAAAATGTCCATCAGGTTGCTCTCCTGTAGGATCGTGGAATGAAAAGCAAGCTTCCTCTTCCTCTTGTAAAAAATTTTGATTATTTGCATTCAGGTAGGATTTCATTTAAAAAATTGTGAATGCAATTTGTGATACAGACAACAGTCTGAAGATGAATCAGAGACAGAGGAAAGAAGTGTAGAATAAAGGATAAAGACAAATCCATACACTCTATTCTACATTTTAACATCCACCTTCATACATCCATGTGTGACTTTAAAATAACACACACAGACACACACATACACACACACTGTGTTGTGGGTAACCTATAGCATCTACGCCATTGTGCTTAAGACTGGAAGTGGCCGTGGAATGTTCTTGCCTGTCCTCGTTGGAGCACTATACTGGCTCGCTTGTTTTCAGGACAGACGTTGCAGCGAAACAATTCCAAGCCTTTGGCAGAGCACACTGAGCCCATACACACTTAGATAAACCTAATAATACCATGTCTCATCCAAAGCTACCTTATAGACGAGCTACAAATGTCAGACTGTCGGTGTATCATTGCAGCATGATCAGATTCTCTGCTGCCTATCGCCGTGGTGCAGCTCCTGACAACACTATTGATCGCTGGCCTTGACAAATCATTGCATATAATGTCGAAGGAATTCAAAAGTTCCAATCGTCAGTCGCTGCTTGATTCGGACTTAAAATCCATATATGTTGGGGCTGGCGGGAGAGAGAAAGTCAGGCATTTCGAGTGGTGTTCAAAATGTGCTCAAGGACACACACTCTGTCCGAAGCACATTTCATGAAATAGACATAAAACAAGAAAATAACTAAAAGATTAGGGAGCTTGGGTTCATCTTGTCCTTGTGTTTCCATTATTTTCCAAATATTCAATTTGATGTGATCTTGGTGTGTGTGAATTCCTCTTCCTCTGCTGTCCACTGCAGCTCAGTGAGCTCCTCTTTAATGTGCTGCATCCCTGAAAAGATGAAAAACTAAAATCATGTGCCAACAAGCCCTTGTCTGGCATATCATCTCCCCCTCAGGCCTTCCGGACACTTGCCCCCTGGGGGCATGGGGGGTTGTGTGTGTGTGTGTGTGTGTGTGTGTGTGTGTGTGTGTTAATATGGGGAGAGGAAGAGGAGGGGGGGGCTCTGCTTAGGAGTGCTTTTATAAAGCTTGCTGACTTAACCTTTGTCTAGCCCCGGCCAGCCAGGTCCTGCCGCTAGATGTCAAGCTCCTTGTACAATTAGAACATGTGTGCCGTTGACCTTGGCAGCACAGCTTACTCGTGTCCTAGAAAGTGTGAACAGCAACGGGCTTTTCATCTCGCCACCGCCTCCTCTGCATCCAGTGTCTTTGAAGGTGTGCATGTGGAATGTGTGGGGGGGCGTACATATTGGCATATGAGCACACTTGTGCTTCTGCCTATTTAGAAGAAATTTCCCCAGATATGGACGGAGACATGCAGCATCAGTTTCAACAAAGAATAGTACATTTATAAATATTGGTTGCAAAAATGATACTTTACACTTCATAGGAGACGCCTTAGGAAAGATATGATGGTCATGCTGTCACTGAACAGGTGGACAACCACAAGTGTGGTTTCAGTTTTTGTTTTTGATGCTTTATTCACAGACATATTTACATTTACTGTCAAAATCTTTGCTGAACTCTCACAGTCACAAGTAGTCCGTTTTTCTTTCTCTACAACATAATGTTTAAGGCAAGAATGGACGTAACTATGAGGTGCAAAAAATATGTAATAAAGTGAGGAAATCCCCGCTGACAGTGACAACATGGTTCCCCTGCAGTGGGGCTCTGTTTTGCTTTTGTTTTAATCCCCTCTCACCATTGGGTGCAGGCCTCTGGACCACCCACATAGTTGTGCCAAAGATGTCTTCAAGAAGGCACTCAAATATGGCTGCGTCCTAATTACTACTCAGCACCGAAAACACACATAAACAAGTAATATCCTGATTGAGAGGAAGAACTTGACAGGACTCTTTAACATTAGACAAAACAACAGATTTTGGCGGATTTAAGAGAAAGCTAACAAGCCATCAGCTGGAAAGGTACATGTGGTCGTTAGTGTTCTTTCTGAGGGTGATTTGGTTTGTGTTTGTTTAGGCGATTTTAGCACTGGTTTGTTTAGAAAGTACAGTCATGTACGGGCAGTTTGACAGCTGAGGTGATGCAGTTTGTTAAAGATGTTGGTGTAAAAAAAAAGTGAAATGTTTTTTTTTATTTAACCGGAAAATTAAAATGTAACCATCAAGCAAATACCACAGTGTAAAAAGACAGAATTTTTAAATATGCCTTTCGCCCACTGAGGATGAGCGTCCACTAGATCCTAAAGCCTCCTTCTCATCTCGAGCTCTTCTGAAAATCCACATCCAGAGACAGAGAGCCATCTTGACGGGCGACACAGTCATCTGGACAGAGTGCCGTCATTGAATACTGTATTGCAAATGCTTACACAAACAAATCGTTAATGTTTTGGCTGCTCCACATCTGCAGGCAATGACAAAGGCCTCTCTGTTAGTGCAGATATGACTGTACCACTCTGCAGTAGGGCTGACCAGGCCGATGACACACAGACACACAAACACAGGCGCGCACACACACACTCACACACAGAGAGCTGTGCTGAGGACGCTCGAGCCTCTGCAGGTCTGAGGATGCATGGGATCATTCGAGGAGATGCTTTATGGCTTTATGGCCACAGAGATATCACTGTCCAGGAAGTGTGCTGAAAAATATTATTTTTGAAAGGATCTGCTGATTTAAAAATACATGCAAATATTAATAGATCAAATTATAGTTAAACAAATTCAGTATTTTTAGATTAGGAAGTAACACTTCATAAAAGTGCACACTCAAATTAAAATCAGAGTGACTGATGGTCTGAATGATCCTGTGCTGACAGATAAATTACCAAACAAAGATGCAGCAATGTGCACACTATATATCAGTTAACATGATTGTCTGAAAAATCAAAAACAAATCATGACTGATATAATTCATTTCAGCAAGAATGGAGTGGTGGAAGTGTGATCAAAGAATTCCAACATTGTTGAACCCAGCAGGCCTCTTTTTTTTTCACCCTCCCCTTCCAACTTGGGCAGTACCTACAGTGATGCATCTCTCTTTAAGGGTCCTAAGCTATCCCCAGATGCTCGAGAAGAATGCTTTTTAAAGGGGCAGAAGGAGGGGCGGTTCTAGTAAGGCTGTAAGCGCAGGCCCTTTTGGGAAGGTTACTGCTCTTACTGTCAGTATTCATGTAAATGAAAATCTCACAGTTTGACGAAGAGGGTGTAAGATGAAAGTAGTTGAAATGTAGGATACAATACACTCAAAATGACTCCCTGTTAAACTGAGATACCAATGATTTTACCTTAACACACAGCAAATGTTACTAGTGTCATTGTCTGTGTGTGTGTTCATTAGGTGAATCTGGAAATTGTTAAGAATGGGCGAATGTGTAATTGCTCAATGCTTCGCTTAGTGCTCGGCTCTGTGGCTTTCACAGAATCAGTGGAAAGCATGAATACCTCATCTGATATAATATGTCAGATTAGCGGTTTCAGTTAGCATGCCAAAGATTGCTGAGCAAGATAGCGGACACACAGATTCAATGTCTACAATCACCCTATTGAGTGCGTTCAGCTTAATATTTGCATCTGGGTAAATGAAGACTCTTAAAGGAATGAAAAACGGATTGGATTTTTTTTTTGTATCCTTTCCTTTTTCATCCTATAGGAAAATCAATACACCTCCACCCCCCCAACACACACACACATACACACACACAAATATTCACTGTTTTGCAATGTCGCCTTTACACAGCTGCACAACACGATGGCACCCCACTGTTGCAGTACAGAATGGTGATTGTGAATGCACATGGTGTTATTCTGAGCTCGCTGGCATGTACAGTGTTATAATATTTCCAACAAAAGCATAAAAATAATCAAGTGACACTCTGGTGTGGCCTGTATTGTAATAAAGAGTAGTTGTAGCAGTGTTAAAACTGTTAGAAACAACAGCAAAATCCCACATATGCATCTCTGAATGGTTTTTAAATGTTTTTAAAGTGTGAACGATTAAGGCTGTAATATTCTTCACAATATTCTTTTGACTGTGCTTACAATGAATGTTGCAACAAAACTGAAAATGTCAAGTGGGAGGACACTTTCAAATAAAAGCAGGAATTTAAAATTGAATTCACAAAATATAATTCAGGGAAAATAACTTGTGGATTTTTAAGTCAGAAGAATATTGCCTCTCCTCACAGGGTGAATTTGACAAGGGAGGCCTGTGCAAACACACTTATACACACTACAGTTATTCTCCGTTGACAGCAAAAAGCATATGTGTGTGTGTGTGGGGGGCATTTTTAAGGTGTTTATCTCAATACATATACACGTTATTTGCGTTTGGTCTTGTCTGTCTGCGTGTGTGTGAAAAAAACGTGTGTGTGTGCGAGTGTCTGTGTGTGTGTGTGAGGTCAGAGGCATACAAAGGCCCCTACTTGTAATTGTATGAATGAATAAAAGAGATTGACAGTAATACCATTCTAATAACTAATCAGCTCAACACAATGCCTACTCATTTGCGTTGACCTTTCAACCCCCAATTATGGAAATGAGTTCTGCTGTCCGCTGCTGGGCTAAGGAGATTTTTAGCCTGCTGTCACGTGTCCCTGACGTTTCCAGCCACTTGCTCCTTTTCACTTGCAGTAAATAATGTGGTATAAAATAGAAATTAAAAAATATATCAATTATTTTTTGTTTTCGTGGGGTTTTTATATTGAGTTTGCAGACATGTGACTGTAGAATCAAGGAGAGAGGTGACGTTGATATTGCAAAGTAGAAATAATGCACAACCCAAAATGAAAATGTGCATGATTCTACTTTTAAATTTTCCTAATATGCTTTATCACTTTTTATTTTCTTATTTAACCTGGCACTTTACATGATTGAGTAAAATAATATCTTGTTTTGTCAGCCCTGCCCCCAGTGAGGATGAGAACACGGAGTCTGTCCAAAGCCTTTCTGTTGATAATTAATTAAGTTACAGACACCAGACCTGGATAGCTCATGCCCCCCTTGGCCAGAAATTACAGGAGGAGTGATGAATTTCTTTACTAATGAGTCACTGTAATTGGCACAAAAGCTTCATATCTGCCTCACCATGCCTCGCTCCGTGTTAACCTTTGAAACGAGCGTAAGCAGTGTGTGAATCTCAGGATTACTCACTTGCAAAGCGTAGGAAGACCTTCAGTGTTGGGTAAACATACGCTGTCTGTAATGTGCAGTATTTTTTAGGAGTTTTTAGAGGCAACGTCACACTTGACACGTCTGTTATCTCTTAACATTCATAGCTCAGGCCTGCTGGCCTGTTGGATGCACTCGTATGATAAGTGGAAGAAAATTTGCATAAATGTAATCAATTACTTACTTTATTCAGGAATGTTGCGTGTGCGTGTCTGTGTGTTTAGATATACAGTCACATGCTTTACACATAATAACAAATCTATCTTTTTGGTCTTTTAGTAGTTATGAACCCTGTTTTAAAGCCTTTCAGAGCGAATATCTTTTCATGTAATAAACTACTTTTACGTGCAATAATGCCTATGAAATTGCTCTCATATTATTAATAATGTTAAGTGAATAAACAATAGTGTAATTTGTAGATAAATAGTTATATTACTAGATCTATGCTGGGTCTCTGAGTGTAAACTGAACAGGGGACTGTGAAATAAAGTATGCGCAGGGCGCTGTGGCAGTGATTGAGCACACTTCCCACTCGTAATGAAAGGGAAATGTGTATACGGCCACGAACAACACACACAATCACACACACACACACACACACACTACACAGTATAACTGTGCTTGAGCACAAAAAATAAACATACAAGGGAGGCCATTTTTACATGGTTTTGATCAGGTGTGAATTGGGTCCATGCTCAGAGCTTGCGTCGGCTTGTTCGACTCTTGATGGTTGCATGTGGAAGAGGAAGTGGCTTCCTACAACTGTGATTAAACATGTGTAACTAATCAGAGACTTTGCTGCTATGGCACTAGCATGTAATTTGTTGAGTCTTATTTCAGAGAGCATGGGAGAAGGGGAGAGGGAGAGACAGACAGAGAAAGACAGAGAAAAAGTAGAAAAAGTAACACAAGGTCTTTCTAAACTGAAAGGTAATCTTTAGTATTTCATTTTGAAATTAAATATATTTATATTTTAGTTGCACACAATTTAAATGGTCAAGTTTAATGGTGAACAGTGCAGGGAGTGTATAAGTGCTTTAGATTCAACTGATCTCTGCTTTTACTTTTGACAATACACTTTTCCTGATGTCATAAGAAAAGATTTCTCCAGTCCCTTCTTAGATTCAGGGCTCAAGCATTACCTTTGCAGCACTAAATGAAAAGGCCCAGGCATTTGAAATTCAGGTGGAATGGAAATGACTGGGCTTGATAGCAGAGGGGAATCCTAATGGGGCCATCAAAGTCCTGATTTGTACCCAACAGATGAGGCAGCTGTGAATTGTATGAAATATTGGAAATCAATAGGTTCTATGGAATTTCATTAAGCGGCAGTATCCACAATTGATAGGCCCTCATAATTTGATGGATTGCACAAAGAAAATTATTAGCTGGCTCTATGGAGAGGGTGTGAATGCACAAACCTGGGTCTTGAGAATTGGTGAACTAGGGCAATTTGTTCAGAGCAAAAAAATAAAAAGATTATTGATTTTGGTTATGTTAAAAGAGAGAAAAAAAATCAAAGGTTAAATCTTTGCAGCACTGCACTGCAAAATATGTGTGGATTCTTTATTGATTATTTATTCATTAATTCTTCTTTTTTTTTTTTTTTACTCCCTCCTCCCTCTTTTCCAACCCCCCTTCATTCCCCTGACCCTTCTCCCCTTTCTTTAGCCCGAGGTGAGGTGCTGGATGATGCCGACAGTGGGAACGAGAGCCGCAGCGGCAGTGAGGAGACGCATGTATGTGAGAAGTGTTGCGCTGAGTTCTTCAAGTGGTCAGACTTCTGTGAACATTTAAAGAGTTGCACCAAAAACCCCCTGGTGCTCATAGTGAATGACAATGAGAACACACCTAACCCCTCCCAAGAGTACCCTACAGAGCTCTCCCCCGTACCCAGCTGCCCTAGCGAGCAGGCTGACAGCGAGGACCCCAGGGAGGGCAACCACAGTCCTGCTGGTGAGGGGGATGACATCCCAGAGACAGCAACCTTAAATGGGGTCAATGTCCTAGAAAAGGAGGACGAGCAGATGGAGCTAGAGCTTTCACCAGAAAAAAATATGGATCCTGAAGAGAGAGATGTGACATCCCCTGAGCCAGACGGCTCCCTACCTCAGCTCAATGATGTCGTCCCTTCCACTGTTACAAGCTACGCCATGCCAAGCACCAATGTTACCTTGGAGACCCTGCATGGCACCCGGGTTGCCGTTGCCCAGTTTTCACAGAGCGTAAGGGCGGCAGCGGGCAGTGGGGTTTCCACCATGGCTATTCCCATGATCCTGGACCAGCTGATGGCCCTCCAGCAACAGCAGATACACCAGCTGCAGCTGATAGAACAAATACGCAGTCAGGTGGCTCTGATGAACAGACAGTCTGCCTCACAGCCTGCTCTAAACCACCTCCACAGCAATGCTGCTGGAAACCAGGGGCCTGTATCCTCTTGTGCCCCTCCTGTCGCAAGTCAGCTTCAACTACACAACTTCATCACTCCCCCTGTCCATCAGCTGCCTGTTAGGCTGCCGGCCACTCTCAGCGGTCAAGGCCCTTCACCCCTGACCTCAGCGATAGAAGGGCCTCTCTCGCAAACACCACAGAGTAGCAGTCAGCAGTCTAACCCTTCAATACCCAACACATCCTCAAATAATGCGGTGTTTCCCTCGCCCACTGGTACTGGATTGTCATCTCTACTTCCCTCTTGCTCATCTTCAGTCACAAACAACAATATTAGCACTAGTAGTAGTGTAACAGGAGGTGGTGGCATCAGCAGCAGCTCAGCTCTTCCCAGGAACTCCACCACCCCTCCCTCGCTCAGCCACAGCGGCCTCCTGAGCTCTGCCTCCAGTCTACCGCTGATACCTCACAGCTCATCCAGCAGCGTTATCTTCCCCAACCCACTGGCAAGCATAGCAGCCACAGCCAATGCGCTCGACCCCCTCTCCGCTCTGATGAAGCACCGCAAGGGGAAGCCCCCGAATGTGTCTGTGTTTGACACTAAGCCCAGCTCCGAGGACCCCTTCTTCAAGCATAAGTGTCGCTTCTGTGCCAAGGTGTTTGGCAGTGACAGCGCCCTACAAATCCACCTGCGTTCACACACTGGAGAGAGGCCCTACAAATGCAACATATGTGGCAATCGTTTCTCTACCAAGGGAAATCTGAAAGTCCACTTCCAGAGGCACAAAGAGAAATACCCACATATTCAGATGAACCCCTACCCTGTGCCAGAGTACCTGGACAACGTGCCCACAAGCTCAGGCATTCCATATGGAATGTCTTTGCCCCCAGAAAAACCTGTAACCACATGGCTGGACAGCAAACCTGTCCTCCCCACAGTTCCCACCTCAGTCGGGCTCCAGCTGCCTCCCACGCTGCCGAGTATGATGGGTGGTTTTGGCGAGTCTCCAAGCCTCACACCGCTTAACAGGTCACCTCAGAGGCCGTCTCCACCATCAAGCGAGTGTGCATCTTTGTCCCCTAATATTGTTATTGACTCTGGCATGACCACTACTTCGCCCTCCCCAAAACCCAGTCTAGGGAGTGATGCACCTCCTCTTTTGAAACCTGAAGGTGTTCTCCTGCCCCCAAGCTGTTCCACTAGGCCAGGAGAGAACACCACCACCACAACTACACTAACTCAAGTGGTCCTTTCGTCTACCGTCACCTCAACCACATTGTCCAGCAGTGGCCAGGTCACTGAACCCATCACTAGCCCTAGCTCCGTCTCAAACCCTGTCTCCCACCCTGTCCTTCCCATGCTCTCAGACCAGTTCAAGGCCAAGTTTCCATTTGGAGGCCTCCTAGACTCTATGCAAACCTCAGAGACATCAAAGTTGCAGCAGCTTGTCGAGAACATTGACAAGAAGATGACTGATCCAAACCAGTGTGTCATCTGTCATCGTGTTCTGAGCTGCCAGAGTGCTCTCAAGATGCACTACCGTATCCACACTGGCGAGAGGCCTTTTAAATGCAAGATATGTGGGCGGGCATTCACCACCAAGGGAAACCTGAAAACACACTTTGGTGTCCACAGATCCAAACCCCCACTTCGGGTCCAGCACTCCTGCCCTATATGTCAGAAGAAGTTCACCAATGCCGTTGTGCTACAGCAACACATCCGTATGCACATGGGAGGGCAGATCCCCAACACCCCGGTCCCTGAGAGCCTGCAAGAGATGGACACTGACCTCTCCTTTGACGAGAAGAGCTTAGACGCGATGAGTAATTATGACGATGACCTTCTGGATGAAATGGAGCAAGCTATGGAAGATGAAACTGACTTGAAAGAGGGAGAAGTAGACCCATGTAAACCTTATTCACCTGGGAGCTCCCCACCAACTTCCATCATCTCCAGCATTGCTGCCATGGAGAACCAGATGAAGATGATAGACTCCACTGCCAACATGACCCGTTCATTTGGTCAAAAGCCCACGCAGAATGGCATCAGCTTTGGAGGAGAGACTGATTGCTTTGCCGCTGACTCCCTGTCTGCAGCGGGGGATGCTGAAGGTCAAAGCATGGGGAGCCCGGCTTTGTCTGAGTCCTCTGGCTCTATGCAGCATTTGTCCCCAGCTCACAGCCATTCTGAGAGCCAGCGATCCAAGTCCCCAGCTACATTCAACAATAATAACAACAGCAGTGCCATGACAGCAGACGAGGGCCAGGAGAACAATGCATCTGGCTTGGCAACAGTGAAGTCGGAAAAATCAGAGACCCCATCTCCGCTTTCTGCAACTGAAGGCACCGGGGCCCTTGACCTGACTGCCACTCAACCTGGCAGGCACTTTATCAAGGAGGAGAGCCACTTCAGCATGCTGTTTCTAAATAGAGAACGAGGTGAGTATGTGCAAAACTCAGCTAAAACATAATGCATTTCATAAAGTGAATTAAATATCTACACAGATTGGATGTGTGGTTATTATTAAAGATAATGTACTCATATCGATGATATCTACTCAATATAATGTAATTGATAAATATGGGGAAAAGATATGATTAGATATAGCCAGAGAGGGAATAAATAAAATTACAAAAAGCATTCACACAGTTTTTAAATGAATTAATAAATAAAGACAGGAAAGTGTGATTTGCACGTTTTCAAGTGTGACAAATTCAAGCAGCTACCTTGAACCATACTGGGCTCCCAGTTTGCCAAATAACCCTGTGCAGTTCTAATTTTTCAGGATTTTGATGTTAATTTCACCTCTTCTTTTTCAGGGCTGAGCACTCCTAATTTGGCCAGCACCGCATCAAACATGATCAAAATGGAAATGAATGGCCACGGCAAGTCGGTGTCTCTGAGTGACAACTCTCACCTGCCCGTGGGCATCCAGGTTCCTGCTGCAGCACCCCAGACCACCATGAGCCCGAGCATCAATCCCATGTTGGCTCCCCCGCCTCCACGACGCACTCCTAAGCAGCACAACTGCCACTCGTGTGGGAAGAATTTCTCCTCAGCCAGTGCTCTGCAAATCCACGAGCGCACACACACTGGGGAAAAGCCTTTCGCCTGCTCTATTTGTGGAAGGGCTTTCACCACAAAGGGCAATCTGAAGGTACGGGCCAGTTTATCACAGCATCAATTAGTATTTTACAAAAATGGGGTCACTGTGGTTTTTAAAGATATGTGCCATGTATGCAACACTCTAGAGTCGATTCTGGCAAAAGACCTTTGGAGTACTCTATGCCCCCCTCTTGCTACCACTTTTCTTGTCTCTCCTGGTTCTGGTCTACACGTTAAAATTTAGCTCTTGTAGTGTTGTCAAAAATATAAATTTATCAATACATACAGATTCTAAATATTTGGCACCATTTCAATACTCATTTTCAGCAGTATCAATACACCAGCACCAGCTGTGCTTTCTTGCTCTCTCTTTTGTTAATGTTTACTACAGTCATTCTGCTGTTGTCTGCTGCCAACCAAAAAATAAAAGTCATCATTGTCATGTTATAGCCTTGTTATATTTCTCTTATAATGAAAAAAAGTATATCTTGTATGCCCTCATTTTCAAAAAATGGTATCTATATTGATATTTTTCAAGGTATTGTATTAAAGTTAGAAATTCCAGTATTGTGACAACACTGAGCTGCTGCCTTACCTTAGTAGAATGCACTCTAATATTAAATTTAAATCTACTTCAATGTAATTTCAGAAATGTATGCTTGCAAATGTTTATTTGTATGTCGTATTTGCCTTGGATGTAGAATTTGCATCTCACGATGACGCACTCATGACGTCACTTTTTATTTTCTTGCTAATTTTAGGTACACATGGGAACACACATGTGGAACAACGCTCCAGCCCGAAGGGGTCGGCGACTGTCTGTGGAGAATCCCATGGCCCTGCTGGGCGGGGATGCCATGAAGTTCAGCGAGATGTTCCAGAAGGATCTGGCGGCTCGGGCCATGAACGTCGACCCGGGCTTCTGGAACCAGTACGCAGCAGCCATCACCAACGGGCTGGCCATGAAAAACAATGAGATCTCCGTGATCCAGAATGGAGGCATCACCCAGCTGCCCGTCAGCCTCGGCGGCGCAGGAATCACTTCACTGGGACCCATGCCGGGAGGACTGGACCGTGTTCACACCGGCAGCAGCCCTCCCATGACGGGTATGGAGAAGGCTGGTCTGGAGGTCGGGGCTAACCGCCCCTTCTCCAGATTTATGGAGGAGAACAAAGAGATTGGGATCAATTAAAGACTTTTCTGTATTATTCCAAGGTAGGCGTTTGGCAAAGACTAAGAGTCTAACAAGGAGAGAAACTGCTGATCCAGTCTGAACTCATGCGTACTATATTATGTACAGATTAAATATTTTTTGTTTGGTTTTGGAAATATAGTATTTAGTATTGATTAGAGGTCTTTGCCTTTCACCCATTCCCTCCTCACTTGATATTTCGCCTATACGAAGAATACTTTGTCTCTTGTTTGAGAATATGTCGTCTTGCAAGATTTGCATGGTACTTATTGGTTTTTATCAGTATGTTTGACTGCTTTTATGACTTCCTTTGAAAACCAGGATCCTGCCTCATTTATGATGGGCAAGCATCTTATCTGGACAGGACTGAAACTGAAAAGAGATTTGTTTAAAGACAGTCTGGCCTTTGTCTGGCAACCGTGTTTATGATGGCTCTTTTAAATATAAAAGGGTCACGGATAGACTGAAGAAAAGACTGAAGTATAGTGTTTCTGTGCTCGCCTGATTTTTTTTTTCTCATGAACTAGAAAACTTGAAAAAAATAATGTTTGAACTATTTTAATCTTTACATTTAGTCTCCCAGCATTGTCTTATAATATTGTCCTGTGTCTTTAGTATTTATGATATTGACAAAAAAGCGGGTATACAAAAATATATTTAATGGCCCAAGCATTTTATTGATCCATTTCTTTTCTAAACTGCAGGCTTCACTGATGAATATCTCTTTCAATAAAGACAGTATGTCATTTGAGTTGAACAACAGAGAAAATGGTAGGTTTTATTTGGATATCCGTTGAGACTATGTGTATCTCGTTACATTGTAAAGAGGCTAGAGGTATCCGAAGCTGCTATGACCACAACCCTGCTTTTAACCTTTGTAAAAAGAAAAAAGAAGTGATCCTTTTGAAGAAATATCTATGTATAGAAATACAGACAAATCTAAAACAGGTATGCATATTTTGTATCACATAAAAATAGACATCATGAGTTGAGAGTATTTGTCATGTTTGTGAATGCACTTTTTAAAAACAAGACGTTTTGTCTGTGAGTTACCGTTAACCTTTTGACTGAGCTATCTATCACGTGCTGTTTTCATTGTTTCCAGCGTACCACTCCTACAATTTGCAGAGTCGGTTCTCTGTTATTGCATCTGTGCTACTCGTCAGAGTGCAAACTCATCACTCAATCAAAACCTTCTTGAATAAAAAAAAGAGAACAGGTGTGTGTTTGAATGGTTTCCTTCGCTGCATCACGTCTTCCCTTTCTCTGTCACCCTTTTATTTCCATAAATTAAAACCGAATTACCAGATTCATAAGATCAAATCAATTACAAGGAGTCTTTATTATCATTATTTTGTTATTTAAATTTCTCTTTTTTTCATATATGCGTAATGTTTTTCAGTATTTGGGGCGGAGAAGATTAAGGAGGAAGAAAATGTCCAAGCAGGAGATCTTGTTTTGCAGTGTGGACCGAACTGACATCCACATCCAGCATCTTGACTGTCTTTGGAATAAACAAAAATATTATTGATTATTTGAAAATCATTTTTATAAAATTTATGCAAACAACATCTTTTGCATTCATATTTTATTATTGATACAATACATTTATTAATTAGTTAGTTAGAAATTTGCAGTTAAGTTTAAAAATCAACTGGTTTTTCTTCCTGAATGTTCCAAAATTATGGTCCATTTATTTTTACTTTTAAAACAAAGTTCCCAGATAAGTACGTTTAAAGGACCCATCAAAAATCATTTCATAACAATCATTTCATTTTTTGTCTTTGTATCTTTTTTATTTTTATTGCTATGCATTTTCTTTTTTTATTTACCACAAACAAAAAAATGCTATATTTATTTTTCTGTATGTGTAGCAAGTATTTATGTGGGTGTGTGTGTGTGTGTGTGTGTGTGTGTGTATGTGTGTGTGTGTACATAAGTAAAAAAAAAAACACACACATGCACACAATTGGAGCTGATGATTTGTTGGCCTTCCCTTACATCCTGATCTATACATGTAAATAAACCTATAAGAAATATAACAGCATACTCATTGATCAGACACAAAATTATTGTAATGCTTTATTATAAAAAATAATATTTGTTTTCCTGAATTACACTGATGAGGTTAATCCAGGGAAAAGCTGATTTTATTTATTAAATCTACAACAATCACATAAATAAAGCTAACTTCCCAATATTGTATATATTTGGTGTGAGGACAATCATAATCTGGATGATAATTTTCATATTACAATAATACAAATAATTAATGACCACATGGCAAAAGTGTTCCACTGAGCTCGTGTAAAATCCCTGATGAAACAATAATAACCTTTACTTTGCCATGGCCGTTGTGTAAGAGCATAGTAGATTAAGAAATCACATGTTAGCGTGTGGGACAATCTGTGCTTGTCCAGCAGTGTACCACGGTGTTTCACTTCATAACTAAGATGCCTTCCTGTGCTGCTGTGGCAGCGTACACATGTGAGACAGTGCTGCGTCTGGATAGTGGCGTATGCCGTGTGGGATTTGGTGAAATCATCATCTGTATGTGTGTGTGTGTGTGTGTGTTTGTGAACGGTAAAGCAGTGGTGGCCTCCTCCCAGCATTCAGCCCTCCCGGTGCAGTTTGACACATGGTCCACATGTGTGCACACACACACATTCTCACACTCCCACGCAAATACCCATGTTCTCACTTTCTCAAACATAAAAAAAAGAGACAAAAACAGAATTACACCAAATATTCTTAGAGATAAAGAGAAAAATATCCCAGCGACATCAGGTGCAAGATGAAAGTTAATGTTAACTTTAATCACTGAGAACAAAAGAGTTTTTAATGCTTATCTGAGGACTGGCACATGTGATCCACTTGACTATGGCCTTGATCCTGAATTCCTCACTATGTAAAGTAAGATTACCATGACTTAAACTCATTTTAATGTCAGGCTGTAGAGCAGAGCAGTAAATCATTCTTGTAGGCAAAAATAAAATAATTAAAGCTGCTCCAAAGAAACAAATGTGAAGATGTGATTTCAGTGTTTCCTCAGTGTTCACCCATCCTGTCAATTTAAATGAATGGCTGCATGGTTTCTACCAGGTGTTTCTGAGCAGCTAATATATTTGGCATTATAATTACCTGAGACACTATGGGAACCTTAAAGCAGCAAAATAATATACAGCAAATAATATATATGATGAGAAATCTGCCTTTTCAGGGCAACAATGTACAGCATGGCTCTTATTGCAAAGCCCAGCCGGCACATTATCCACTGCAGCTGAAGTGATGATTGGTCCATCAAAGTCCACCTTACATCAGCTTTCACCAGTAAGCCATAAGTGTTTATTTTTGTGTTATTTTTCTCCACTTTCACACACATATTACTTTTCATGTTGATGAACGGGAGTTAAGTCTGCCCTCGGGAGCTCTTCGGGGCTGATGCGGTAATGCGTGCTGCCGTTTGTGAGCCCATTGTTTGACATTGCACTGTCAGCTGATCGCACAGGCTTAGTCAGAGGAATTGTCAAGTAATGAAGAAATTTCATACTGACTGTTTTTCTCTATGAAGGCACTTATTTTGCTCATATTTGGGTAGAAGCAAAATACATTCCACCCATTCTTGGACTCATGCGCTCGCATTTAACAAATGATTTTGCAGGCAGCCAGTATACATGCATGTAAAGACTGTTGTTTGACACCATAATGGCGATTCTTCCCAAATTTATAATATAATTCAATAGGCTGTTGCTGCAGCTTCATAGAAATACTCTGTGAAGGAGGGCTGTTTTACCTCAAGTGATTTCAATTATGATGCCAACATGAGGTTAAATGAGGTTACTAATATGACGCTGTTGGATTGTTATTTCCATAACAACACATCTTACCCAGATTTTTTTTTCCATTAAGCAATACATTACCATGGAATGTCTCACACGTGAAGTGCAATTTCATTTTACTGTTCAAAACAATGTTTATGAGCATTCAGGGGAACGCAGACAAGGGATTATTTGAGGTGTGTCCATTTAAGAGGATTTTAACGAGTATAATTTTAGAGTGGGTTACAAGGCTAATTATCTAAAAGTAAACATAACATGCCTTTCCATCTATCTTGGATATTTTTTTTCCTTTTTCTTGAAATGTGGCAGCTTTTCTCTTTGTTCAGCACTCCGAGCAAATTGCCTGGCCTTTTTTTGTTTTATCTGCACTTCACTCGTGTTTGTGTGCTACCTGTTTGAAGTGAATATGTGTGACATTTGGGGCATGGCACAGTGTGAACAGACAGGCCATCATTGGGACGGGGCTGTCGGCTGTTTGTTTAATGCCCTGCCTACTGTGAAAGTCTCCCTGAAACAGGCGCAGTAAATATCCCCATTGATCCAGAGGCAGGGGGCCCTACGATGATGTAGTGGCGAAGAGCCACAGGAGTAAATCTAACCGACAGTAATCCAATCCCATTCTCAAGGCTCTGGGATCTGAGATAGGTGCTTTAAATCCAAAAGTATGCCTTTTTTTGCACAATTTCTCTGCCTTTGTTGGTGCTCCTCTTCTTGTGTTTTTTTTACTTCCATCTCTCAGCTCTTGAGTCAATCCATAGCTTGCTGGAGTGCTTCACTCGCTTTCCTTTATATTTGTTTAAAATCAAAGCCTTATAATGAGCTTCATGCTTATTCCTCAGTTACTCCCATGCTTACTTTTGTTTGTCTAAAGCATGTGCACATCCACCTGAAGCGCAAACTCCAAAGCTAAGAGAGTGTGAAAGGTGTGTGCGAGTGTTTGCATGTGTGTGTGTGTGATAACGCTCCTCAGGTAATCGTGTTCTCAGCGGATAGCAGAGGGATATACTGGAAACTCTGAAACCCCATTAGGCTGGAATTTCCCTTTGATGGCCAAAAGCTGCCTACCTAGCGCTTGACTGGTTGCTTGGCTGCTCCAGGCAAGTGTTAGTTTTCATGCAGGCTCTCAAGATGACAAAGTTACGCACTCCAGATCCCCTGGAATAGGATTGTGTGGTTTACAAATTCAAATTCTTTCCTGTATGGATTGTTGAGAGCTGCTGAAGCGTGGCGCACTATAGCCCCGGTGAGCATTTCAGAACATTAACAGTTTGGTGCGGAGAGGGATCAACAGTTGGGTATTGCTCACCAAAGAAGATGCCTGTGGTTACTAGTTCACATCAAAATTCTTTTTAATGCACTCTACTGCAAGCATCCAACACTTGTTGGTGGTTATTATAACCTACATTTAACACCACTCGTCACATAGAGAGTGAGAAGGATTCAGAAAGTTGGGGGGAAACATCACCATTAATTTAACTCACAAAACCACACTTCTAATGGACATCAGTGCTGTGACAGTTTTAACATTCATGTACATCTGAGATGAAAATGAAACAGTTTTGTGTGCCTTTTGTGTGTGTGTAAATGTGTGTATTTTAGTACAACTTTCAGGCTAACGGCTCCATGTCTTCTTTGAGGAATGTGAGCACAGACTTGACTTTTGCTCACTTCTCATAATACTTTTAAGTTGATACACCTAGTAGGCCTCTATACTAACAAAGAGGCACTGTATATCCATCTCTGAAAGTCTAAGTGGCTGGTCAGAAGCAGGTTGAAGGACACTCCTGTTGCCATGTCGCCGAGGTCTAGTCGAGGGTGGGGGTGTTTTTTGCAGTCGGGGCACCTTTAAAAAAGCGGGGGAAAAGGAGCTCAGAGAAAAGGTGGGGGTGTTTTGGAAAATCAATGAATGCGTGGAACATAGTGGTGGTCCACCTGAAAGGGAACACGTCATCAATTAAACAAACTTGGCGAACAGGGCCAATTCATCAGAGAGCGGCGTGGATCAGCTATTGGGTTCAGCTTCGACGTGACAAATGCCGGACCTCCTCTGTGTGCCCAAGGTTGCCGATCGATAGAGATCATCATTGTGATGTGGCCTTTTATCTCACAACCTGCTCCCTCAAGCCTTATATTATTCTATTCCCAACACAGGGATCTCAAAGGAGGAGGGGTGAGAAGGGCACGAGCCTGATTGTATCTTTTATTCTCAGAACGTATGGGCGTCATTTGTTCAGACTGTTTTCATAGCATTTGATGATCACCTCTGTCCTAAAGCAGCAAAGTTTTGATGGTTCTTATTAGGTGTACCTGCTGTGGCAGTTTGTTTCGTCTTGGGATTATTCCTCGGCAGATGAATATCACCCTGGTTAACATGTCGTTGCTCGCTGAGGGATTGAGTCCTCTCAACATAAGCCTGCTCCCCCTCAGCGGCACTTATTCAAATGTGTCAAATCCGGCTGAGAGGAAAGCCTCCTGGGTTGCTATTGATCTGCACCATTATGGAATTCCATGCCAATAAACTGTCATGACTTACTGTAACAGTCCAATGATTAGGCTCCACTTCAGTCACATGACCGTGGAGAGCTTCCTCATTATCAGAGGCCATTATGAGAAAATGGAGTTTTGCAATTGAGTTATGCAATGGTAAATATTGACTTATTTCAGCTTTAATCGGCTGGTTTAACTGTGTTATTGGTGTATGGGCCTATAGGGTTGCCAGTAATTGCAATGTTGTTATGTACATCGTGATCCACTCTTTTGACGTTTTTTTTCCCCAAGCCTCCGTCTTTTTGTGAAGCCATGTCAGACATGCACTGAATTTGATGTAATGTCTAATTTCTGAAATACAGAAAACAGAGCATGTTGAGACAGATTTGGATATAGGCTACAATGTGTCCTCAGCAGGCCTGATTGAGGCTGTAATCGCATATATGAGCAGCGGTTTGTGCAAAATTTGCAGTAACTTTTTCCATATGAGAGAAATGGAAAGTGACTGCAAGGTGCACAACTGAGGGTTCCCAAAAAAGTACTGCTGTTTGGCAGAGTGGATCAGGTTCACATTTTACAAAAGCAGTAACTCACATGAGCTGCTTTTTTTCTGCCAATTTTTTCAGTCTCTGAAAATGTAGACAGGAAGTACCCAAAAAACTTTAAGAAAATGTTGATGGAGAGCAGAAATTAAGCATTTACATATTACTATATATGCTATTCATATTATCTGCTGCATGGGACTTAGCATGTTTTGGGGTTAGGGGTTAGGGTTAGGAAAGGCAATGCAGAATTCCTCTGCAATAAAGAAAATAATTGGTAAATCTAGTAACTTACCCAGTGGCAGATCCTACTGCAGGCAGCTGCCTAGGGCACTGCCTAGAAGGGTGCACCAACCCCATGTCACGGCACTGGTATTGGGGTCCTGCAACGTCAACAGTAGATGCAGGAGGACACTTAACACATAATATATAGACATGAAAGGCCACTGACAAATCAGCGATATGTGACGACTTGGGATGAGAACTTGTTGGACCATCCCAGTCACAACATGCTAGAGCATTGATGGATGTGGTGGTGTTGAATGAATGTGGAGAGCATTAGAGTAAGAGAAAATGAAAAACCCGAAACCCATCCAGGGAGCGTAAGAAAAAAAGAAAAGAACACAGAATTTGCAATTTATTATTATTATTATTTGTTAGCCACACTGGTTAGATTGTTGTGTTGATTTGTCAATTATTTCTCAATAGCTGTGTTCTTATCTATAATAAGTAGAATATATATATGTATGTATATATGGGGAGTAGGGTTAGAGGAAGCTTGTCAAGGGTGCCAAATGTGCTCGGTCTGGCACTGAACATATAATGTGAAAAAGACTGTGGCAAAAATGTAGCAAAAACATATTACAGACATCAGTCAGATTTTGGCCATAAACTTGCAGTTTCACTCTATGTATGCTCATTTCCTATGTATCCTACAGTCTAACTTTGTCAAATCTGTTCAGCTCCTTGCAAGTGCTGAAACTTTACACCTGGGCTGTAGTGTAAAATATGCATGCGGACACTATCGGTTACATGCTTCTAGCCTGCTCCAGCTGGGAGAAATTGAGGATATTACAACTCACTCTGTGTTTCACCAGCCAGCCCCAGTTTCCCAACACTGATTTGAACCAGTCTCTGCTATCTGCTCTTCATTAGATGAGATGTCAGCTCCTGCTAGTAGCTGCAGGAACGAATAAAGGCAGGGCTTGCAAAACTACTCCAGCAGTAGCACTTGACAAATATGGCAGAGTGGGTTCATGTTGTGTTTCCACTGAAATCAAATGCTAACATTTGCAGCCTAACATGCAGCTGTTGTTATTTTAACAACTGAGTTTAACGCTAATCTCTGGTTTCACATTTTAGGGATCCCATCACCACATGTTGAATTTACAGATGTTTGCTTAACATTTTTTCACAGTTTTGATACATGTCAGATTATTTTTTTGGAGTTAAACAAAAGCAATACATGCTATTATAATATGTGCTATTACAGATTATAAGAGTAAATAAAGTGTGTTAAATCCCCCATTTCAAATGTGCTTGCCACACACTTTCAGTAATGGGTAGTGTTGCATCCTTTTTTGCAAAAGTTCCTCCAGAAAAAAAAAATCTGTTGGCCCTGGTTGTGGCTGCTTTAAGCGATAGAGAACTATACAGGAGAATGAATGATGTGCCACACTGAAGTCACACTGGGCCTTGAAATACATTACAGTGTGCATTAAAATATAAGAAGCCCAGCCTCAGCAGATCCCACAACACTCTCTTGACTCACTGTTTTTGATGCAGCCAGATTGTGAACAGCACTTGCTGATGTATGGAATTTGAAGAGTTCAGAGTTGTCACTGTCAGTGATTGACATGATGAGAGGATCAATGTAAAAGCCTTCCTGCCAAGCAATAATCCATCCAAACTGATCACGCTTAAAATTGCCTGGGGCTATTGATTACATGTGCAGGCCCAGAAAACACCGTAAGCACTGTGCAATAACAATCAAGTTGGCTAAGGAGGCAGATTTTTTTTTCCCTTTTTTCCTCTTTGGCATTGCTCATTCTATTCATTTCATATACACTGTGCATTACAGGATTTTCACTCAGACAATTCGGGTTAGTTGGTTGCTCTGCACAGTTTTTGAGCAGCTGTCTCAGAAACCTTATGTGTGTTCATGCTAACACTTTAGCATGCAGCATGCCGGCTAACAGTTTCAGCACTATGAAGACAAACCAGTAATGTAAAGGTGCAACTGTTTTTGTAGCAGTCGTTTAAAAAATGAAATCTTTTCCCCCAGGGACAGGAATTAATTTAGTCAAGAAACTCTCAGTCATAAAACAGTTATTAAAGCAAATTTACAATAAACATTAAAGGAATACCTCACCCTTAAATGACCATTTGTATGAACAACTCGCCCTGTGTTACGTTGAATTAGCGAACAAAAATTTTTTTCTTGCATGCCTCCTGTGAACAAAGAATTTTGATGAATCGAAGTCATTGGCGACCACATCTAACAACAGAAAAACTATATCAAAACATCTGTTTACAAACTCTCACACAACTCGTGCAGTATATTCCAAGTCTTATTTATCCACTCATGCTCAGTATGTCTTAAAAGACAGCCTTTTCCAACAGGGAACTGAACTAAAAAGTGAAACATATCTATGCTCTCTTCAAAGCCAGACTCTATTGACAAAAACAGTAATTTTACCTCACAGAACATGGGAGTGGCTGGTCTACTACTGCCTGGATTGTTAGTTTGTTTGTGTTACTGTGTGACTTTGGTGAATCTAAACTAACCCTTTAGAACAACAAAGTTACAAAATAATCCAAAAAAACTAACAGATTCAGGCAGCTGTAGACCAGCAGCTCCCATGTTCAGCGACGTAAAATTCTTGTTTTGGTCAACAGAGTCTGGCTTTGAAGAGAGCATAGATAAGTTTCACTTTTTAGTTCAGGCTGTATGTTTGGGAAGTACTGAGCATAGGACTGGATAAATGAGACACGAGTCATGTGAGAATTTGTAATGGGATAATTTGATATAGTTTTGCTGTTATTAAACATGGTATGACTTCAGTTCATCAGGAACTTCCTCAGTTTTTGGATTCTTCATTCACTGGAGGCATGCAAGGAAAACAAAGTTTACTTCATGAACTCAATATAACACGGGGTGAGTAACTGTTATACAAATGGTTATTTAGGGAGTAAAATATTCCTTTAAATGAAACAGTGATGTCTTTTTAATGCATGTAAATGAGTCATTAAAATTATAAGAACAATGAAATGCCTGGAACACGTTAATGAAGAATTTGTGTTGACACTGTCAAACTCAGTGTTCAAAAATAAATGTTATCTGTTACTTATTTCTCATTTAATTACCCTCACTAAAGCTTCTTAACTTACTGAATGCTAAAGAGTTAGCATGCATGTGACCTAGCTGTCCGCCAGAGGTTGATTTTAGCACCAATGCTCTTACCACTACCAACAGTCAACAGTGTAATTTAAAATTACTTCCAGCAATTACTGTTCCAGATTAGTCATTTAAGTCAACTGGGAAATAACTCATCTCCTACTTTCTCTGTGAAGAGCATGCGACAGGTAGCCGACCTGCGAGTGATTGTAGCTATTGGGCATCATACATTAACCAACCACACTGACTATCCTCACCATAGTCTAAGTACATAAAAGGTGATGCAAAGAGATATGGCGTGGCAGCAGGTTGCCACCTTAGCAGCCTGCAATACAGTATGTAGGACAAAAGCTGTCCATGATCACCGTAGACCATTGCATTACACCTTATCATTTCCTCTGGAGCTGAAACTCAAACTGAGACTCATCAATAATGTACCTATGATCTCCCATTCAGAAGATCTCAATGGCAGATCAAGCTACTGTAGTATCTCCTCTCCACTCTCTGCCTTCCCACAGACTTTCATCAGAGCAATGTCCATATATGTAAATTCACTTTACTGACCACAATCTCCACACTAATGACTTCAAATGTCCAGGACCCTCATTTGGGAGTTTAGTTTTCTGCATAGATTTTCCCATTAGTCTAGTGCCTAAGATTCGTTCTGTCTTTTTTATTAAAACCCCCACAAATGGATGTCTCCATAATGAGTTTTTTTTCCTCTGCTGGCCACAGCCATATAACGTCAACCCTTGTCTCTGGACAAAATGATATCCCTGACTATATTGGGTGAGAGATGCTCCTCTATTCAGCTCTCTTACTCTCTAACTGAATTATTAAATACACAGAATCTGGTTAAGCAGTGTACATTTTCCTAAAGGTCAGAAAGTTCATTAACTACGGACTGCCATTGATTGTATCCGTGTGTAGCTCTCTTCTTGGTGTAGGTTTTCGAACCTGGTTATTGAGTATATACAACTGCTACAATGGGACTGCCATTCTATTGCTACAGATATGAAACTCCATCCTGTCACGTGGTGTAAATGTGGGCAAATATACTGTAGACGTTTTTATCAGTAAAATCTGGTTTTATAACTCACACTTTGATTTTAGAAGTATTAAAGGTAACAGTTGAAAAGGTTGTCCTTTTCCCCCCCGAGTCCATCAGAGCCAGGTTTCTGAATCCACTGCACTTTTGCTGGCTAGAAAACATTTCAGCGTAAAAGGCCACATGCTTTTTTTCCTCCCCGAGCTGTATCTTTAAACAGAAAAATCCATAATGACTATGACAGCCGCAGTATCTGTTTCACAACAGTCCGCTCATGTCAATCAGCATGATGCCGATAAAGATCTGTATTTTGATTGAACGTGTGCAAAACTACTCATACTTTACACAAGCGACTTTGATGTTAAACCATTTGAAATCATATCAGATGCTGCGCAGGCGAAAGAGCGACCCAATCAGCAGAGATGATTTCATAAAGAGGGGCTCTTGGGTTTCAGCGTCATAAATAACTCATGGTAATCCCATATTTCTCTGACTTTTCTCATTTGAGCTTGGGATGGAAAGAGGGCAGTTGTGACAAACATTGTTAGCGCGGCTGCCAAGCCATTCTAACCTGGCTTTATGTGTCTTGGCTGCTCTGGTTTCTCTGCGCAAGGACCTATGAGGTGATGTCCCAATTTATCCATATCCTTACCTTTTTCAAGCCATTACGTACACTGCATATAGAAAAAAAAATACTACTTTTAGCTTTAAGAATATGTTAAATGTAATCATTAGAATGTGTTATGCCTTTTTAAGTAAATGAGACACACTTATGCAGAAGGGAAAACATGATTTTTGTATAATCCCCTCACTCAGTGTTGCTGTTTTTTAGGTGCCTGCTTTTACAGTGATAATAATGATATTAATATGTGAGGACGTGTGTGTGTACACGTGCCGCTCAGTAAGGATTTTTTGAAATGGCTTGATTCATAAGTCCTGGGTACCCCTGCTGAGACCTCTTCCTACACGTGCAATTTTCCGAAAGCCAGCCACTCACCAAGCAATAATTATGCTGAAGTTTTCAATTACACTCCTTCCATTTCATTAACAAAAAATGTTTGGCTATTGTATAATTAGATATATGAGCTTACCACCTACATTTAACATAGCCACTACACAGCAGCTTGATGGAAAACAGAGAGGGATTTTAGCATGTGTGCATTTACGGCGGTTTAGTAGTCTACTATAAAGTGAAATCAGCTAGACGTTATGCAGCAGGCTTCCCCCCTTCTTTTTTTTCCATCATTTGCAAAGGTCCTCTAATCTACAAGACGTATACAGACCTATAATTGAGTGTCATGAGATGTTTGATGGTGTATGGGAGGTTTTGTTAACATGCAAAGTACACATGTACACTGGCTACGTGTTATCAGTTGTCGGTGCCTATAAATTTATACGTTACGAGACCAGACATCTGAACCATGTGTGCCAGTGAGAGATTATTAGTTACCTTAGCCTCTGGTGTTAAATTAAAGTAGGAGAAAAAAATCTAATATCATCCCGAGGGAGTGCTTATTTTCCATTAAACCACTTTATAGAATGTTTTACACTTAAACTCTGTCTCCCCTCTCTCTTCACCGCAAAGTGTAACCCGTAGATGATATTATATAAAAAATCAAACTGTCCATCATCGTGGCTATCTCGCCATCTTAAGTGGCTGTACCCTGTTACCACACAGGCTTGAGTTTCAGGGCAATGCAATCCAATACAAGCCACAGAAACTCTCCTCAGTCCTGTCATTTTGTCTGTTCCCTTTCACATCCCTCGCAACAGGTTTCCACTGGAGGCCAAGATTGTTCTCAGTAAAGAGGTATGTGTTGCTGCTCTACCTACATTAGCAGAAAAACCGCAGATTGAAAGTAACCGAAATCTTTAACTTGATGTCTACAGCAGGTATTCCAAAGGCTCAGTGCTGCATGATGGGCAATTCAAACTGAATTCAGAGGTTTCTAAATTGTATATTACCACTAAGTTATTGTTCATTTGAGACGTGCTGACCTAGTTGCTTGACACCAGTGCATCGCTGATGGACAGCAACGCCTCTAGGTGTGTCTGCGATGTCAAAAAGCTGACTGAGACCATGCTGGAGACAAAAAAAAGAAGAAGAAGAAGAAAGAAATGGAGGAGGGAAGAGCGATCTGATGACGCAGAGATAAAGTCAGCAGGGGACAGAGTTTTAATGAGGCTGGATGTTCAGTTCAGCTGGGCTGTAAAGTGATCCCAGCCTGATATTCCCCGGCCCTGTGACAGAATTATTAAAAGCTCATCCTCTTAATGCAGCATCCACAGTGTCACCTTTCACAGGTCCTCAGAGACACTTGCCCAATAGGACTGCCTTTTTTTTTTCCACAGGTAAATTGGCATAGAACAGACGAACACCCAATCCAACATCACCAACTGCGACTGGCGACGGTAAATTGAACCCTCTCACCACAACTTGGAACATGACTCGCTTTCAGCCACACTTAATGCTCTTTTCTATCTGTCAAAGTTAGACATAAGTATTATGTATATGAGCCCTAATTCCCTGTCATTAGTGATACTAACTACATTATGGTGGTCATCAGTTGCAAAAATGATCTCAAAGTGGTGTCCATTTTTAAGGCAATTTTGATACTAAATGGATTTTGCCTCTTTGTGCATAGGAGCAAGTCCCCTCAAGCCTGTACTAATTACATCCATAATCAAATGCGTTCTGTGCCTTCTTGTTAATGACATTGATCTTTCGGAATATCCGAGCCTATATTCTGTGAGATTATTGGATAAAGTGCAGGGCGAAGTCTGCGTGACCCCAGGAGGAAGACGTCGCTGCAGACATAAGTGGGTATTAAATGGATATAATTAACAGTGACCCTTCCTGGCACTCTGCGCTGCCGAGGCCTCTGGTCCATGGATCATACAGCAGAGGGGATGAATTAGCATGGGTTAGGAATGGGAAAATTAAAATTAAGAAAAGGGAGATGGGCTGAGAGATAGATCAATGTTGAGCCAGTGGGCTTATCAGCTGATAGGGGCCACAGACATTAGTGGTCAGGTTTCACTGATGAGGCAAAATCCGTCATTTAAAAACTTCTGCTCTTAAATTCAAACCAAACTTCAGCAGCAGCATCAGATACTTGGATGGCTTTAAATGTTCTTTCCCTTTATTTATGTTTGCATCAGCAACCACATATGCTTCCTGGGTGGGCATTGACTATGTTTGCTTATTGATCTTTCAAAGGTCACGACCTTACAGCCCTGATCCATTGTGATGATGTAGACAGATGATTTGAAGTGAGATGAATCCAACCTTGCAACATATAATCGGAGTGTTCCTCTGCACAATATAAAGGCTAATCGAGTCTCGTACTATGTTTGTAAATGCGTCTAATTGCAGAGCTGAGTATTTCAATTTCTATGACACACTGACCTCTCTTTACAAGTCTATCTGGCAATGGTTCCACCCCTGCACAGGTGGGTCCCATTGTGGGGTGTGTGTGCTGTTTGCTTTTCTGCTGTACTGTTGGCATGATGAGGGTAATTGGAGTGTTGGTCTGGTGAATCAGTGCCAGCCTGGGTGGGCAGATTGCATATGATGATCATGTTCTGACCAGATGGCTAGCTGGCACAAGGGCTTAGATTGGCAGGGTGTGTATATGTATGTTCACATGTGTGTGTGTGCTGGGGAGGGCTAAGTGGGTATGAATAGCAATTTATTGTGACTGCTCATTTGGAAACATATATTGAAACTCTACGCATATACACACAGAGACTATGGGCCTCGTGCAAGAACCAGTGGTATGAAAAGATTTGTGGCTCACTGGGTGATTTCAGAGAATCTGTGGCATTAATCTGCTTTCTTATATTTAATATTTTCTCTCAAGTATGATTTAAATGTGCTAGTGGTCCAGAGCTGTTGCTGTACGAGTCTGTGTCGCCACAACAGGAAAAACTGTCGTTTGACTTGAGAATTACAATGCCTTAATCTGAATGAAGTGGGAGTTTATACATGAAACCAAATGATATTAGGAATATCTTAATGCAAAATTAATGTTGTGTTCATCGTGGTTTGGCAGTTTGCTAAGACGCTCAAATTTTGAGTGTGTGTGTGTTGATTTTTTTATTTTATTGCAATGCTTTGTGTCGGTGGAGGTTACTCTTTTCACTGTAAGTGTTGTTTTTCTCTGAACTTTTTTTTTTTTTAAGCATTTTAAAAAACATCATGTGAGAAAGGTAAAAGAAATCAGCAGCTGCAGGTGGAAGCTGCTGGTGTTTTCGCGGCCGCAGAAGGGCAGAACTCTTCTGAGTGACCTTCTTCACTCAGCTGAGAATCCGGAAATTACTACACATTCTAAATGCTTAACTTCACTGGCCGAGTGTCACTGGGTGCAAAGGGGTGCCGAACTGTAGCCGTACCCAGGCCATTGCTAGTGGACAGTACAAAAATTCACAATAATGCAATTAAATTAAGGAGCACGTCCTCATGGCTTATGGTAATAGTTAGCGTTATTGTACCTTGGTGGAGTTAAAAAGGTTGCATCTACCTTAATAATAACCTAGCAAGAATAAAGTGAACTAAGTGACGCAAATCAAACACACCCAACAGATGCATGCTTGTGTGGCACGCTAAATGCTAAAATGCTTAAGGTGGATCCTCTAACAGTGACTTCTGTGTTTAGTGACTGAACTTTTCCCCTCAGTGCAGCCTGATCTCACCTCCAGGATGTCAAAATACGCCATTTGGGCACCCTTTAGTGTCTGTATGAGATGCATCTGGCTTTCCACAAACTCCAATGTCAACCCATCCACCGCATTATTAGAAACTCAGAGCAATGGATGTAGTTTAAAGAACACAAAAGTCTGCTTAGGGTGCAGATGGGTCCATCAAGCACAGGACTTTGACACAGGAGACCGCTGTTCAAGACCAACGAACAACATCAGTTGCAGCATTTGTGGCACTCAAAGTCGGGTGATTTTAGCAACATAAGCAATCTTTTCCGAACCATAACTAAGTAGTTTTATTGCCACTGACCGCTTCTGTATCAAGATGCAACACAAAAGGCTGCCCCCCATGTCATTTTTGTAATGCTGGGGCACCACAATATGGCAAGTAGGGATGAGATCACATTGCTCAGAGGTGTTTCTTTGTTGTTCTCCTTTTTGAGTTTGAGGAGCGCAGTGGAACAGAGAGACTGAATGAACTGGTTATAGTTGGACCTCCCTATTGCTTAGGGTACATATTAACTTATCTACTTTTTGCTTTAATTAAGTATATTTTTGCATAAGTACTTGTCCTTTTACTTGAGCATTCTTTTTGATGTAATGGTGCTTTTACATGAGTATAATATTTTAGTACACTTACCACTCCTGCTCTCTCTACAGCGCTGCAGCATTTTTATGCAGGCAGCTGTCAGGGTGAACATCCTTTGTTGCACCCAACAGTATAATGTCAACCACTGTATAACATCTGTATCCATCTCTGACTGTCATGTCCCAGTCATTGACTGCTTTACTTTACAAAGATGTTTCATCATGTCAGACCTTTCAATGTCTGCTCTGATCGGCATTTTTGTGAATGAAACTTGCCCATAAATGGAAAAGATGGAATTATAAAGCAATGTGAGCTTTCGAGCTTTTGAGGTAAAGTATTTCATGATATGAGTGAATGCTTTGTTTAGGGGAACACATAGCAAATGTATGGTATGATTTAGATTTCTCCCTCAGCATCAAAACAGTGGCCCACTAGCAGACCACACTGCGGTGGCCAGTCTCATGTTCTTGTCTAAAATCCAAGCCACTTGGAAATGTATTACTTTCGAAGATGACAAATGGCTCCAGCAAAGTTTTGCACATGCGGCCGGATAAAGTTTATCTTTAGGGCATGTGCAGCTGCCAACAGTACTTCCAGAAAACTTTAATCTTTCCTTTCAGAGGCTCACTTCCTATTTCTGCGCAGGGGACTTGATGGGAGGCAGACCGGGGGTGTTTTGACACCCGTCTGAGGAAACGATCGCAGTGAGTGGGCCTGCTGCTGCCGCTGCTGTAGCGCTGCAGCCTGTCTCCTGTGGTTCCCGCTAGCTGTTTCTCTGTAACTTAGCGCCCTGGCTACTTAATTAGAGCTTTAAGTTGGGGAGAGAGAACCTAGTTGGAGAGAGCACTTCTCCCAGTCAGCCAGGCATGTGGCAACGAGAAGAAGGTGCTCTTATTAAGAATAATCCATCAGTGTGATCTGATGAGGTGTTGATGAATGATTAACCTACAAGATACATGATAAACAGCTTATTAAATGTTACAGATATATGATCCACATGCAGGCAGATATTACATAGGACTGAGCCGCTTGCCCTCACACATCAGCGGGGGCAAACATCATTACAGTGATGCTGCACTGCTGCACACCAAACAAATAAATTTGAAAAAAAAAAGCATGGACCAAAGCAAACTGGCAACAGTAAACACTATTGATGTGGCCGGCAGATTTCATTACAACACTCTGCTGTTTCAACTAATGACTAACTTCTTCAGCAAAATCTAACATTGTGAGAGCAGCAGCACAGAGAGAGACAGAGAGGGAAGGAGGGAGGGAGCATTACTGGCGTTGCTGTCAGTAGGGGGCTCAGGCCAAGTGGGAAAACGTCAGCACTGTCAATGGGAAGGAGGGCTTGATGTTGCAATGATAGGCCTCTGTAATGGGCACTTTGAAAGAACAATCAGTGCCTTCTGTGAATCATATAGCCCGGCATGTAATTCATGTTTGCGTCTGTGAATTTGTGCCAGAGCATGAGAACAAAAACTATTTGTAGTCTGTAGAAACTAAGCTAAAGGTTTTGGATGTCCTTTTATGAGTCGCAGCATCACACGGCTCACAGTCTGACTCACAGTAGATCCTGACATCTCTTCATGCTGTTGTTTTTTCTTCTTTTTTTCTTTTTTTTTTGCTGCTTGTTTCCTTTACAGTGTCTCTATTTTTATGCAAAGAATTTCCTGTTACAAGACTTTGTTGTTTTATTGTCAGATATTTTGTTGCAGGCCCACCCCCAAGAAGGATCAGTTTTCAAAGCTGTTTGTGTGTATTTACAGTATCACAATGTTACATTGGAAACATTTTGAGCTTGTTTGGGTGGATGTTAAAATTGCACACCACCTGTATGTCACTGCAAATGCATCTACGGCTTGCTGGGAAAGGTCTCTCAGTGATCATACAGCCCAGCTGCCAGAAGAATGCTGACATTGTACGTTTCTACAAACCGTTACATTTGTATGTTTCATACATATATCAACATTTCTAAAGCGACATAGTATATGGCTGACTTTGTTTTCGGGGAGAGGAGGGGATGGTGGATGGTATGACACCTAGGTGAGGTGGCTGCCAAGTTGCAGACCACCCATTGCTGTGTTTCTTCTTCACATATCGACGTTTGGTCATGGACTTTCCACATCCAAATACAACATGCAAGGTACCCTGAGTGCGTTTGTTGTTTCTAGAACGCCATGTCAAGTTTTGCCTGTTACATGCATTGTCTTCTTTCAAAATAAATGCATTACATCGGTACCGTGAATTGGCGTTTTTTTCCCCCTTCGACAATGCACCTGGTTGGGTTTAGGCAACAAAAGCTTGCAGGTGGGTTTAGGACAAAAGAACAGGGTTTGGCTTTATAATCTTATGGAAAGCGAACATCACTCTCCCGAGTGAAAACTGGTATTTGTCGGATCCCAACCACCACCCCTTCTGCCCGTTCTACTCGGACTTTCGCCGCCTCAACTTTTCGTACTTGTCTCCCCCTGACGCCGTATGGTGCCTTTACACTATAACGTTGACTGGCCGCGTATCATGCCAACATTAAAAGATAGCTTTTTTTGTCGGTGTCTGACACCGCAAGTCGCTGCCCAAGCACCAGATTTCGATGACTCTGGAGTGAGACCAGATGTTTCCAGTGGCTATACAGAGACATTGCTGCATGTCCTGCCTGAGTCGTGATACAAAAAGCAGTTATTTTGTTCCACAACATTGTTGCATTTCCTGCCGGGATGGTGCCATCAAAAGCGATTGTCTTTTTTTCCAGAGACACCACTGCGTGTCCTGCCTGGATAGTGGCATGAAAAGCGATTGTTTCTTACCCAGTCATCGCTGTGTTTCCAGCTGGAATTGTTTCATCAAAATTGGCTATTTTAAGCCTAAAACATGATCTTTTCCTAACTGCAAACCAAGACACATTACATAATAACATATAAATATTATGTCCGAAAAACATACAGAGAAGAGACACAAACAGAGAAACATAAAATACAAACATTTTTCTCGCACTTGAGTTGAATCATAGGCCAGCAATCGTGATTACCAGAAAGTAGGCCAAAGTAGATTTTGTATTTCCTTATTTTTCTTCTGTGTAAGGTGTGAACTTTGAACAATGTATTTCAGTTTTTGCAGTATGCATATCACAGGACAATGATTCCCAAGTGGTAGTTACAGTACAAATGCAATCATGATCAAACCTACCTCAAAATTTGTTGTACAAAATCACCACTGCTTTATATTATTAATAGTGACAAATAACATCCATGAACATATTTGGAACATGATAGATGGCATATGTGACAGAGAACTTCTTATCTGACAGGGCTGTGGGGCATTTAGACGACTGCATGGCATGGGACATATGAATATAAACATGCATGTCACACTATATCTGGCAACAACAAAACAAAAGATGGAGGGCAGTAATTAATCATGCATCTTGCTGTCCTCTCCTGTCATTAGTGTGTTTCACCTTAAAGAAAGGAAAAGATAAATCTCTATTGCTTAAACCCCCTGCTCCTCCTACCAGATTAAAAATTCATAAGATATATTGAATTGGTGTGGGAATCCCAAAATATATGCAATTTGATCAGGTGGGGATTAAAAATGTCATTGTGCTTGTCAATAAGGGTTGGTGGCGACGTGGCAGTATCACATTGACTCCTGCGTATTAATACTTAGTGTCCTATTGGGCCTTCAGCTGATTGTTTGGAATGTAAATGATGCTGCTGATGGCTCCGGTGACTGATGGCTTAAATTCCAATTAATCAATTGCTTCATCAGTTTCCCTAATTCAGATCAAATATCTCCTGAGTGCACACTCTTCTTTCAGTGGTATTAGAAGAAATAAATGCTCTGGAAGTAATTTTCATCAATCTCGTGTACATGCCAATATCCCTCACAAGCCTGGTCCAGGTTGAGGACTTAATGTCTTAAGTGTGTGTATGTGCGAGTGTGTGTGTAGGAGAGGGATTTGCATATTAGGAATGGAATGTAAGGAAGAAAAATAGGGCTACTTATTTGTGCAAGCTTATTTATTTTGATTACTTTACTTTATAGTTATCTTCTGCCAACATTAGGTTTGTGAGACTATAATACAAGACTGAATTTAAATATCTTTAACACATTCTGCTTCACACACAGTGTCTTGAGTCCTCCTTTTTCTGTATGTATATCATGATAAAACAGTCTTTTACGCACTCAGCCTGGTTGTGCTGTCATGCTCTGATATTCCACCGCTCCATAAGGCGGTTATGACAGGTCATAAGATCCCACCTGTAAGGAAACCAACCAACCGCATTAAATGAACCTGACGTGAGCCGGCCTTTTGTACCGCAGGCTTATACATATCGCCGCATCTCAAAACCCAAGCTGCCACGGAAGGCCCCACTGTACGATAAGCCTTGTCAATTATACAAAATAAAATCAACTATTCATAAGTAGGCTGTAATAGGATATTGGCTGACAGATTTAATAATTCAGTTTTGCTGAGGCTTAACTGGTATTAGTTTGTAGCTAATGGTCGCCTTTGTTAAAAATTCATTGAAGACAATGCTGGAGTGAGAAGATACACATAATTATGCCTACTTCATTTACTTTAGCCCCCCTGCAATTTAAAAGCGACTTCTAAAGAGTCCTCGACTGTTTAAGCATGCAGAAGCAAAGGTACTGTAATTTGATTTATGAATTTGATCCCACCCACCCCCTAATTTAATTCATCAATGTTTCAGAAGGAGCAATTATGCATTGTGCTACAGCTCTTCATAGCTCCATTATCCAGCCTGAATATCTTTGTCAGAGGGTGTGTAATGGTATTGCTACATATTCCATAATGGCTAGACGAGGCCTTGTCCCTCACACCCATTATTAGTGTGTCCTTCTCCTTAAATTGAACTCCTTTTTTTTTTTTTTTTTTGAATAATAGCTTTTGACAACAGCGGATAACAAGGACACGAGTGAAGTTTAAGAGGCTGTGCACTGGAGGACAGCTTTTTTTTTTTTTTTAATCTTTTGTTTCATGTTAACAAATGTGCCATTTGCCAAGCTAAAAGCCTTGTGGCCTCTGCCTGCTGGTGTATGGGCTGCAGTGAGTATGCATAATTTCACATAGCATTTTAATATGCTCATAGTGGAATAATGGCAACCAAAGTGTTTCAGTCTAATTAAAAATAAATTCCTGCGCACAAAATCGGAACAAAATGAAAACATTTTTTGTGAGAATGGCTCCATTCATTCATTCATTCAGTCCATTTATCTGCGAGTCCTTCTGTGTTTGCTCGGCCTCTTTGCTTCGCTTTTCATTCTCAACTGCAGCGGGTGGCCAACCAAAAGTAGCTATCAGGGTTCTGAGAACAAGCAGCGGCGCATACACCCGACCACCCCCCACCCTCCACCTCCCCCGCAGCCCCACCACCACCTCCACCACCCCTCGACAAATGCTCAGCGGTCGTGAACTACATCGATCTGGGGTATAATTCTCTATGAAATTGATGGATGAGGGCAGCCATTGACAGAAAGGGTAAAGACCACTTTGAGATGTCCCCTGTGAATAAGTATGATGGAAAATAGATTGTTGAAGAAGATTTATGTTTGTTCTCCACTGCCACAGGAGAGGGCTACCCACCCGCCACCCACCCACCCCAGCTCTGACCAATCAAACATGTCATTGTGGTCAGATTAAACTCACTGGCTCTATTCAGCTGCCAACTTTGTGACGATTAGCTCAATCTCGAAAGGCAAAAAGGCAGAAAGCACTTTTTTTTCACAGTGGCATGCCATCTCTTTATTACTGATATGACAGGTTATGTAGTGGAAAATCACAATGCGGCTAAACCTTCAGTTAATAAAAGATAAATAAAGATTAAAACTGAACACACAAATATTTATAGTTTAAGAAAAGCAATGATTTTTGTTCTGTTTGCTTAGGATAGCCACATGTTTCATTACCACTGAGTAAATGAAAGAATTGTGAGGCCACTAGTGTTAATACTGAATAGGCAACATTAAGGGACTTTATAAAAAATATTTGGGTAGCTTAGGGTGTTGAGCCTTATGTGACCCATTTTAAAAAAGCAAAACCCTCCTCTGTAGTATTAATATTTTCCTTGGACCTTCCCCTTGACTTAAGTAAAACTTCCAAAAGCTTCCCACTATTATTCTACAACAATATGACATAATGAAAATAAAATATTAAGTTGGTAAAACTTTAATGAAACATAGCGAAAGGAGGAAAAGTATAAAAAAATGTATGAAATGTACCCTAATTTAAACACGTAATATCTTAATAAAACATTAATTTTAACAATGTGCACAACTAATACAGACATTACAAATTGAATTACCAGTTGCCGTATTTATGGCAAACAACTGACACATGATATCTGCCAAATATTCTTCTTTGTTTCAAGCAGGAGCTACTAACTGCTACACTACCAATAAGCTCTTGTTTCATGCATGAGGTAATCTGGTTTTAAGTGCAAAGTGAAATATATTAAGAAAGCTTTTAGTGTGTTTGGTTGCAGTTTTGTTAACTGTGGAAGAGCGGACGATAAAGTCAAATTGCCCATGGACTGAAAATGGTCCTGCAGGACAGATCATTTTAGCCATGTTCCTGCGTACAGCTCGGCTATATCATGGCACACATTAAAGCCGTATCTTTGGGATGGAATTATCTTTGTTATATAATAAATCTCATTAAAGCATGAATATAGGAAAAGAAAAAAAGGCCCTCCCTACTCTAACAAAACAGTCAGATTACCCTCTCTTCAGCAAAAATATTTTTACAATACTCCCCCTTCCCCAACCCCTCCTCCCCTTATAATCTAGCGAAGCCCATAATACTTATTAAATGATGAGTAGTATTTCTTTGGTTTATTCAAATATAGTAACTTTTCAGGTGGACATTCCTCAGTGCATAGTTCTTCTGCTTTCTCTCTGATATACTTTATATATGACCCAAGGGACTGTTCTGCATCAATAGAAAATATGAATCAACTATTTACTTTTAGTTTGTCTTTTTCTTGAGTGTGTATTTTCATACCTATTTCCACAAAGGGCTATCTCTCCCAGTTTGTGTTTCTCTGCACATGCTGCATTTCACAGAGAAGAAAGGCATTCACCAGCTGAGCTTAGTGAATGTGTGTACAGTATGTCTAGCTCCTGTCCTGGCTCCTCTGTGGTGTAGTATTGTTTGGCTGCCAGCAGTGTAATCAGATAATACCACTGAGAGGTCAAAAGCACTGCAAGATTTAGCTTCAGATTTCTGTCACCTTTTACAAAAACAACCAAAAGAACTGTTTCAAAAAAGTATCTGTACCCAGCTGTGGGTACTAAAAAAGTGAACTTTGAAAATAGTAACTACACAGTTACTGTACGATTTACTATAACACAATCTTGGAACATGCATTTTTTTTTTACTCACATGATCATAGCCCTCTGGGTGGCAATGCCAGTCTGTCGGTTGGCTCACTACTTTGGTCCAAACTGGAATATCTCAGCAACTTTTGACAGCCATGGTTTTTGTACAGACATTCATGGTCCCATGAGGATGATGTCTACTGACTTGGGTGATCCCCTGACTTAACCTCAGTCTTCTCGAGTACCACCATGAGGTAGGCATTTCACAGAGTAGTCGACACTTTGCATCAGAATAATCGTTCATCTGTGGTTTTAGCACTTGTTCACGAGTTGTAGTTGTGAGTTGAGATGGCATTCCAGCTACTAAAGGTCAACCTAACTTTGTTTGTTGTTGAACAGAGATTTGTTTAAACAGTCATTTTCTACATTAAGCTATGTCAAATAAACAGAATTTAGGCTCTTTAGAGAAGGAAAGACGTCCTCTATTCCTACAGAAAAAAAAACAGTCACTTTAGTAACACTTATTAGATCACAGTTCATTTGTTCACAGCCTCTATGAGCCAGTGAAGGACCCTGTATTTCATCTACCTCCAGGTGGGTCCTGCCTACATTAGGTAAGCCTTTATTGGTTCTTTTTGTCTTGAATACATATCTATTTTTTTTTTCTTTTCAAAAAATGTGGTTCCATCATTTGTTTAGCACCACCATCAGGTTTTCATTCCCATCAGCCTTGGCCTAACTTTGTGTTCAGAGCTAATTAGCAAATTCAAGCATGCTAACAGCTAAACTATGATGCTGACCATGGTAAACTGCTAAACATATGAATGTTAGCACTGTCTTTAGCTCTTTTATTACTGGACAAAAACCCCACTAACCTCTGTTTTTTGTACTTAATGGGAGAGGTTACAATTGGCATTCACAGCCAGGACGAATGACTATGCAGTAGCCATGCGTATTTGCCGGCTCCACCTCTGATTGGCTCTGATGGTCAGTGATGAAAATATGATACTTGAGTGGATGCACAGATTTTAGCCCCTTTGCTGGCTGCCACAATATACCATTCGTCTTTGTCCAAGCAGTGCTTGAACACTCAAAATTTAGTCAGCAGTGAATTTTAAAGGAAGTAGCCTAACTACAGTAGCAGTTTCACTGGCCTCCATGCTGATTTATACTGTTTAATAACCTATTTTCTGGCCCATTCATGACGTTGAATGTGTCACACCAGAAAAAAAAAAGAAATAGCAAGGTTTATTAGTTTATTAGTTTTTAAAAACTGCACATGCTAATTGTGATGCAAATAAGGGTATTAGTGAGCATGCTAAAGTTAGCATTTAGCCAAAAGCACCGCGGTGCCTAAGTACATTCTCACAGAGCCACTAGAATAGCTTTAGACTCTTAGTGTTGCTTTTCTCAGTGTATGAAATTAGTGTCATCAACATTAACAAATATTATATAAAACAGATCATATGATGCCACTGTCTGTTTTTTTTGCTGTAGACCTTATAATGTTCTTTATGAGATTAAAAAACAAGGTCATCAGGTTGTTTTTTTGTAGTGTGACACTTCATGCACAGTGCAGAGACAGAGGTCCTGCGTAAAGGAAATTAAGTGTACACTTGTAAACCTCGAGCACCATGCACTGTAATAGAAGTTTCTACCTGGTGACAGTCAGTGCACTGTACTGTGCTGTATTCAGTATTTTGTTCAGTTGTTGCTCAACCATTGAAACAACTTGTGTACTGTTGCTGCTGCTTTGTACAACACACCCATAACATCATCTCTTTTTAATGGAGGAAAGTCATTTTCACATAATTCATGATGTCACTCATTTTATCTCCCTCAAAAGCCACAACATTGTTGTTACTTTAAGGAACCAGCAGTGCACATTTCCAAAACATACTTTCTCTAATCAAACTGTAGTCAGAGGGTCAGAGGGAAATCTAGCACAAGCATGATGTCCATGTTTAACCTTTTGGTGTCATGATCGGCGTCTTGTGTGGGCTCTGCCTGTAGCCCCTTCCCATGATGCTCTGCTGGTAGGGGTCCTCTCCTTGTGTAGCCTTTATTTACATGATCTTCCTATGAAAACATCACCTTTGGCTTCCCAGAGGGTTGAAACAGGATAAAACTAGTATCAATTAGGCCGAGAAAAAACTCTTCCTACAAACGAAGTATCCAAAACTTCAGGCCTCAGTGGGTCTCGCTTTCATCGGGTTGCCAGAGGGTAAAGAGGTCTTCATTTGTTTATGTTTGATTTGGCAGCCATCGCTGAGCATCATTTGTTGTCAGCAGAATATGGGGACAATGAGGAGTTTACCTTCCCTTTTTATCAAACTAGTTTGCTGCAGTGAGTTTGGCTTCCCTTATGATTTGGGTATAGAGAACTACAGCAAGGCCTTGATGATAAAACATAAAAAATATTGACAGAAAATTGACCCTGTCAATAACACACAAAACCAATTTCCATAATGCATGACCTGTAATTACTGATGAGGTCAGAGTGGACGTTAAAAGGGCTGTGTATCTGCATGACCTGGACTAGTAATCCAATGTATTGCAAATTAGTGTGAATAAAAAGAGGTGTTTGATTTCGTGTTTAAAGTATGCTGTTTGAGTCGTTTAAGAAGTCACAACTGTGTTAAGAAAAGGCACTAAATATATTCCTCCTAAAATATCTCTATGGCTGCCTCTAACTGCGTCATGCTGTTTTGCAGGTTATTGTTGTGTAATTATCTTCAAATCCTCTGAGCAAATGTGTGTGTGTTCTTAAATAGCTATGTTTAGTAGGATCACATATTGTCACAGGGATAGAAAGATTAACTTAGTATATTTCTGTGTCTCTCATTCTATTAACAAGCTATTTTACCTTTGTAACTTTAATGCCATTACGGAGACAGCAAGGATGAATTAAAACAGTCTGAACTGACTGACATGTAATGGTTACCTATTACTGACCAGCAGATGCTGGGCAACATAAGAATTCATTCATTGTCATATTTCTGGCCACTTAGTGGATGTAAGTCCAATATTCACATTACTTTTAGCTCTGTTTTGGTCTCCACCGACACCGATGCGATTTAGGGGCCTGCGACCGATAAGAGATCATATTATCTGCCCATTTAACACAGTCGGTTACAGAAAAAGCTGGCATCTCTTTCTTTTCTGCTTTTGGCTATAAAAAATAATAACAACAGAAATAAATAACGCAAATAAAAGTAATTCTAACTGCTCACGTGCAGTAAAGTTTATTTTATACTGACTCCACTAACACACATAAAACAGCACGTGGATTAAGTTAACCTTCAGGGCTTTCTGTCAGAGAGGACTTTTTGAAAAAATCTTGTCATTTTAACCTAAACCATCATCTTTTTCTTAGAACTTCAGGTCTATCTGACTTAAAATCCTAAGGGCAAACTTCTCCCACCACCCATAAAACATGGATTAACAACAACATTGTTTAAAATAAGTGTCAAATTTTGCTCAGTAATAACCGTCAAGGTTCCTGGACAAAACAATTGTCTTTTGCTAGTCACCCATTATTAGCTTAAGCATGTTTAAATTTCACAGAGTAGCATAGCGGCTAGCAGAGCTTTTTTCCTGAACTCATAGCTTAACATGTAATGTTATTATTTTTCTTACTCACAGTTGGTTTAAGTCACTGCATCTTCTGACAGAACCGCACATTTGAATTTCAGCCTGCATGCATGTTTTTTTCAACATTGTTGAAACAGAGCAGCTAATGTTGCTATAGTGAGAAGTTAGTGGCCTGTATTTTCTCCGAAATCCAAAGTATTTCCACACTGCTGATTTATTCCAAAGTAAATAATGTTATCCTCATTGTCTTTCTCTTAGCTGCTTGCTGTCTGCCTGCCCTGTCTGACAGCGACACAGACTTTCAAAATAAGAGCGTATCCTAAAGATGACAATATGGATTGATGCTTTCACTTTGCATCGATATATTATATTGGTTCTTTGATCATTTAATTGATATATTGATCCAGATCGGTGGATCGCACTACGAAGCACTATAAGTTTATCAGAGGTTTTTCACTGAGAATAGTTGCCTGCTGTGGCCAGCAGGGCCAGACAGAGTGGTGTGGCTAAGCAGCAACCTCCAGGGCTGAAAAATGGTGCCAACATGCAGGACCTTCTTGTTGTGAGGTAGAGGTCCTAACTGCTGAGCTACTGTGCCATCATACTGGGAGGGGAGAGAGGAGAAGAAAAGGGTTTGGAGAGGAGGGTCAAGAGAACAGAGACAAACAGGAGAGAAAGGGATGAGACACACATATATAGGTCTGTACAGGTGATTGCATTAGTGAGAAAGAGAGGAGGGTCTTGTTCATGAACCGTAGTTATTACAACTTTATTAAGGGTCTAGAGACTAGACCTCAAATTGAACAAAAACAAAAATGATTTTAATTGTGACTTTAAGTATTACTCCTTTTGAATAAAAACTTGGCACCTTGTTCATTTACCATACTGTAGGAGACAGATTTTAGGCCTGCATAGAGTGAAAGTTAAAGACTTTGGTTCAGTGTTAATTCAAGAGTTTTATAAGCACTAAGCATGTAGTGGGTTTGATTCAGGGCTCAGGTTAGAGGACAAATGTAATGATGGTCCTCAGATGTATTGTGATACATTCGTGTGTGCGTCTCCGCGTGGTGACCCGTCACCTGTTTGATTTCATGCTGTTAAGAGATGCGTGGGACAGTGAGGATGTCCGGGTGGTGAAACGAGCTGTCACACACACCCATCATCTTATGCAAAGGTGTAACCTAAGCCTTCATAAGGACACCAGCACTGAAGAAGCAACGAGCATCCTTATACCGAAGGACCTTTATATCCCTCTTCGCTAAGAGATGACACCGCCAAGATCTGCGCCGCAGAGTTTGTTGTCTTCCCGCAGCACTTAATGTGATCAGAGAATTAAAATTTCAACGAGTCATTTAATGATAGCCCGGGCCAAAGGGCCTGCAACGCCAAGCTAGAGTTTCCTGCAGTTCTGCGCTCATATCTCTGGCATCCCGAGCCCTCTCATTTTGTCCATGCTGAGTGCATTACAGTGAATGCCTCACTCGCTCCCTGTCCCTGTTTAATGTGATCAGATAGATTTATTATGGGCCATGAGGTCATTGGGATTTTCTGTAATTGGAGTCAGGCTGAATTGTATTAACAGGTCCACAACACTGTAAAGCAGAAGCATTTACATTTAATTACTTTTATTGAGCCCCTGCTCATTTTATTTGTAATGAAGCGCGTGCTGTGATTGACGGCAGATTGAAGCCATATTTAAATAAGAAGAACAAATGTTGCCCTTGAACTGACAGGTTGGGTTCATGATATCTCTTTTTACGTCCTTTTATCTATAAAGATGCAGAGAGCGCTCTGGGACTCTTGTAAATATGTAAATACAGACATTACAAGGACATTTTTTCGAGGATATTTTAACAGCTTAAGGCGAAGGATTAGCTGGCATCTCTCTCTCGCCTTTTTTTTCCCCTTTTCTTTCTTTTTTCTTTTTTGTTCTTTGAAAATTTATCTGCTGTTCAAGTGAGCGAAGGGCTTCTCAGTTACACTTGAATGAATGGAGCATATCAAAGTAGCAACACTTTGATGAGCTTTTTATGTATTTCAAGGGATTAGTGTTGAGAGACTTGTAATGCTCAAAAACAACTCAAAAATGGGATAATTTAGCAGCTCATTTAATTTTTCCCACTTTTTAATCCTGTGCAGTGGGACCGTATGATTTGGACGTCAGCCAGCGTATGTGTACAGCTATGAGATATCGATGTCAGCAGCACTTTTGGCATGTGTGTCTGCGTGTGTGTCAGAATTTCTGTGTGTGTGTGTGTAAATTTGTGTCAGTGTGTCTGTATCCGTGTGCCTGGGCTGTAGATGCTTTGTCTCGTTAATGAGAGGCGTTCAGGGCCTCCACGGGGGCCTGTGGAAGATAATCTTCTCCTGTTTTGCTATGAAAGCTCTTCTCAACGTAACCGAAGAAACTCACTCAAATGGCGGAGGGCTCGGTTGAATAATTCAACATTTACAATCAATTTTGGCCCCCACCTCATCTCGACACCTCCTCGGACCACAGGGCCTGCAGGCTCATCATGGGAATGTTGACAATTCCCTGTACAATGCACTCTCTGGCCCCGTGGCAACATGAGAGGCTGTGGGAGCATGGATATTTGTGTGAGTTTGCAACTTAGTATGTTGAATTATTAAACCCCCCAAATGCTGTTTTATTGTAGAGTGAGAGCATGTCAATTGCTTTTTTATCTCCAGGCTCAAAAGAAGTTTAGGGGCCTTTTTTCTCTGCAGCTGATCATATTGTATTGTTGTCAGGTGATAATTGGATGTACAGTAAAGACATGTTTGATTCAAAGTAATTGTAAGTGCAATGCAGGAAACATTTTATCCAAAGCAGAAAGCAAATCCATATTTTTATCCAAGAAATGTTACTTTACAGATATGACAACTATCCATAAATATAGTTAAGCATATTTTGCTGACTCTATATTGGTAAAGGGAACTGTGCAGCTGTAGAAAGTACCTAAGTACATTCCCTCAAGTATTGTATACTCCATAAAATTCTGACACACCTGTACTTTACCTGAGCATTTCATTTTACACAATTTTATATATCTACTTCAAATTTCAGAGCCACATTCGTAATTTTTACTCAACCACATTTTTCTTAACAAGTAGCGACTGGGCCTACTTTTATTGTGATAGACTAAACCGTTCAACAGCATGTGAGATAGCAGCAATATTAACATGTTGAAACAATATTAATATGAATAATGAAACAATATAACTGTCTGAAAGAGGATGACTTGCTGCCTGGTGAGTACATTTTACTGATAAACCCTTGTAAATCTGTTAAAGTAAAATTATGAATGCAGAACTTTTACTTGTAATGGAGTATTATTAAAATAAGGTAGTGGCTCCCAACCCAAGGGGGGTCCAGACCCCCACAAGGGGGTCACGAGATGAACCTTGAGGTTAATTAGATGATTTATGTGATAGGAATAAGAAAAAGACTGACTTTAATTTGATTATACTGCTAAGAATGCGGAGAGAAGAAAAGAAACTACTACAAATTTAGCTGTGTACAATTCTTGCTTTCAATAACATAAATTGCGTGATATATACATTTATTAAAACAGTAAATTAAGACAGCATTTGTGAAAACTACCTCAGCCTAAACAGACAAGGTATTTTAATGTGCTTGAACTATACTTAAGTATCTTTAATTTATGCGACTTTACACTTCTAGTCTACTCTAAGTACATTTTGCTGCTGATATCTTTGTACTCGTACTTCAGTAACATTTTGAGCAAATTTTACTTAAACTATATAGTCTGGTATTGTTGCTTTTTCTTAAGCAAAATGTCTTAATACTTCTTTCACCGCAATCATGTAACACCTACTTTTCAAAGAGAACAATCTTCTAGGCCAGGGGTCAGCAACCTTTACATCAAAAGAGACATTTTTGGCCAAAAAGTCTCTTAATTAATAAGCCTGGAGCCGCAAAACATATTTGAGCCTTATAATGGAGGTGACAATCTATAATCATCCATCAACACAGGTCTAAATGAGCATTTATTATTATTTTTACCACATGGTGGCTACTCTGCAGTGGGCTTATAATGTGCTTTAACTTTGTGGGTTTCGCAGGTAAAATCTCAGGTTTGCGGATTAAAATCTGTTGTCCTCCAAGACTTTTTTTGATCAGGAATCCATAGATAGCTTAGCTAGGGAGATCACAAGACAAGCCACTGCTACTGAAGTTCAGCAAAACTTAATGGAAAAGGTTATAGGGCATATGCCGCACATTTAGTTACACTAAAAACTTTTTTTAAATCTGTGTATAGGCTACATTTTTACACTTGAGAATGTAAGAATCACTCAAAGCTTATAACAATAAGCTAAAATGTTAAAAAACAGCCATTATAAATTCTTTATATAACTTTTTGTCAAAGCCATGGGGAGCCACTGAGAGGGGTGAAAGTGCCGCATGTGGCTCTGGAGCCGCAGGTTGCCCACTCCTGTTTTACATGATAAAATCTTTTTATAATGTATGTGACCATGTAACATGAATGTTTAGCTATATAAAGGTACAGTATATGAGTAAATGTGTGCTGAGAGTTTCCTGGTCTGGTAGGTGTTAACTCTCCAGAGGTATGATTTGGCTGTGACGGAGGAGGTGGGGGGGTTCTTGTGGTGGAGGAGGTGCTGCTCCTGGTGCAGCAGGTAGCTATATTCTCCTGTGCAATAAGCTGCAGTATAATAGTCTTGTGGATTACCTCAATTGCAGGTGATAACAGACAGGCAGCGGAGCGCACAGGCTGATACAGGACACCCACTCCTGTGTGGGAAGCCGTATGAATTATTTCTTGTTTGCCCGCAGACTGTCTATGGGGGCTGGGGGGCCAGTGTGGGGTGGGGGGGTGTCAATGCTATGACTCAGTTTGACTTTACAGGTAGGGCGGGTGGAGCACAAAGCGCATCCAAGATTACATCTGTGAGTCACAGCAGTCACTTTATACTGTGTAGCGAATTCTTTTCATGTTTTGTCACTCAGTTGTGTTATTTTGTTCAATTTCAAAACAGTGTCCAAAAATCTGTTTTTGTGTGCTGGTTCAGGGTGACGTAAAGCTCAGCCACATCCTCCATGTCCCTCAGATGCTTACTGCAAAGTGTTGTGTGTGTATGTGTGTGTCAGTGAGCGTGTCAGTCACAGATACCTTATCAAGCAGGAGGCCGTAGCTCCGCTCAGTGCAACGCAGTATGCGGGATTCTTTGTCAATGGTGGAATCATGGAGGAAGGTGATACCTGGTTTAAGCATGATTAAATTGACACCCCATAGAGTGTCTCAGATACGTTTTTGTGCTCTTGATACTGTGGCGGCAGCTTATTCAACGCTGTCTCGCATTCAGTCTCACCTGTCATGCTGACATCATTGCATTGCAATTACAGTGAGTGAGAGGGAGAATGCATTAGGCAAGCATGGTGGGAAGAGGATCGAGGCAATGTTATCTCTCCAGCCTCCCGGCCTATCTGTCTTTCTCCTGCCTTTGATTTTAAGGAGCACCAACATCAACACAGGACGCTTATATGTTTTAAATGTTAATATTTTTTGTCTATGAATATTGATGCTGGAATATTCAATGGAAATTGAATTTACTCAACAAATACTTAATTTTCACTCAAGAAATGTTGAATGTCTTTAAACTGCCTGTACTTTAGAGCCTCTCAGGAATGACTTTTCAATGTTAAATGTAGGTGTAAATTTAGGTGTAAAAAACAGTAACTTTTGCTTTAAGTTTTTGATGTGTTTTTATAACTGTCACGCCAGTGGCAGCAGGGGTCATGTCCTCAATATTTAGAGCATGCATTTGTCCCTCCCAATGAAAGCATTAAAGTAGCAGAGAACTTTTGTTTTGACATTTACACCATAAATTGATGCAGAAAGGACACAAAATGATGCATAAAAATTAATCAGAATGCAAGATACAGTGCTTAAACTTTTCTGACAGAGGACCCCCCCAAACACCCACCTCATGTGTCCCCCTGAATGTTGAAACAGAACCTATGCCCTTGCAGAACTAGCTCATCTTATCCTAAATTTACTGATATCTCTTTTCATACAGTAAGCATGGCAGCACTCCAAAAAGAATTTGTCTTCACAGTCATCTGTGGACCTCCAAAAGACTAAAAGAGTCACTTCCTGAACATCTGCTCCCAAGATCAGAGCTCCCTGAGACTATTTTGGTGTTTGCAGTTGCTCAGAGGTTTTGGAGTTCATGCTCCGTGGCGTATTTATTATTTACATAATTCAGATGCAGACAGTATTTATTTTCACTTTGTTCCCTCAAATTTCTGCCCAGGCACGTGGTTCCTCTTCCAGTGCTGTGTGACACTGGACTTTGAAAGTGGCTTTTTAAGAAACGCATGAAGTGATTTTAATGCAATTTGTTGTAGTTAGTCAGACTTTAAAGATAAGTGAGAGACTTGTTAGGATCAGACCAACAGTTGGGTATTAGATGGGAGAGAGAAAGAGAGAGAGAGCACTAGAGAGTGAAGAGGAGTCACAAAGAGGAGCTTTGTTTATGGCCGTCTCTCTTGGCCACACGCAGGGCTTAGCAAGAGAGCATTTCCTGTACTGATTCATTCTCCACTCCATCAATTGTGGAACTCACATCTCTGTTAACAAAAGAAATCAAAGACGCCTGTGGCTGCATGCATGCATTATTTTTCACTGACATTATCATGTTGCAAGATTAGTGTGGTATTCTTTTTAATCTCAGCAGTCGCTGTATGAATCACTAGTACCACACAACCTCAATCATAGAGGTTGATCAGCAAGCCTGTGTTACCAGCTGGGTAAAGCAGCCAACTGCCGTGGGACCCCAGACCCCCCCGGGGGCCCTGTGTGACCCAGGTACCCTTCATGTCATTTGGTTTTGGTAACTAGGAAGGGAAGAAAAAGGGCCCTATGAGTGCTGCTTAAATCAAATCAAATTAATTTAACCAAAAGAGGACTCGTAACTCTGAGTTTTTTAACGGTCTTCCCAACACATTCTCACTCCAAACTTTGTTACATTCCAACATTTGGTCATGGACCATGTCCATGTACGATGCGCAAAGTACCCTTGGTGCATTAGTTGTTGACGTTCTGGGACGCTGTGTCAAGTTCTGCCTGTTACATGCATTGTCTTCTTTCAAAATTCACTTCTGTTTTCACAGGAAATTTACCATTTACATACAGTCTCTTTCAAAATAAATGCACTAGTACTAGTACAACACTTTGACACAACACTTGACACAAGTGTTCAACAACAAACGCACGTTGTTGGGTTCAGGCAACAAAAAAATGCGTGGCTAAGTTTAGGAGAGAAGAACAGGGTTTGGCATACGGGAAGCAAACACCACTCTCCTAGGTGAAAGTCAGTGTTTATTGGGCCCTAACAGCGCCTGGCTGTGTATCATGCCGACATTAAAGGATGGCTTTTTCTCATTGGTGTCTGACACCACAAGTCACTGCCCGAATGCCGGATTTTGACGACTTTAGAGTGAGACCGGGTGGTCTTTCCACCTGTTTTTTTTTTTTTTAATGTTTAAAGCAACATCCCTGGCCCCTAGTGTTTTTATACAAACACATTCCTGAGTGAAGGGATGGGCATATTTCCTGAAACCTAACCCTAGCACAGCTCCTAGGTAGGTAACTGTTAAACTTAACAATAATACAAAACACAAGTCCATAAGGAGACTTAAGACTAACTGACATTAGGGCCAATCTCACACATAGACCACACAAAACACTGAACATTGCTATTCACATGGGGTTGGTGCAGGCCGGTAACAGTAGTGCCAACTTCAGTAGCACTGGTCCTGCATGTTCAACGTATCCTCATGCAATGGTTTGTATGATACCTATGATGATATGTATGATGATTAGCTTGACGTTGAAGGAGCCCATAACTGACACAGAAAAGCTCCAACATGGAGGCACTGTTTGATCTGTGGGTGTCTGGGCATATGATGAAGACGGAACGTGTGGTCTGCTATTTGTATTGTTCTGGGAACAAGGTGGTAGGTGGAGGGTTAATACAGGCCCCTACAGTATATTTTTCCCCGAGGCCCCCAAGGTTGATAATTTGGCCACGTTGAGAGGTGCACCATTTGATGATCAGTTTTGAAAAATGATTAAATTTAAAGTAAAAAACAACGAAGACAATCTCTAGATTAACAATAAAAGAGAATTCATAGTTTTAGTATGAGTTGGTTTTATTAGGTAATTTAGAAAATGGCAGAGATTCAGCAATCTGACCTCTCAAAAAAGTTTGAGCCTGAGACCCAGTGGCTGTAAATATAGAATGAATAGTGTCAAAACACCCAGACAATATCTGAGGTGCTTTTGGACCCCCTTGAATTCACTTCTTGCCATTTTGAAAGTATAATTTTGCCCCATTTTGATGGGCTCCTCAGCTAAAGATCTATTTTCATGAAGACAGACAGCTTTTTATGGCTTTGACAGATTATATTGCTAGTTACAAATCCCCTGCTTGACGCCGTATTGGTGACTATGTTATAATCAGGGGATGCCAGAAAGTTTGATGGACACTGTGGGCAGGATATCCCAGCCCTGAAGCACATTTTGAGGACATGTAAATATGCTCATTTGCAGAGGGTGGAAGAGTAATAAAACATGCGGGCCGTTCCTTCACCAGAGCCTAGTTAAGCTTGGCTCTGCCTCTGTGTTTGGGCCCAGCAGGCAGTGTGTCACAGCAGCCTCTCTGTGTGTGGCCCCCTTGTTTTGTCATCATTTCTTATGTGTTTAGGAATGGTCCGCAACAATCTGACCGCAGCGTGTCATCTTGTGAGTTGAATGTGGAGAAAGGGCACACGTGGCCTGGGTGTCCCCTGCTCCGTTTAGCTGTAAACATATGCAAACACACAAATACGAAGATGCACATGTATGTAAACACACACGCGTACGCACATGCACTCTGGGTTGCCGCTTCCTCCGCTGATTTATGAAGGCCATAAAGATATAATTGCTTTGGTTACATATGGAGGATCAGAAGTGCCACATGCAGAGAGTTGTAGCTGGCCTGGTGTCAGCTTCTGCCCTCTGTGTTGCAGTCGTCCTCAAGCAATTGAGGGGAACACCTGAGCCGTTTTCCATATGATGCCAGCATCGGCGAGGGGGGGGGGAGAGGAGAGCACCGGGACATGGGCGGCTGTCTTGCTAATGGGACACTTAGACGTCTGGGCTTATGTCATTCAGTCCCAGCGCGCTGCATCCAATCGCCCCCCTATCGCAGGGATCCAGCTCCGCGACGATCGATCTGCGGCTAGCCTCCTCCACCCCGGCGGTCATGGCTCAGGCAACCGGAGCTGTCAGGGTCCTGAGGCGTCCCTCTCACCGTCTACCTCCCCCAGCCCCAACACACACACACACACACACACACACATACACACTCACAGTACACTGTCCCACTGCCCCTGCAACTCCTGGCTTGACCTTGATCTGCCTCTGGAGAGCCCACCAGGAGCACTTTGTAGTTGCATTGTGAATACACAGACAGACGCATAACTACTCTGATGAAAAAAGAGAGAGACAAGGGCCACATGCATTTCAAAGTCATGCTGAAGATCAACCCTGGATTCACAGTCACTAAAAAGCCTGATGGATGGTGTAATGCAGTGGTAATGCAGTGATGAAACAAAACACTGATGGTCATTGTAGGCAAACAAAAACAAGATGAACAAAAAGTTGTTGAAGTATATACAAATAAAGTCAATCAATGATAACTTCTTGTGCCCCCTTACAAGTCTATAGTCTAAAGATCTGATATAGCTGATAAAAGTACACTACATATTTTACATTTTAAATATTATAATTACAGGTAAAAAGTTAGTTTACCCTCAGTAACATTAGGGTCATATTTGTGGAATCTTCTTGACAATTATTGGATGAATCACCATGACAGTTTCTACAGAAACTTATGTCCCTCTCAGGACGACCTGTAATGACTTTGGTGACGCCTTGACTTTTACTTTAACACCATCTTCAGGTCAACAATTGATTTGTCCAATACTGTATACTGTAGTGCAAAACTAATTACATTTCCATTTGCCTCACCTGTACTTTGTGTTTAGCACAAATTAGCAAATATTAGCATGCTAACAAGCTAGCTTAAGATGTTGAACATTGTCACCATTATACCTGCTAAACACTGGCATGTTAGTGCTGTCATTGTGAGCATGTTGCCATACTTAGCTGTTGGCTGAAATCACTGCTGTGCCTCGGTAGGGGAGATCGGGGATGGTTGTAACATGGGATGGTTGTTACTTTCATTAGATCTCATTTCTTGGAGGGCGCTGTTAAGAAATGATGGTGCTAGACTTTTTTAAGAGTCATTTCATGAGTAAGATGCTTCACATCGACTCTGACTATTTTTCCATGTCTAAATGTAAATATACAGCTCTTCTTTTCCAGACTTATACACAATGGGTTTATAGTAAAAAAAAATTCAAAAAGTATTATCATTTAAAACTATGACAGGAGAGCGATAGCTTAGATAGTTTTTTTTGTTTGTTTGTTTGTTTTCTCAACTAGGCTAAAACATGTGGCAAAATAATCTCACTTGGGGATGCTTTTCACATTCTTCTCTGGGTTGGTTTTCACATTTTTTGTTCTTTTCTTTGTTATGAAAAAATTTACTTATAGCAAGGCTAAAGCGGGATTATTTTCTGTCTATTAAGTTTGAGTTTTTTATAAGCCATGGTGGCCAGCACTCAGCAGTTAAACAGAGTGGAGATTAGCCATTTGACTCTAGTGTCAACAAAGAAAATATGGCAAATATCTGACCCAATTTCCAATTTCAATTTCCTTTTTCAAAAATGTGTTGATATAAGACTAATTGGAGGAAACATGCTGTAATTGCTGCCTGGTTCATTGGCAACACTTTTTTCTCTCATTTAGGGGAAGTGTGGCATTCTTATACCTCACAGACATCACAGGGAGAAAGTCGAGGTGGATAATATATGATTTGGAGATTTGGTTCCTTTGTCTCCCATATTGTTAGCTCTGGGTGACTAAAACACTGTTTAAAAACACTTGTTACACATTGCGTCCATGCATGCCTCAGTGCTTCAGTTCAGCGCTGACTTTTTCAGTGTTTTACCAAGATCACAATATTTCCCTAATTTTAAGATAGTACCATATTTACTGCTATAAATGTACAGATTGTACAGGTCATCTGTCTTGACTCATACCTTCTCATGTTGCGTGGATCTCATGGCCCTGCTGTGAACAATGTGCTGTGAGGAGGGAGGGAGGGTGGCAGCCTATAAGCTTATGAGTGGCCCTGCACCTTTTCCCATCATTGTCATCTAATATTGATGCTGTATCTTCTTAGCTAAGCTCCAGTAATGAGGGGCTGATTTGGGATCAGGACGCTGATAGAGATGATAATCTGCATATGCTCTCTCATGAAAATGGAGAAGGGCCCCTCTTGAAATAACCCTGTTTGTCTGGCTGCATAAACCTTCAGCATAAACAGACAAGAGGCAGATATCTTAAGTGTTAGTGGAAAAGTGAGGTGATTCCTCAATATAAACCTGACTCAGGGGTTATTTGTCAGTGCTGGAATAATGAAGAGGGAATGAGTCAAGAAATAAAATTCTCACCAGTTACATTTTTAGAGTTTTTATCAGTTACAAAACATATTAAAATGGGTCCCTGTAAATATTTATAGTTTAAAACTGAAACCTTTTATGTCTCTGTCTCTTTTTTCTCACACACACAAACACAGACAGCGTTCACAAATCACATTTTGAAATGCAGGATGTGAGAATGTAGATGTTCTGCGAACCAAAGTTTGTTTTAGTCTGCATGCAATACCAAAAAGTCCATATTCAAAAGAAGAGTTCTAATGACGTTGTTGTTTATAAAAATGGAAACACGCAGAGAAAGCACGCTGAGTAGCTGAAGGGGGCTTGTTTGCAGTTTGCTTGTATTCTAATATCTCCTTTATGCAAAGCTTTACTGAAACACTGTGTGTGGTCCACTTCGGTCCGGTCTGCTGAGCGGATGGCCGAGGTGGCCGCGTTGTTGTCTTTTTGACTTCATTTTTCAACATTGGCCAGTGTTGCTTATAATAAAACCAGATTATGAAAACATTTTGGAGTCTCGACATGCACTGACAAATTCAAATGTCAACAAGGAGATATGACAAAAAGGGCACCCAAAGCACTCTGCCAATGCTCGTGTAAACACCATTAGTAAATGAATCGAAAGCTATTGTGACATTATTTGTCTATATTTCATCATTCTATTTTCAGGTTTGTTCTATAAACAGCTGGAATTCCAGGGAGTGAACCAAGGTGGGGGTTTTCCAGGTTATTCTAGTTCCTTCATGTTCCTGTAGTGTACATCACCAACTCTAGATATCTTATAATTTTACAGTTAAGTTTGATCCACAGATTAAATCAACTGACTGGTAAACTAGATAAATAACTGGTTTTGATTCAGCCTTAAAGGGAAAGTTCACCCCCAAATTAAAAATGCATATGTTTCCTCTTACCTTAGGTGTTGTTTATCAGTCTAGATTGTTTTGGTGTGAGTTGCAGAGAGTTGGAGATATCGGCCATAGAGATGTCTGCCTTCTCTTGGATACAATGGAAGTAGATGGCACTCAGCTTGTGGTGTTCAAAGCACCAACAAAATACATTTGAGAAATTCAACAGCAGTGTCTCTTTCCAGAAATCAAAACCTTGTTACTCAAGATAATACACAGACCTTGTTGTGAGCAGTCTCATGTAGGAACAATTTTCCTTCTACCTAATGACATCCACCAACCATATCACCATGCAGAAGGAAGCATGCATCTAATCACTGACGAGAGGCTCGTGCTTATGATGTGGCCGTCTAATAAAAATCAATAGCTTGGATTAAAAACTAAAACATAAACATGAAACATGTTAAAAAATTAAGGCACTGACAATGCCACTTAAGGTTGAAGCAGCCCTAGGACACCTAACAAGGCTACACAGGTTTTTTATAAAAATTGGGGTTAAATTGAAGTTAAGAAAAACTCAACTGAGGGCGTGTTTCAATAGCTATTACATAAAATAACCAATAAAAGACAACTGTAAGAATAATTAAAATGTCTCTTAAAACCAGTTCACTAAAACTGGTGCCAGCAACTGCTCTGTCCTCAGCAGCCTGTTCTTCTTCCTATGCGTCCACATGTGGCTGCCCTGGGTTTGAACACCACAAGCCAAGTGCCATTTAGTTCCATGATATTGCAGAGAAATTAGACATCTCTACAGCCGATATTTCCAAAACCGAGCAACTCACACCAAAACAATCTAGATTAATAAATAGCACTACATGTAAAAGGAAAAATATGCATTTGTGATTTGTGGATGAACTGTCCCTTTAGAGTATCATTTCTTGATTGTGGACAAAAAATTACTAAATTAGAGTTAGCAAATCTTCTTAATAGTAGCTGAGATTTATATTCAGATATCGCCCACCTGTTGGAGGCTGCATCACAACTAATCACTGCACACACAGTCTGTACTACTTCAGTCCACAGTTTGAGCATCCCTCTGATGGTAGAGTTTGGGCCTTCCCCCAGCCCACGACCACCTCTCTGGAAGAATATCACACAGTTGTGGGTGCTAATCATGTTGAGCGGTTTAGTCTTTCATAAACAAAGTGTAAAAATTAGGCCACACTAACAATCTGGTAATTCAGTAGCGGTCGGCGGACGTTGCCGCTATTCCATTTCAGGCTGGATTATGAATCTGTGTGCAAAGCCGTTGCCCTCTTAATGATGGCCCTGTGATATTACAGCTGCTCACAATTAGCCAGGACTCCCCCCCGGCCGCCAGAGCTCCCCTACGTAAATAAACGGTGGGACGGGGGAGGCTGGGCACAGTAAGCGCTGAAACAACATGGCTGATTTGGACATCTGGTGTGGTAAAAGAAACGTCTCTTACACACTTTGACGTAATGAATAGGGATCAGAGTCCTGCTTTAAAAGTGACTTGTATGGATAATGGAGACATGGCGTGCTTCATACATCACTGTTTATTCTTGTGTTGAGCGTGTGGAGGGGAGGGCTATTCCAGGTCAGAGACAGACAGAGAGAGAGGGGTGAAAAGTTGGGAGGCTTCCCGAGGAAATGTGTAAGGGCTGGACAAAATAATGGAAACACCACATGATAATGTGGTAAATTTGGAGTAAAAATGTGACAAAAAAAAAAAAAACAGTATCACCATGACAACTGAGCAAAATTTCTTCACTGATGAAGACCATGAGACGTGGTTGAAACCTGAAAAAGCTAGTTTGTGGACCTTAACTTGAATCACAAAAACAGCAACATACTGAGCCCTATAAAGCAGAATCCTAATAGAAGCATGTCTATTACCTCAAAAAGATTACTTTGTGATATTTTCAAACAACATTAAAGGGGCACTTTTGCAATTATGTATTTCACATCCATAGAGTGGGGGGAATTTGCAAAACAAAGATTAAAACCAAAACGGACAAAATTGGTGCAGCAAAGACAAGCTCCAAAAACACTAGATCCTACATTTCCCACAATGCTTTACATTTTATATTGTTTCACTTTATATTGCTTTAAATGTTCATGTCAGCCAACTAGTTGTAACTCAGTCTGAAATATCAGGACTTTCTGACGGCGACGACATTTCCAACCTGGTGAAAAGAACAAAAGGAAGTGTCAACATCCAGCAGCTAAACTGCTGCAAAGCCACCATCGCTGGCATCTGCTGGCATAATTAAAATAAATAAAATCAAGTAATAACACTGACAGAATGGATTCAGGTAATTTAAAAGAGGCTATACACAGTTTGTTTGAATCTGGTTTCATAATTAAATTAACTGCTTCAAATACTTAACACAACAAATGGAGATGATTTAGGTTAATTCAATGATGCAGCTGAAAGGCTAACAGCAGGGGTAATCTCCATAGAATATCACGACTTCGCCAGGGTTTTTTTTTCCCTCCGTGTTTCTGCCACACAAGATAATATACTGTACAGCTGTTTTCACAAGCTGGATAGCACTTTTTGCGACAAGTCAGCTCATGTTTGCGTATGAAATCAGTGGGGTACCCCTCCCTTTAATGCCCACACTTATCAAAAAGCAATGTTTTTTTTTTCTTTGCATATTTTATTTCCTCGGGGCAATAATAACAAAAATCAACCAGCCCCCATACAGGCCTCTCCAAATGGTTGAACTTAATGGTTTACAAATTTGTTAAAATGGTATAATTGGTTCTACCAGTACTAGTACTATTCCCACATATTTATTCTGAAATATTTACTATTACAATACTTAGAAAACATCTCAGAAATGGTGAAAAATCATATTGATGTAATTATTTTCATCAAATATATGATGGAATAACATTAAATATATGATATTACCAACAGTGAATATTTAATATTTATCCCTTCTTTATTTCACAAAAAGTAAACATGTTATCATAGCATCACTACCTTTATCATAAAAGTACAATGGACAATTCAACTGTTTGGTTGAGCATGGTTTCAAAAAGTAATAATAATAATAATAATAATAATAATAATAATAATAATAAAATAAAATAAAATTTAAAAAATGTATGTACAAAATTATTTCAGCATATAAACACTAGATAATATTAAATGTAATATGTAACAACAATGAGTGATCAAGCGTTTTTTGGTTTTTATTTTCTTTTATTTTTTATTAATTTTTTTGTGGCAAATAGTCAAATTGTTTAGCTTTACCACCTTTACCACAAGAGGAGAAATGAACCATGGGGTTGAGCTTGTTTTTAAAAATTGATTTGACCCTATTTGACTTTTATTTTTTTGTATTAGGTTACATGATTAGTAAGACCTCTGAAATGTAACATGTCAAAAAAATATGCCAACCTTTGAAATCCCTCCACACAGAGCCCTCCTGTCTCATGTGACATTTTTTGTTAACCTCCTGTTGGATACAGCGACATCTAGTGGATTTTTTTAGCATAACATACTTAAACTGAATGGTAGAGATAGCTCAGTCAGGTTAAGTTAGTTTCAATACATTTTTCATTAAGATAATAGTGACTCAAAATGTGCTCTACCACACGGATGAGCAGGACGTTAAAGGGCTTACCAACTAACAGAGCGACAGCAAGGCCAAAATGTTAAAAGTTATTACACATGCACTGAAGAACAGTAATATCTAAATGGTTACAAAACAATCTGAGCAGCCTCACTGGACAGAAAGCTCTCAACTTTTCTGTCTCCACCTATTTAGCATAGAAGTGGATATGTAATCTAATGATCAACTGGTGTTCATTAGATCTGATGAGTGCTCGTCTGCATCATAATGGCTGTATAATGGCAGAGGAGTACAAGTCCATTCTACAGGACCAAGAGCACCCTAGGGTGCAACCAGCGTTTCCCCATGATTTGCCCATTTTGCTAGATGATAATGCCCTTATATACTGTGGCATACGCTGCAAAAAGGGATTCAAATGTGGTGCTAATAGATAGATATATGCAAGTGTGAAGTCCTGATTCTGAATATGTTTGTGTCCAGCTTTGGTCCTGGCAGTCTGATTTTCATATAAACAAAAATATATTCCATGCATGTTGTTTAGCATTGTATGTATGCATATAAATATATGACATATGTTTAAAAATCTACATTTTAAACACACATAGCATAATGGTAGGGAATTTAAGCTGTATTGTTTTTTTTTCTTTACTAAAGTCTTTACTAAGATTTTACTAAAATGATGCTTAAATAATTTTAAAAAAGGAAATAGAATAAGTGTTTCAAATGTTCTGTTCCACCTGCAATTAATAAACTGAGTACACGCAGGCTGCCAATGCTTTTCTTTCTATGTGTTGTCTTCCATTTTCCCTCATTAGTTTCCTCATATTCTGCTGACCGTCACCCAGGTGACTGGAGTTGGAGCAGTTAGCCAAAGCCTCTCTCCTTCAGTCCAGTGATCAGTAATCAATCTGCTTTGATACATAGTTTCGTAACCTTGACTTTCAAGATAAAGTTGCCCCTATCTGTTGGAAAGGTCAGGGGCAGATGTTAATTAACCAAGAGGGAAATGAACTAATGGGGCTTTTCGAGTGGCATTTAACCAGACACCTAATCCCATGGAAAGAACACTCACAGTATCACATTTTTTATTCGGTGTACAGTTCCACGCGTGGTGATGGCACACATTGGGTTTTAGAGTTACACACGTTGAGTCACAATATTTATGCAGTATTGTTGTTTTAACAGATTGATGCTGTGTTTACCTGTGGGTTTACTGTGTGGAATAAAATGCTGCACCTTTAGTTTTTCTCACTTCTGAGATCACAGTAGATTATATCTTGATCATTAGTGCCTCCTGCTGTGAGGGCTGACTAGTTTTACTGTCTGACAGAAGGTGAAGGTGTGAGCAGTGGTGTTGTAGGGAACACCTTTTGGCTACATGTGGCTTGATGCTCAGTCAGTGTGTCCCTGGTAAAGTGACTTTGAGAAGTGGAATACAGCAGTTTGTGTTGTGTTCATCGTTCATCGTGAGTACAAGAGTCATGACAATACAGCAAACCAAAGCTCAAGTTTTGTCTTAATAAGTTACTAAAATGTTCCAAAATAATTCCTTTATTTTCCAAACCTGTGGCTTGAGTCTATCCCAGCATGCACTAGGAGGAGACACAGTGAGACACCCTGTCTCTCACAAGGCTAACAAACATAGACCAAACACAAGTTCATATTTATGGAAATTCGGAGTCAACCTGGCTGTAGAGTAAGCTCTGGAGAGCTCAAGGCAAACACACAAACGCCACACAGAAAGCAAAAGCAAATCCACATCCTGTTATCTGTGACTTCAGTATAATATCAGCAACTGTTAATGTTCCTTACACGGTCTTACACTCCCCATTGACTTTAAACGGTGATTGCCACTGTGTGTTTTTGATCACATATTTGCCTGAGTGGCCATGACTGTCACTGCTGTGCTTTGCATATGTGACCGAATATGCAAGCGTTTACCCCCAGAATAGAGTTTACACACTGTGTGCGCAGGTTTTGAGAGCTAACGTGGCGTGCAGGGCATTTGTCCCCAACAGGGCGTGCAGGATCCACAGGATGCAATTTTACACCAACCGGTGTGATCTGCATCACGCTGCTCCAAACATCACCTGTAGCTTCTTTTGGTTTCTCAAAATGAGGCTTTCCTTTTTGTGGTTTGACCCTGCGACGCAGGAAGCACGCTTTGTCCCTAATGTGTCTTTACTTTCTCCTTTCCTCGTCTTTATCTCGGTCTTTTCTACCCTCCTCCTCGCACTGACCTCCCCCGCAGCTGTACACGCATGACGCCTTGTATCGCCATCTGGTCCACATTGGGGACTGCCACTGTCATCTGCTGATAATTACTGTCACCTGCACATTGCGCAGTGCGATAAACACTTGGCGTTACCAGTGGCGAGCCGCGGCACCGCAACGCTTGTTTAGACTGCCTCAGAGCTGGTGAGAGCAGAGAGAAAGGAGAGAAAGTCTCAATGCAGCACACAAGGGATTAATTGCAGTATGATGTGCCTTTTCACAAATCTCCAGCATCACCAGGTGAAAAGACTTTACCTGTTTTAGGGTTCAGACCAACCATATCTAACAGGATTCAATGCCACACTAACTTTGCCATATCCCCTGTTTGCCATTAAGGCCATGACTTTCAGATCAAGGCACAGAGGGTTTCCCACTCACATGTTTATACATCTAATTCACTGACCTTTGCTTGCACAGGAAATCCATCTGTGCTGATATACAGTATCTCAGTGATAAATACTTCCCTTCAAATATTTATAATAGGATCAGGAAACCACGAGAACATAATAGTTTAAATTAGGCCCATCAAATGCAAGTGGCTTGTTAGACAACATCCAATTTTTGAAGTTCAGGATACTCTTTTCACACGCTGTGGTGGGTAAGAAAAAAAAGAGAGAGACAGAGAAAAGAAGAAAAGAAGAAAAGAAAAAAGAGAAAAACCTCAGGAGTCAAGGGTTGCAATCATAATGATTTAATGATGGGCTTATCCTCGCTGCAGTACAGTGTAAATCCTACCAGCCAGGGAATATAGCTTTGTCCCCTCTGGTGGTTTATCCTCCGGTGCTTCAGCCTCTAAATCTGCTGGTGACACTGACAATTATTTGACCCTTGTGAGGAAGTTGAACACTCAACCGCTAAAAACACAAAGGTTTAGAAGTTTGGATGTAAAGCAATTATGTTTTATGTTTTAAATACATGTGCAGACTTCCTTTAGGTCTAAAAAAAGAGTCTGTGTGTAAGGGCATTCTCATTTTGTCAAACAATGACGTGATGTCTGTTACGGTTAAGAACACGTTATGTTATATTCTTTTGTTTAAACAGTGATGTTTCATCATTTTGCAACACAATTTATCTGTAATATATTTTTTTCTTTATTAAAATAAAAAGAGGTTGAGGGATACATGTCTGCAAATGGCTGATTTCTATAATTTGTCTATATTGCAATTTCATTCATTTTCAGGCTGGTTTTGTGGATTTCGAGCTAAACGCTGTGCCTGGCGCATGTGTATTAATGACACTCGTTACCTGGAGAAGGTGGAAGGAGATTAATGTTTCTTTCCCATGCCAAATCAAAAAACAAACCCTGAAAAGTTTAATTTTTCCAAAAATGTGAAAATATTTCTTTAGGGAGTGCAGTTAGTCACATTGTGGACTCCACACTTACTCTGACAAATTGACAGACCATCACAAAGGGGCATGGATTGTTAAGTTTGTATGCTATTCAGAAAGTGGAAGCCAGTTAGCTCAGCTTGCTAACATTAGCACTGAATCATACCAAAGGTTACTTTTTGTTCATTTTTTTTAACACTGCGTCATTGGTAGCTCTCACACTGTTATTTTCTTTTTGTATTATTCAATGGAGAAAAGCTAGCCAGCATTGGCTGTCTCTATTCTGTGGGTGGGTGACAACAAGCTGTTTTCATGCACTGTTTATATGTATACCTACAAAAAGTGATGCACCAAAATTTGAAGATATCCCATGTAATCATAAGCTAGTAATTGTATCACTTTATAACCAACATAATCAGGAGGGCTGCAATCACATGACCAATGTGCTGACGGGAGGAGAGAAGCAAGTCGTCCACGTACAGAGGCAGGTTGGGGTGGTGGTTTGGTGGAACCAGGTGAACTTGACTAATTTTAAGGTGCGTTGTTGTTTCCTAAACCTAACCTACATAACTTAACTTGCCTTGACCTAACCTATATAACTCTACATCAGGGACCTTACCTTATGTTAAGTAGGCCTACGCAACATCATTTATGATATGCTTATTTGTTAGATATCATACAAACCATAAGAGGATACATTGCAAATAACCAGCCTGTGGAATTTGTTCAAATCAAGAGTAATCAAATCACAAATAGGATTAAACAATGGCTGCCCAAGTAGTTAACTGCCCACTGTAGGCCCATATGATCATTGTAACTGAAGTGATACTACAAACACTTTTTTATCACAATGGAAATCCACCTAATCAAATTCCCAGTACAGCCATTGTTAGTCAGAACCAAAAGTTCACATAATCTTGGTAGAAAAATAAATAAAAATATTCCTCTTTTTGTTAATTACAGATTTGATCAAAAAGTACACATGTTGAAGCAAACACCAAGGATAATATTTTTACGCAAAAATTTCAGCCGGACTTTAAACACAGGCATTTGGAAATAAAGGCTTTCCAATGATACCTGCTGTTTTTTCACCGTTGAGGTGTGTGTCATCACCTTAATGTTGCAATGTTTCATCATATTTCACACACCTCACTGCTTCCAAGAGTGATGAACTCTTTGACATTACATGTATAAAAATATTCCAAAGCAGCACCGGGTGTGACTCAACCTGTCTACGCTTACAGAATTACATTAATGTCTTTTCCATGACAATTGAAGAGCGGGAAGAAAATGTCCCTGATTGGAGTTCTAAACTGTCCCTAGTGGCCTGAGAGCAGCTGATAATTGTGAGCGGGATAGATGTGTATATCAAATAGTTTACAAAATGAAGCCAGCTGTGTTTCCCCTGCATACTGTGGCTTCCTGACACGCACCATTAAACCTTATTAGCTACTTCCTTTAACTGAGATCCTCCTCACCCCATCTTCCACCCCTCATATTAACGTTTTTCTGTTCCTCCAACTGGAAATTATTTGCTTTATTGTAGAGTGTCAACCTCTCACTGTAGTTTTCTGACGCGACATAATTGGCACTTTAGAATATAATCATGGATGAGAGCTGTGTGATTGTGGCCTTTTATGCACAAATTTCAGCAGATTGTTGATCACTTTGTTCTGTCGTCGCCCCCTTTGGTCTCGCTGTGTACACGACTCATCTCTGATCCCTCTGTCAGTCTGGGTACCTTCTCCCAAAGGTCCTCTCTTCACCGCGCCACTCACAAGCCATTAGCTTTGAAATGACTCATAAAGAATCAATTGAAAATGATCACAATAGAAAGTGAATATCGGAGGGGAACGCTGCGTGGCTCATGAACAGATGTCGGCCTAGACGCTGCATGTCAGACACATTATTGCTTTATGCAGACATTACCAGCGCAGCCAAATGGGAGAGATAATTGCAGCGATGTTTAGATATGACAATAATTTCTTGGAATGTGAGAGAGGAAAAAGAGCAACTGAAGTCACTCCAAATACATGGACAGGTTGGTTGTTAAGTACAGCTAAGGAAGGGACACACTACAAGTCAAGTCTGCCAATCATACTTCAGAACAAGCTGGTCTCATAAAAGCATGTGAAATGACCATGACCTCGTAACAACACATTATGTGTTGGTGGCACGTAATGTGTTGAAATTAAAATTATATGCCAGAATGGTTGAAGTTTAAAACACATGATTAACATTGCGGTCACAGTTTGGTTAGCTTTAACGTTTAGGAAGAGAAAAAAAGGTTTGGTTAAAATAAGCAAATTTGTTATGTATGAAAGTACATCATAACGCAACGTGCAAGCATGTAACTTTGAGTAAGCATGTAGCATCACATAAATACATTTTGTTATGCTTCATCACATAAGTACATAAAACTTGTAAGTACATGCATTTAAAATGAGTCAAAATTGGCTTTTGGTTTAACACCAGACACAAACAGCAGTCTCCTGGGTAAAATTCCTTTGCTTGTTTGACCCATCCAACACCCCAATATCCTCCTTATGTGGACTTTTTGCCCCTTCTACTACCTTTGGGGTCGTTACATTAACCACATTCCATTGCATGACGTTGAACCAGGGCATTTGTGTGTTCACCATGACAATGGATCCTAATTTATTTTCCATTGACATTGCTTTTGTGGTGCTCTTAGTAATTGTAACACATTACTTGTTACCAACACATAACGCGGTCTTGAAGAGGTTGTGCTTTTCACTTCTTTCTCTGTGAACAAGATGAACAGAAAATGCAGAAAAGTGGATAACATATTATTTGCGATTACCAAGATATTTGAGATTATACACTGTAAAAATCATGGACGTAGCCACTGTGATGTCACCAATGGGTTTGTGGACTTCCATTTTGAAGCCTCGAGCATTTCGTCAAGAAGAGAAGTGACCCTATTTGGACAAGAGGGTGGAGCTGTGGAGGAGCGAGGGGTGGATCTGACTTCTGTGTTGAAACCTTGCAGACTGCCTGTCACTTAATTGGCCCCACCCTAAGTGTGGGCCCAAATATAATAGATATCAGGTTGTAAACATGTTATTTACTGCTGTAAAGTTCAGCATTTTAACATGGGGGTCTATGGGATTGACTTGCTTTTGGAGCCAGCTTAAGTGGCCATTACAGGAACTGCAGTTTTTGGCACTATTGTGTTGGCTTCATTTTTCAGCCCAGGAGGTTGCATATGATGCTCAGGCTTTAATAAGCCAGCTATGAAGATGATGTATAGCTGGGGGTTAAGAGTGTTGCTGTAACCCGAAGATGTTGAAGTAATTACCTCTTGTACCTGGGTGGTCCCAGTGAGAATAGAGTATGATATGTGCATGTGTGTGTGTGTGTGTGTGTGTGTGTGTGTGTGTGTGTGTGTGTGTGTGTGTGCTTGCATTGGTATGTGTAGGGTTGTTAGTGGCCATTTACAATTGATAGCTTCCTATGTGGACAGATATAGTAACAGCAAAGGCAGCGCAGTTGTCTGATAATATAAAATTAGAGCAGTTAACCCCTGCAGCGCTGGTGGATTAATGGAAGCCTCTCACAATGGGGCCCTTATGCAAGGCAGGAAGTTTTGCTGATGATTGTGAGAACCAGGGATGAAAAGTCAAACACACTAAGAGATTATTTATTGTGACATTAGTTGTTTTTATTTCCCTGTAACATGTTTAAACATAATAAAGTGACTTGATTTACGTTGAGGTTATTATTTCTGATATTATTGCCATCTAGGTATGATGTTTTTTTTTCAATATTTGTGTACACAATGATGGAGAGTGTTTAAAGCCATTATATGTAAAATACTTCAAAAGAGTGTGTTGCTAAATTTTAGTAAGTTTTAGTAACACTTAACAGCAAGTGATAAGATTATTTGATCACCACAAACTCTGATACATCATGGCATCTTATTGCTGCCTCCCTCCATAATAGCAGAGGCTATATTAGGTGGTGATAGAGAGGGTGGTGCAGCTTAGTCTCACAGAAATACATAAAATGACCACGACATCTTGACACCACATTACATTATGGTGCATGTAATGTAATTAAACTACCTGTCTGCACCAGGAAACAATGCCATGGTGAACACACACATTCCCTGATTCAATAAAATCACTCAATAGGTAGTATAAAGAGTGAGAAAGTCCATGCAGGGAGCACGTTGGGTGGATGGATGGGTTAAACAAACACATAGCTTTCAACAAGGAGACTGCTGTTTGTGTCCTGTGAGAAACCAAAAGTTAAAGTTGAGTTATTTTAACTTAATTTACGAACATAGTTCACATAGTTGTATCACATAGCGTGACGTAAATACATGATATTATGTGACGTAACTACATTACATTACTATTTACTTGTTCCTGTTTGCAATAAACATACTTACTTTAACTGAAACCACAAACTTTCAAATACCAAGTTGTTGTGTTTTTTCCCTGAACCTAACCAAACTGTTACTGTTTCATAGTGCTAACCTCATGTTTAAAACTGCTGCAGATAGAAAATTGACATTCCACTGGCATTGTTTTTGGTGGTGCTGGCATGTAATTTTACCACAATATGTGCCACCACCACTAAATGTGGGGTTAAAAGGCTGTGGTCATTTCACACATTTCTATGAGATCAGGTCGGAGAGCAATGTAGCAAGGGACTGATTCAAGTCCAGACTGAGGACTGCGGTTACACACACCCCTGACACCTCCACTTGTTTTGTTCTTTCCATGTCCATGTGTGGGGACTTTCTGGTAGAGTGGAGGCATGTAACTGTGAGTTGCTGCATGACATGAAAACTTTGCCTACTGCACATGAGGCAGAAGCAGGGACTTATTGAATCTGTTCTTTTTTGATATGTTGAATTTTTCACAATTTTGTTTTATTTCTGCAATATCCATCATTTTCAATGTAAAAATGTAAAATATGCATAAAAGCAGGTGGATATATACTTTTGTTTTCTTATACTACTTCTGGGAGTTGCCAAAGTCAGAAACTTTCAATTCCTGCACCTAGTGTCTGTTTTCTGTTTGAAACTTATTTTACAGGTCGGTCCAGAACTAACACTTGATCACATGTGATTGGTTCCCTTCACGAAACTACGTCCCATATTCACCACACTTTTTATCATCAAGCCTCCACTCTCACTGGAAGAGAGCCTTATAAATCACTAGAAAGTAACATGAGAGTGATATGACTGAAGCACATAAAAAAACGTATTAAAAATCTCTGTGTAGAATGAAAGTAAAGGTGAAATAAACATGTTGCACGTGTACACTAAACATATTTAATATAATCATGTAACACACTAACATCTTCTCAGATGCCACATTGATATTTTCATGAAACAAACCTGTCATTTCTCACAAAGAAATTTAATGAAACTTGTCTTGCATTACAAAAATTGTTATGACTTATTAAACTGTTATCCACATACTCTATAGTGCATCTTTCTGCTTCACATAGGGCAGCCAGATTGATGCGTAACTTGACGATATTGAGGGCCAGAAACAGATATTTCTTCCCCTTTTCTCTTAGAGGAGCCCCGCATGTCCTTGAAGCTTTGCAAAGTGTGATTTGTAAATGAGATAGGCGAGTATTACAGACCCTTGGTATTTCTCTTGGCGCCCTGCGATCAATTAAAGCGCGACAATAATAAATGTATACATTTAGAGGGATTTCGCTGCGGTGACAAATGATTTTACCCTTGAGCTATTGACATTGTCTGGGAATAAGCTGTGTCTGTCCCTGTTGTGTATTCTGTCTGAGGGTCCCTTCCTCTGCTCGGGGAGTCTGAGGACATGGCAGACACATATTCATCATTAACATGTGAGCATGGATGCACACAGGCACACACAGAAGCACGTTTTCTCATGCATGCAAGTAGCTTAATGGGTGTAAAGTCTTTGCGTTGTTGTACATTTCGCGGCTCACAGGTCAAAAGAAAAGTTAGATTTAATCATTGTTCTTACTTATAATGGGATTTCGAGAGAAATATTTGTGTGGTTCTGTTGCTCGCTGATACCATCTTTAGATCGAGGTAATTGGATCCCCTGTAGTCAACTGAGTGATGATTGTGAGCTCTCGTATTAAGTGGGGAGAGAAAATTGAAGACTCGATGTGTTCTTTGTTGCACAGGTGACATTTTCTTTGCTCATTAATTTCACAACTCCTCTTTTCAAATGTTTGTTCCATTTCTCTCTCTCTCCATGGTGAGAAGATTTACTCCTGAGCGCTCCATCTCACCCACTTTTCATACTTTTTTTTTTATATTTGACATGAAAATTGGAAAATATATCTTCTAATCCCCTTTTGATTTTATTCATGGCTTTGATATGTTACCTAGTTCATATGATTGATTGGTTGAGGGGGGTGATGGAATCGTAGTAATAGAAGTCATTAAGCTGGTGGGGATCTAATATTACCAATCTGCTAGCCCCTGAAAGATCCATCAATAGGTGAGATATTTTCTCGCGGAGAGGGGGGTGACACATTTAACATATTTCAATAACGTAATTTTCATGTGGGGCAGGTCAGGCTCTGAGTACAAAGGGCAATAGTGTTGGAGTGTGTGAGTTGAATCGGGGCGTATGCTAAGCAAATCAATAAAACATTAAAGGCAGCATGCAGAGAGCAGCCCATTTGGTACCTGTCTGCCAAGGGCAATGGTCTAGCCACTCAGAAAAGAGAGAAGGATTGGAGTTGCTGGGCTTGAGGAATGCTCTGGCACTAACATAATTGGAAGGTAGTTGCCTTATGACTGCAAATTGGGTTTTTGCGCTTCATCAATAGGCATTTTGACAAGCAGCGTCCATCACGGTGCATCTCACTCTTGCCACGCCGAGCAGAGAAAGAAGTGTCTCAATAATTACATTAAATCTCTCCCTCTCACCCACCCCCAGCAACCTTCCTTATTGTTGGACAAGAAAAGCAATATGGTATAATTAGGTTTGATTGGGATGGTGGTGGTGGAAAAGAGAGGGGGGGGGTTAAATACGTTTCCGGTGAGATTTGCAGATGAATGAAGTTTCCATAGCGACGTGCATCTGTATCCACTAGCGCGTAAAGCATAAAGCGAGGCACGTGGGCACGTAGGACAACACATAACATCTGTTAACTGAGAGCATGCCGGGCGTATTGACACTGACCCGCTGTGATAGATGAACTAATGGTGTCTGAATGCAGATGTGTTCCAGTGAGAGATGACCTGCTGGACGAATTATGGACAGTGTTTCACCTGTGACACGCTGGTTAAAAACATGGCAGCACAAAGGTCTGCATTTGTTGGGTTTAACCCTTTTGCTGACCGGCTGATAGGCTGGCGTCTGGGTAATATAATTAAGGTTTCTTTTGACTGGGTTTGGTTTCAGATGGTGGGGAAAACACAGTGACAACACAGGTAGTTATATTAGACTAGCTAATCGAAAATGATTATCAGGCTAAAACTAAAATTTAAAGAAAATCATAAAGTGCATGCATCCCTACTTAAAAGATGACAACCTTTGATTTATGTGCAATTCAAGTGTCTTTGTAGCAAAATGTTACCATTTATTTATCCAAAAAACATGCAGAGGAGGTGGAAGTCCTTGTATCTGCCCTGAGTCTTGCATCTGTTTTCCTCTAAGTCCAAAAAACTGCCAATAAGAAGATAGAGCAGCCTGTTTTGCTTGAGAGGCAAAACTCAGGACAAAAATATCCCCCTAAAATTACTCACTGCTGTCCATAAACCTTATTGCTGTTAGGGCACAGTAATTACTTAAGACCTCTTACATGAGCTTATCAATATTTTTTATCAACTTCTTCACTGTTAAAGTGAAACTGTAAAGTGTTACTGATATTAACATTTGAAAACCTTGACTTGGCTAGCTAGCAGAAGTAGCAGGGGGAGAGTTTACAGACTGATGAGTTGATTTTGATTTTAATCAGCACTGACGTGGCAAAAGTTTGGTTTATGTGTGGACAGAGATATGTCAAATGTTGGTTAGTTTGCAATTCGCTGTTTAAAAAGAGGATGAAGAAGAAGAAGGGGCGAGAAAAACAAAAAGCTGTTGTCACTTCCTGTAAGTGCAAAACAGCAGTGCCTAACTTGAGACAACACTATCCTGTTGAAATTAGTGCACCAAGCAAGACATATGTAGTGCACATAGTGTACTACACTGAAGTGTACTAATGAAAGTATGTGATTTGAGACGCACTCATGGTCTTTTCATAAAACTGGGCTGTCTATGCAGTAGAAAGATGCACATACAAAGTGGTGCTACATGATCAGAGAAGACAGAGAAAAAGGACCGTGCCAATCACTTTTACTCAAAAGGTAGAAAACCTACCGTCACCAGGATGCACAATATTGCTCCCACTGTTAGGTGACATACTGTGAACTTGTCTGTTTGGCACAATGGCGGACGGCTGGTAACAAACAATCTCAAATTACAGTTAAGTGGTAAGCTAAAACGTGTCTGAAAAATACACAGGCAACTCACTAACTTAATGTAGGTTCATATTTGTTCAGCGCTGCTTTGTTTTACTGTTTTTCAGCCTCCGTTTTCATGGTGCAGGAAACAGTATGGCACCCACTTCCTGTTCACAAACTCTCGCTATTACTGCTAACAGTGCACTAAAAAATTTTTTTGAAATCATTTTAGGTGAGATCCATAACAGTTAACAATTGCCCCTGGTGGGATTAATAAAGTTGTCTGTATCTGCTACTTTTCACCAACTTAGAGTTACCCTCTCTAACTTTCCCCCGTTACTTTCTCTGTGTTTTACAGTATAACTAGGCTGCGTCTTAGAGCGTAACTTCCGTACAGTTATGTGCTACTTTGCCCGGACTTACAGTGTAACTCCTCCTGGTCTTCTTTCCCATCAATCATTTTAAGCACCAGGTATATTACATTAAATAGTCTACTGGATAAACAAAATAAATAAAAATTACTGTACTTACAGAGCATGGATGAGAGGAATAGTGCCTGTCATATTTTTTTTCTGTGTAATCACATAATAAAGACATTTTATAACTCTCTGAATGACTCATTTTAATGGATTTATTACTGTATAGTTTGTGTTTTACCCTTGGATAGATGTGCATTTTAGAGAGGTAAGTTTGCTACCAGCCAGCCTGTTATTAGCCAGTTTCCATACTGTATAGCCATTTCCCAACATATTATTTTTCCAAACCATAATAAATAATACATCTTTGGAATTGGGGTGAAATTTGGCTGCTGACACTTAGAAAAAACAAGATTGTAACAATTGCAAAGAGCAAAAGGCTGTGCTCATATTGTACAGTAGACTATTTAATGTAATATACCTGGTGCTTAAAATGATTGATGGGAAAGAAGACTGTAAGTCCGGGCAAAGTAGCACGTAACTGTACGGGAGTTACCCTCTAAGACGCAGCCTAGTTATACTGTAAAACACAGAGAAAGTAACGGGGGAAAGTTAGAGAGGGTAACTCTAAGTTGGTGAAAAGTAGCACGTAACTGTGCGGGAGTTACCCTCTAAGATGCAGCCTAGTTATACGGTAAAACACGGGGGAAATAGTGGGGGAAGTGAGCAAGAGTTACTCTGTACTTCTGTGGAAGTTGGTGTAAAGTAGTCGTTAAGGGAACGTGAGTTATGCGCTAAGATGTAGCCTAGTTATGCTGTAAAACATGGGGGGAAAGGGAGGGGGAGGTGAGCCAGAGTTACTCAGTACTTCTGTTAAGTTACGTGCAAAGTGAGCGGTAGGTACGCTATAAGTCACGGGCTGTATTATAAAGTGTTACCAAAAGCTTGTTCAAATTCAGCACATTATCCCTTTAAAGAACACCCATTTTTGTCACCACAGTCTCGGCTGAAAATATCCCGACATCTCGTTAAGAAATGCTCCCTTTTGTTGCCACAAACACCTGCGATTGTTGTTTGTTGATCTGCTGCTTGGTCATCAAATGTAGATGTTTTGTCTCACCCATCAGCATGTGATATTGACACCAAAGGCACCCCTTAATGTCTTTCTGAGTTGCACTAAGCTTTAAAATAACTCTGATGTAAACCCATCTCCCAGTACTTATGTATTTATGTCACATTACATTATTGTTACTTAGCAAATGTCCTTATTTTAACTCAAAACATGGTCTTTTCTCCAAACCTTACCAGGTAGTTTTTTACCTAATCGTAACCATGACCATTTCAAAACATTAAGTTACAAGTGTTACAATATATTTCAGCTATATCGCGCATAGAGTTGGACAAAAAGGTACGTATTTAACTGCGTCACCTTGGAAACTTTATGTGCCATGAGTACAGAGTGAAATGTACAAATGTAATGTGACCATGGTTTGCAAAAACATACAATGCCAACATTATTTTTCTAGAGACTGGGTTGAGCAGGTCAGACCTTTACTGTAAGAGAGTATAATAAAGGTTAAATACATTTCCTGAAAATGATTATTGGCACTAATTAAAAAAAGTTATAGAAGACTTCACATTAGGCTTCTCCTTGTCAACTGTCAAAAATGACAGAAACATGTTGACTGATTTTCTAAATGTAGGATAAAATGTATTTTTCATTCTCAATTTGCATGACTAGTTTCTTGGAAATGTGTCTCAAAGTTGCAGCTGTTTTGTCCATATTCACTGCAATAGTACATTTTCTATCTCAACAATGTAAATTATTCCACGCCTATCTTTTATACAGTACAAGTTGTTGATGAGACAATACATCTAAAATCTTCCCTTTGTTTGTTGTAGCATTAAATGAGGGTTGCACATCCCTTATTAGAGGACTAACCACTGATCCCCATCATGCAACAATTAAAACTGAATAATAACTGCAATTAAGAGCCAGTTGACAATTCTGACGTCCTGGAGCTTCACGTCAGCCTCTCCTGAGTCATTGCTCCAAACCATAATCTTCCACAACACTTCATGGTTCGCCTTTCTTTGTCATGACAATGAGTAAGAGCTTAGTCACAGTGAGAACGGAGACAAATAATGAGGATTTATGTTGGTATTATTTAGGAGGCTAAGTGACGAATGATTAGAGCACATTACATTTTTTGGCACCAGTGATGCCCTCTTCATCTTTTCTTGTTTAAAAGACTTAATCTTCGGCACTTTTTTTGTTTCTTGTATGATGTGTAGTTTGAGAAGGTACTAGATAAGAGTGCCACCAGTATGTGTGGAGAATGTCTTTGCGTTCTTAACCCCATTTTTCTCTTGCTTACACTTCCCTTGTAAAGTGACAGGCTTATTAAGAATAAGTTTCTCCCACACCTCCCAATAAGCCATTTGTAAGGCTTGAGGTGGAGTTTATCAACGACCTGTAATAAGAGGCATGTAGCCTAGGTCCACTGTGGCTTTGTCTTCATTTACCTGCCTGTACATGTGTTGTATTCAGGATTAATTTGCTGCTTTGATGTATTAAAAAGAGCCAGAGGATTTCCAGTGGCATGCTCCCCAAGGTGGACAGCTTTAAAAGGAGCTTTTTCTTCATTCCTGCACTTAGGTTTATTACAGATCCCCAGACTGTCCAATTTTAAAGAAACATGCCTCCAAAATAGCAGGATAATTGTTTTTAGTTTTCTTTCCAGGCGATTCCTGCAATGGAAAATCACACATGGCAACCAAGTTAGATTTTATGAAACCTGAGCAGTGGCGATGAATGATGAGAAGAGGATAGAGCTAGTTTTTCCTGTTCTTTTAGTTAACAAATAAGGTCTAATTTTAGAAAGGATTTAAGGATTCAACAGCACAAATCACACGCAGTTGTCCCATCTGAACTGCCGTCATTGTCTAACATTGCACATCAACATCCCAAATATTCCTGTCTGTGTAGCTCCAGCATGAAAATGATATTTGCAATTATTGCCTGTCATTATAACTGCAATAACAGACACACGGATGACTAAACAAGCAGCAATCCAAACATCCACTCATCTGTGTACATCTCTTGCAAAAAAGTTTACACAATTTCAAAACAAAAACAAGAGCAGAAACATCCATAAACCGAATGTGATGACACATCAAACCGTACACCAAACAGAGCTGTTCTGTCATACACTTCCTGTTGTTTTATTTGTCCCGTTTTGTGTTTATAAGAAGCAGACACAAAGACGAGGGGCTTTCGTAGCACTCCAGACAATATGTGGACAACGCATCAACAAGAGATTCATGTTAAGAGTTCCATCCATCCTCATATTAGTCGTGCTAAACAGAGGCACCTTAAATCCTTCGCCCCCCTGTGGGCAGTTAAGTTGAAATGCTCCCACTTGCTAATGCAGTACCCTGTCCTCCACCTCCCACAGGAACAGACAATTGTGCAAGACTTTAGAGCTGATTTTCTCCTCTTTAAAGCTTTTGTGTGAATATATGTTCAGTGAGCACATACTTTTAGGTTTCTGCTAATAACTTCAGCAGTGGCCTTTAAAAAGTCAGATATTGGCCAGTCAGGTGTTATTTAGAGGATTATATCAATTAGACTTGACTGTGAAATACACCCTCTGATCCTCTATCACAGTTGTCAATCTATGTTGTTCAGTGCAGGGTTACATGTCAGTGTATTATAATTTACTTTGATGAACCCACTTTCTTCACCCTGCTGTGTTAACGTGTTGCGTTCAGCTGTGGGTTTCATGAGTGGGTGCGAGCAGCAATAATGATGATGATAGTGGAGCAACAGTTTTTCCTGTCAACAACCAAGTCCTGTCACTCTCAGAGAATGTACAGTACTGTCTGCATTGCATTCTGGTCTACCGAGGCTGAAGGAACTTGTGATATCTGCTGGTGAAGATTTTCCAGCCCAATTGCTAGAGTAAAATGTTGGCATTGTATGTTCCTGTAAATCACAGATATTTTACATTTGTTCATTTCAAATGTATCATTTCAACTTTTCTAAATTGGTGTAGTCCCAGTCACATGTTTATTAGCTGAGTTTATCATCAGGAGGAGGGGGAGGTGGATGGTGTGAGACCTAGACAGCAACAGACCACTATTCTAGACAAACAAAAGGGGGTATTTTTAAATCGGGACATTTCCAGCCATGTTTATCATGACAAAATCATGTTTGTAGCAAAAAAGCAGATCTTTTTTTTTCTTACAAAAATTTTGGGCATTTTTACCCTTGTTTATATTGACAAAAGCTGGTATTTTTTAACAAGAGTTTCGTACATTTCCAGCCATGTTTGTGGTGACAAAAGCGGGTATTTTTTAACAAGTGTTTGGGACATTTCAATTGCGACAAAAGCAGGCATTTTTAATGACAGTTCAAGACATTTCCAGCTGTGTTTGTAGTGACAAAAGCAGCATTTTTTAACAACAGTTCAGGATATTTCCAGCCATGTTTGTAGCGACAAAGGCAGTTGGCAGGCTATGTTTTTAACGCAAGCAGATGTTGTTTTGCATTTCCGCTTGGTACATTTCCGGCCTTGTTTGTATCAACAGAAGTATGAATTTTTTAATGAAAGTTTAAGACATATCCGGCAGTGTTTGTGGCAACAAAAGCAGGTATTTTTTAGCAAGAGTTTGGTGCATTTCCAGCCTTGTTTGTAACAACAAAAGCAGGTATTTTTTTTACAAAATTTTGGGACATTTCCACCCTTGTTTGTATTGACAAAAGTGGGTATTTTTAATGAGAGTTTGCGTCATTTGCAGCAGCGTTTGTGGTGGAAAAGCAGGTGTTTTTTAACAAGTGTTTGGTACATTTCCAGCCTTGTTTGTAGTTATGAAAAGTGTTGTTTTTTTTCAAGGAGAGTTTGGGAAATTTCCTGCAGTGGTTGTGGTGACAAAAGCAGATATTTTTAAACAACAGTGTGGGGACATTTGCAGCCTTCTTCGTAGCAACAAAAGTGAGCCTTTTTTAACAGGAGTTTAGGATATTTCCAGCCATGTTTGTAGTAATGAAACTAAACCGAACCACACGTTAACCACAGCTTTGTTACAACATAAAATTGAAAATTGACATATCCAATACATATAAAACAAAAATGTAATAAACAACTATAATTAATATCAGTGGTTTGAAGAAAGGAATAATGTCAACATTTATTCTGGCGATTGAGTTTCCCTGATAGAGCCTTCAGTTTAGTTTAATAAGGTGAATTAACACTGAAAGGGGCAAAGTGGGCAACCTAATGAAGATTCATATAAATATTAGGCTTACAGTTTTAATATTTGCATCTAATTTTCCGGAACAGGGTTGCAGTGCTTCATAATGCAGTTCTGTGTCATTATTGACACAGCCGTGGAACTGAGGTGACATATTTTATTCCCTGCAGGGCTAGGCGGACAGTATAATCCCCCAGAGATGACTTCCTTTTGATAGCGAGCTCTGAAAGCTTCCTGTCACTTAGTGCGGTTTGACGGCATCATCACAGCGACCATTGATCCGTTTGCTTGACTCTGCATTATTAAGATGACAGTTGTGTGCGTGGGCGTGCGCTGTGTGTCTCCTGACTGTAATGCATGTCTCAGATCCATTATAACCCGATTAGATTCCCCCTCTCCTGGAAGTGCTGCTCTGTGACAGAGAGCATAATCTTTAATGGAATTTGTGTGAAATTAAATTATACGAGCATCAATAAACATAACATAATTCAGAAGAGTAAATGGGCTTAATTTATTGGATGGGCAGGCGTAATGGCACCGGTGTGTATAGAATGAAGATGTCAGGGAGACAGGTTTGAAACAGCGGGGTAAAAAGGGGTTGACAAATACATCATCAGTGTGTATTGGAGAGAGAGAGAACGTTTGTATGTTAGTATGTGTGACACTTTAAGTGAGAAAGATAAACGCTAACAATGAGGCAAAGCACGGTCGTCTTTCTGTGTGCATGTGTGCGTGTGTGTGTCCAATATTCTGAGGCAGAAATTTGGAACAGCAGGAAACTGGCAGATTCTTCATCCACATGAGTGGGTAAAGAAAGTTCAACCTTTTATTAGAGAGGACTGTAATTTAATGGGCAGGGTGCACACATGGACTGAGAGAGCCGAGCAAGAGATGGAGACAGAGGGTGGCGAGGGAGGGAGTGAGGGAGAGAAAGAGAGGAGGACAAAGATTGGACTGAGAGACAAATGAAAAGATAGCAAGAAAGCAATGGAGACGAAGAGGGAGTTGGATGGAAAGGGGGGGGTTGAAAAGGCTGGGGTGAAAACATATTGAGGGATAGGGTGAGAAAGAAAGAGCTGAAGTGTGTGTATGTGTGTGCTTTGAAAAGAAGATTTGATGGAGTGGCTCTGCAGCTGTAACAGTCAAGTGTTTGATTGCCCGGGTGGGAATCGTGTGAGGTTGTCATTTTGCGTCTTAACCTTTTCGGGGGAGCTTTTCTTTTTTTGGGGTGGGAGGTTAATAATCAAAAATGATCTGCTTCACTAGAGCAGATAAATAGTGTCAAACACAGCTGGGACAGAGAGGGGCTGACTGGCCACCACAGAGCTAAATTGATGGTTGTAGCTGCGGAGGAGACGGGGAAAAAGCCCCCTCGCTCTACTGTATGACATGAATAGACTTCTAGGTGTCGCTTTTTTTTCTGCTCTGTCGTTTTTGTGATGAGCCGCAGTCAGAAGCCAGGAGGCGCAGATGTAAAGTGCGTGTCGCCCGAGACGTGGGAGCGTGCCGCAGCTGAACCGACAAGAGCGCCTTTACAACGGCCTTTCAATTTACAATCTGAGAGGTTGACATTTTTATTCATTATTTTTCTCCCTTTCAGTCAGGTTGTGTGTGTTTAAGGAATGCTGTTGACTCTGCGTGAGGGATTATGTCATAGTCAGACACACACACTCACAATAAGAATGAAAAAGGCGCAGGCTGTTGAAGACATATGTCATTGTCACATTTTTTTTCTCCTCCTCCCAGAAGGCCTGACTGTTTTTGAAAGATATACTGTCCACAAAAGCCTCTTCTTCTTTATCCCATAAATCTGTTTGTGTGGCGGATAAAAAGAGATGGACTGAGAGGAAAGGAAAAGCAACTCAGTTTACTTTATCATCTTTCACTCTCCCACCCTCCCTCCCCCTCCGCCCTCGCTCCAGCAGCACCAGATTTGTGGCCATAATCGTGGATAACTTACAGTATAATCTTGTTTGTTCCTTTCTTAAATGGAGCGATAACATCTCTCCGGATCATGAGTGGAACGACAGCAGGGGGGAGAGTAGTGAGGGGGGAGAGGGGGGGCATGGTGGAGGAGGAAGAAGGGGGGAGGAGGGGTTGAGAGTGCAGGAACGGGAGGAGGTGGGAAAGGATAGAGAGGCTGTTGCACTTCTTTTCTTTATGTGGAAATCCTATAGTGCTGGCGTTTATGACCAGCTGCCTGGCTGCTTCCACTCCAGGATTTACACACCCCCCTCACACACACACACACAACTCGCAATGTAGGCACAGTGTTATCTGGAGGATAAAGGACAGTAATAAATATCTGCAATATAAGAGGTCAGCAAAGGTCGATTGGCAAGGAAGATCCCCTGTCATAATTTGTTTAAGGACCTGCATCCAATAGCTGTTTTGGGGGTTGTCAATGGTGTGTGTGTGTGTATGTGTGTGTGTGTGTGTGTGTGTATGGGTGCGTGTGTGGAGGGGGGGTTAAATGCAAACAGTTCATTATTTGGTGAAGTGAAATGGGCTTTTGTTTAGATCAGTCACAGCAGTAAGAGCTTCCAGTGACACTGCCATATAACCGGGTTAAGAAATCCTGACTGGGAGCTTCACATTCGCGATGATTGGTGATGTTCATCTTATTAAATACAGTGAAAATCAATTATGGAGGTTAAACCCCATAAACTCAGATTAGTCCAACTTTTGACTTTTGTGCTGTGGTTAAAAAAAAAAGCAAGCAGTAAGTTTTAGAAGTTAAATTTTAGTCAGAAGAATAATTGTTTATTGTTGATTGTTAACCTTATGATGATTACTGACTGGAGATCAGGGATTATTCTCAATATGATTCTGATCACTAAGTCTTTTGGTTCACTAATGTAATGAAAGTTGTATGAAAACTGAAAACAGAAATGTACGTAAGTGCCCACAGAGCCACAAAATGGTAAATCATTGATTGAAAAGGTGTAAACCGAAGCCATATGTATTTTTGCGCCTAACTTTCTCACAATACAAAACTTAATTTGCTTCTCAAGCTAAATAAAGCATTAAAAGACTAATTTGACCATCTTAAATAATGCTCACAAAGTTGAAAACAGGGTGTCTTTTTCTTACTTGATCAAAAAGATACATATTAACCCATACATAATATTGTTACACATTGTTATATTAAAAGGGGGGAAAACACATAATGGCAACACTATTACCTAAGTCCACCTATTTAGCATTATAAGCAGTATGGTTATAGCTTAAAATGCAACATAATGTAGCCCTAGTTGTTACCAGATGTATGTGTATATAGGAGAAATTTAAAAACACTGTATATTACAACTACATGATGGTATGTTGTTAACCATTATTATACTGTTTATGAATGTAAAATAGGTGGTTTAAGAGCCATTTCACAACAAGTGGGAAAATTTGCATGGAAATTTATAAAAACTGATTTTCTGGGTTCTTACAAATACTTGCAGACCACTGTGGAATATTTGTTAGGGTTAAAAATACTCAGACAGACCTCAATTTCACCTATTTCCAAGTTTGAAAATATATGTTTGACCAATTACATTCTTTGTATCCAACTGATGTCATACCTCCATGTCACAGGTAGCTTGCTGCCAAAATGGGGACTTATCAACATGATTTCTTAGAACCAAATATTTTACAACTAACAGAGCAACAACTCCCTCTACAACCAAATATAGGACAATATATGGCTTGAGATCAACCTGCACTTGCTGATGTTTAGCATTGGTCATAGAATGGGGCTAGCCATAACAGCTAACATAAGCGTCAAATTCCAATTGGGACTAGGCCCCCAGGAAGTGTGCCTGGTTTTGAAGCCAACAGTGTACATCTATCACATGATGTGATGTGTGGCCCCAAAAAAATCTTTTTCCCATTGACTTACATGGCAAAAGAGACATCTGTAAATCAGTGGTTACATTTTTTAAGCATCGCAACCCCTGCAAAATGATGCAAAGTGACCTCTCTATGGTGATTTGTTATTTGACCCATTCAATTCAATAACATTTGGGAAGTCTAGAAGAGCCACAAGACTGAATCATTTTCCCCATTTGAGTTTGTGGAACGCAAAACTGGAAGCAGTCAGCTCAGCTGGCATTATGGGCCACACAGCGCGGAAACAGGTAATTTTATACACAGTGGCTGAACTCTTTGGCTTCATGCAAACTTTCATAGGAATAAACAGAGCTCCGCCTCCATCACTATATCCGGTTCTCTTTATACATCTACAGTCTGGATAGGTTTTTGTTGTGTGGAGTGGACATGTGCACTATGTAAGTGGAAACTCAGTGGACCTCATTCAAGTAATTTTTATTTTAATTCTTTGACAAAAATGGATGCTGACAAAAGTGCTGACAAAAAATGGAACACTGCAATGTAGATACTTTGTGGCAGACCTAGCGTACACAATGTCATGTAGAAAATTCCCATGTGGACTTTTCTGTATTACCACACCATATTTTTGCATTGCAGTAGTAAGAAATGGCTTTTAAAGTAAAATGTTACTGAAGTGGTACTTCTTTCACATCACAACCACCAACATAAAGCATATAGAAAAATTCAAATATCTTGGAAAGTGATTTAATTAGGCTTTCTTTCTGCTATTTGTAATTGCAACAATGAAAACTCTGCTCCTGTGTGTGGTTGTTTGATTTAATTCTTGGTCATTTTTTCTTTATGTGAGGACTAAAACAGTGTATCTTATAATGTTCCTGTGCAAAAGTAATGTGAGGCCTGGCTGAAACTGCACACTTATTAAAGCCTGTTGTTTATGCCCCTGTTCCTGGGAGGACAAGGAACAGGGGCATAAACAACAGCTCTGGGTATAAAGGACAGCTCTGAGATGCAGATCCCTCATCAGGAGGGCTATAGAAATGTACGCCTTGTTAATTATTTAAAAGGCTGCGCAGGCTCAGAAGCTTTACCGATAAAGCCGATCAGAGATGAGGGGTTGTTTGCTCACTGTCAGGGAAGAAGCACGATAAAGAAGACCCCCCAGTCTTGCGTCTGCCTGCCTTTAGACCTTCCAAGCCAAACCTTTCCTGTGCTCAGGGTGTGGCTGATGGATGGGCCTGCATTTCCCAAGCCTGGGAATCGCCTTCCATAAACACACACCCTTCCCCCTGTCCTCGCCACGCAGCCGACCCCCTCTCCCCAGCTTGGACAGGTGATACAAGTGTATATTTATTTATTTCCTTTAATACTCTTCTTTATCTCCTTCATTGTTAGTAGGCCTGTGAGATTGATCAATATTTAATTTTCTGGGAGAAGGAGTGGGGAGGAATCAGGGCTGCAGTGACACTCAGGAAATCTTCCTCCACACGCCGGCTTCACTCTCACATCCTCTCCCCTTCCTCATCCTTCCCTCATCTCTTGTCTCATCCCATTCCTCTATCTCCCTGACATCTTCTCTTTCACACTTTCTTCCTGTTACTCTGTTAACCACTGTTTCCCCATGCTGAACAAAAGTGCCTGCTCGTTCGGATCGTCCCCCTGATAGAAAAAAAAGGTCTGAGGTTAACCTCTAATGTAATGAAGGATCATAAAGGGAGTTGCTGTGCCCTCTTGCAGGAAGGCCTTACTATGAACACAGCCCTTTGTTGACCTTTGATCCCATATGCTCATTGCCCAGTGCTTGGATGTGCCCTTTAATGACTGACCAGTCTAATCAATGGATCATTTTTCACTTTGGAGACTGGGAGGTCTAGCTTTGTGCTATAAGCAGAGAACAAGAAAAGAACGAAAAAGAGGCTGAATAAAGGCAGGATTGTCTTTTGCTATGTCTCTATTTGGATCTGGTGGCGATGCTAGAAGATGCTGACACTTTGATGTGCTGAAGCCACTTTGCAAAAGCCTGAAGCTGCATCTGTCAAAATAAAGGATGAGCGGTGACAGAGGAAAAACACTGCATTGCTTTGGTTTGAAAATGAGAAATTGGAAGCCTGGCCCTGCCAATAAAACCTCGAGACAACTGCTTAGTCAGGTTCAACTAATCATGCGTTTTTGTCGATGTATTTGAAACGAGCGAATCGTCGTCAGTGACACAAGCCATTATTATCTTGACCCCTGAGTCCTGTTTAATTAACCCATATGTTTGATTTAATACTGACAAAACTGGATCTGTTCTGTACTTTTTTTCTTTTGGACATACAGATGTTACGCACTGGAAAGTATCAAAAATCTTTGTTTGTGTTTAATGGCTTTAAATCTTTTGATACAAATCAGAGGCTAAGCTCACTTTAGGCATCAAAGGAGCGAACACGTGTTACGGAAAAGACGGGTATTTTTTTCCTTTCTGATGCCATTTTACAGAAGAATGTTAAATGGCTCTCTGCGGATTGAACACATTCTCACAGTTACTTAAAAAAAGACGAAGCATCCCTGTTTTGCTCTTTGGATTATCAGTGCTGCTGTACAGTAGATGATCATGAAAGGGAGCTGATAGTTTTGACTGCAGGCCATCGGGGCTCTCTCCAGATAGAGGGCAGTGCCACCGCAGCTCCCATTATACCCCCCCCCTTCCCTTTGCCCCTCTTGGTAATCGCCACCATAAGGATGAAGGAATTTCTCAGCACATGCTGGTGGTTTCTGGCTCGTTTCAACCTCTGCTTCCCATTGAGCAGTGAGGAATTTAAATTTTCATACACGGCGAGGAGAAATTACTCTCGCAAAGTTGTTCCTGTCTCAGAATGTCTGGCTCGCTTTGAAATATCCCCTCTAAAGACTTTGAAATCGGGTGATAAAATGTTATCAGGAGGGCAAAAATAGAGGGGGGAACTATTCTTTTATAGGTCTCTCACTCTCTGTGAAGTGGCAGCAGCCAGTTTTAGCTCTGTCTATCTGTGATCCACATAGCTGACTAATAGTGTTGTGCAGCATGTGGTCTCTGGGGCTTCAGGCCAGGTGTTGGTGTTAATGCTGGAGCCCTCACAACACCTGTTAGGGCCAGCTTCAGCATCCATATAGAGGTCTGCTCTGGTTACCCTGCTTAACCAACCTGACTTACTCTCACTGAGAAATTTAGTCATCCAGAAATCATTACAAAGGAAGCCATATTGCCAGTTAGATTTTTTTTATTAAATCTGATGGGAAGGCATTGTCATTCTGCCATAATCGCTATAATATGGTTTAATTTCCATGAGTAACACGTGCAGTTTATTTAATATGTCTGTGTGTAATTAAATGAAAAAATATTACACTCAGTGGTTTAAAGCAGGATGACAGCCTACGAGTTAGTCATTTTTCTTCCTTACCTGAAGGCCACGCTTTGATCTTTTAGGTACTTCAGTTCTCATTCAGATAAAAAAAGATAATTTGTCATTACCTTTCAAAACAACCGTATGACTGAAGTTTCATTAAAAAAATAAATCTTAACTGAAGCTCCACTCAGTAGCTTTTTATTTAAAGCTTTCAGCCTTTGCCAACAGATGGAGATATCTCAGTTAACATCATGTGATTAAGTATGGAACTTGATGACAATTAAGCTTTTCGGACCCCACCAGCTATCGGTCTGATGACAATTTAGGCTTTGGGGTAATGGTGAATTTTGGGGGATTGCGGGGTGGCCAGTGGGTATCCAGGCCAAGACTTCCTCTTCCATGCACTGGTTATTGTTACCAGTCCCATAGCAACTTGAGAGGTGGTGTTTTAATTCCAGAGGACATTTCGGCTAACCTCTATGAACAGATATCTGCATATGAAACCAGAATTTTTAAAAAGCTCATACATAGCTAAATTGTTGTCTCCAAGACCATTGTTTCTTACCTCAAGGATGAACTTTCATGCCATGACAGAAACAATTTATCGGAGAATGCCATCTCCACATAGTTAAGGTTTGGTCATGTTCAGGCTACTAAGGCTATGGTTAAAAAGAAAAATAAAAGTTGGGGATAATCGTGGTTGGCTGTAGGACATGTGTTATGAGCAATGGTCTCAAGGAGTGTCCAACACCCAACCATTCTCCACCACCCTGCTCTTCAGAGGTCTGTTCAAACAGAATTCATCAAACTTTTCTCTAGGTGGCGCAAACTGATGCAAAGATGGGTCTATGACCCTTAGCCTTAATGAAACACAAAAGTCTAGACAAGACTAGAAGAAAATAAAAGAATCACCTGGAGTTTCTGTTGAGTTTTGAGGTCTGTCGGTCTAAGCTTTAACACACACAGTCGGTGCATGTGTTGCTAGCTAGCTACAGCTAACATGTCTGTATTCAGCTCATTGGTCTTTGGACTGAATAAATTTAAACTGCATGTCCTGTGGTCAAATTTGTGCAAGTAATGCCAGGACAAAAAATTTACTCCACATTCTTTCTGAACACACTTCTAGAGGTTTTGCAGTGCTAACATAACACCACGCTACTTCCACCTTTGCTTTTCAGAAATTATTGCTTTTCAGGAAAGCATAGCATATATGTCATTTTTAAGCATTTAAACAAACAGCATGGGGAATCAAACAAGATTGTCTTCACTAGAAAACAACAGCACTGGTTAATGGTTTCATTTTTTGCATGACCACGAGGTTGTTTTAAACAAGTAACCTATGCTTTTATTTTGTGGTGAGGACAGCCTCGCTTGATCCTCCATGCTATATTTTGTTTATATAAAGTGGCGTTTAGCAAGTGTCATGGTCACAGCCTATCATTTGTCCTATTGATTGGTTGGACAAATGTCAAGTAGGCGGGTCTTATCTAATATGAACCTGTCAGGGGGCAAATGTCAGGGGGAGAAAGAAAAAATAGAAAGGAGGAGGATGGAAGCATTTGAAATTTGGCTTGCTGCAAATATGGATTGTTGAGGCGGTGATGGACAGTGAATAATCACACTCACCCCTGAAATACTTTGTTTAGTTTATCTGTACGTTAACCTAAATAATCTGAAACCAGCAAAGAGTGGTCAGCCACCAGGACGTTTCGTCTTATTTTGAAGTTGACCTCAATTTGGAGAAAGCCTACAGAAAGTGAGCTAGTGGGAAAATAATGCCACTGTAGACATCATCAAAAGATTGAACAGAGTGGGACAGCGCTATGCTTCATCTAAAAGACCATGAGAAGGGGAAGGGTCAAGAGTGAGGGCCAATAAAAGAAATTTGACACAGGATGAAACACACTTGACTTACAACCAACCGCACAGAAGAAAGGAGAGTTTCCCCATTGGAAAAATGGAGCATTAAATCATATTCAATGGTCGGCGGCTTGCCCTTTGTCTCTTCTCTCAGGTATCATTATGTGACCCTCAGCAGCAACCACACACAGCTTTACAAGATGTTATGACCTCTTAAACAGTGGCACTTTAAAGTATTCCTCTCCTGCTCAGTGGTCCACAGAGGCCAAGTTCTTGCCAGGGATTATCAAAGTTAACAGGATTTTAATGGGTCCGGGGAGACTGGTAAAGACCCTACCAGGGCCAGGTAGAGCCGTTCTCCTGCTACCCCTCTCGCTCCCTAATGCAGTCAGGCTGCACACCCAAGCACCAGCTAAATAATAAACAGATGGCCACTACCAAATATAGCCAGCCCCAGTTCAAACTACAAAGGGACCCCGAAATGAAATGATAGGGTATTAAAGGGGAGATACAATTTGCAGGTCAAAATGTAATGGTAACCCTTTGCTGTGCAAATTGAAAATTAACCTTTGGTGGCAGTGAATCATTCACAGCTGATGTCGTACATGCACGGCAGGCGTTTTTCGCTGTGGTAGAAAAAAAGCTGTAGGGGGGAAAGAGGGAAATCGGTGGTGATGAAGTCGGATCATATTTATGACTCTGGGGTTTTTCTCTCATTTGTCTCCACTCTTCAGGACCCATTGCAGCCAAGAAAATCAGGAGTGAGACGGAGCACTGAGAAAGCGGCACGTGCCGTCTTGTTCTCACATTTTATTTCCACAGCATATCATTTTTTAAAATGCCTGTTTTGCGTCATCATAAATCAGCCCTTCCTGTGTGCGCCTATAAGGTATGAGAGCTACATTTCCAGATGATCACGTTTGCAAAACAAAATGCCACTCATTTTTCATCGAATTATGAAATCCAAAAACAAACGAGTCAAGGTCCAGTGTATTTTTCTCCTGGATTAATGCATTTATACAAATAGGCTGGCCTCTTTTCACTGTTCCTTGGGGAATTAATCCATGCCCTAAACCCCCTCTGCAAGAAAAGGCTTATGATGCTAACCTTGTCATATTCAGCAGCTGTCAGCGAAATGGCCACTGTACTGGGCCAAGCTGGTAAAGTGGCCTATTCATTATCCTAATCTCATTAGTTAAGATCTGTTAAGTAGAGACCGGTTTTAATGCATGCTTTTCCCTTTTAATTATTGACCATAAATACATTGGAGTGCATTAGGGTCCTGGGGCGAAGAGCAGAGCGGCTCCTAATAGATTAGGGGACAAGCACATTATCTAAATGTATATATCTAACTAATCATGCATCAGCCGCAGCCATGTGAGCATTGTGACATCAATTGCAGTTTGACATTTGACCCCGGCTCCGGCCTCTCACATAAAGGTCTGATGCGGTCAGAAAGAGGAGAAAAACTGACGTCATGATTGCAGTAAGGTCTCAAGAACGCAGCCCCCACTTTCTTTTCTCATGATGATTAAGACTGTAGTGTTATTTCTGAATGCTAACAGATTATTTCTAAATTGCTCCACGGCTAATCATGTTACAGATTAAATCATTTGGGGATTAGCTTTGAATACATGAATAAGCACTGTACTGTGCTGTATGTCTGCCTGAGCGCTGGTGATGTCATGTTGAAGAGTTTCAGGAGAGAAAATGAAGGAGGGAGGGGGGAGTAGGAGGTCTATCTCTTTTGTCTCCCCTTTCTCCTGCTTCTTTTCTTTTTGTCACTTTTGCTTTCCATCTGTCTTATACAAGCATTTTCTCTCTCTCTCTCCCTCTCTCTCTCTCTCTCCTGCAACACGCACTCTGATTCAGACACGCAGTCATTCTCTCAGTGATGAGGGAGAGGAGTGTGCCGTTCACCACACAGAGGGGCTCTTTTACAGTTGTGAGAGGCTATTGTGTAAAAACAAGAGCGAGGGCATGCTCCTAAGAAGTATCATTCCAGCTGAGCATCATCCTAACCTTGTCTGTGTGTGAACAATGTGTGTGTGTTACATATGCTTTATTCTCTATGTGTGAGCACATGGATATATTCAGCATCCTTTAGTGTGTAGGTCCTAATATTCAGTTCTTATTATTTTGGTATCAGATAGCTCAAGATAAGCCTGATGCATTATGATTATGTATAACCTTATTTTACTTTATAAGGTATAGAAGATTGTTTTTCAAGATAAGGTCCTTAAAAAAGCGGTATCCTGATTGGTCAACTACGCTTGCTTTCAGATGGGGTAATTTAGGTTTCTGAGTTTAAATGCTGTCCTGATCTTTAGTGATGAGAGCCAATCATGTTCAAGACCAGCTGTGATGCGTTCACTGGGAGATAATATATGTTTTTTCATATACAATGGCCTCAGTTTTTGACACTCAAAGTTAAACTTGAACAAAACCTTTATTTAATTATTACCTACTGTAGGTACAGTAAATACTAAGACTAAATATACTGTGTTCAATTTTAATAAGTGTAAGCAGAACAAACTCTGATTCCATGATCTGATGTTTCTGCAACAGCGTGTCTTCATCAAAGCTTAAAGGGAAAAGCACGACAACATCATATTTATCACTCCCCCGGGAAGGACAGGTGTATAAAATCATCTGTATCAAGTAAGAAAGTAAAAAAGGGCCTCTTTAAACTCAATCCCTCACCTTTACGCTTTACTTTATCCACAGTTTTAAAGCTTACTGTAAATTTTTAGCACATAAATATGATGAAAATATATGTTTTGAATAATAATAATGCTATTCAGTCAGTGCATAACAAAGGAGATTTTTTTTTTTTTTTCTGAAAATATTTGTACTTGTAATCACACCACCAGGCTACAGAGCAGCTGTTGAACTGCACAGCACAATCATCCCCTCGCCCCATATCCAGCCAGAGACGCACAGAATAACGACCATTGTCTCGTCCAGCAGATATCCGTAACAGCATACAGTGTGTCTGTGTGTGAAATAAGAGCCTCAGTGTTACTTAGCCTTAATGACTGGCTATAGCAAAGTCACCAGTCGCAGTGTATGTATAATGTAATGTAAGTAATGTGGATTCTGTGCATCTCTGCTCTCGGGTTGTACAATAACCCTCAGTTTTGTTCCCCTATCTGCGGTGTGTTTGCATCATTGTGTACAACAAGAATGTGTCATTTTTACAAGCAGTGAATTCAGGTGGAGAAAATTGCTATTTTTTAAATCATTTTCATAAATATGTGGAATTGAATCAACTCATACAAACATAAAAATGATCATTTTAGTGTTTCACGTGGAGTAAATATGAGTGTCATGCTTCTGTAGCTTTTTCTCAACAACATACTCCCAGCATGTGTATGTTTAATAAGCTGCAAATAGGATTATGAGTTTTCAACCTCATGCATGTGCGCTGAGAACTCTGGTTCAATTTACACACCGTGCATGCAAAAAAAAAAAGCAATAATTACTGTCTTCTTTCCTGTTGCTAAATACAGGTGATGCATTCACAGTGTTTCCCTTTAATCCATTTAATTACTGTATGTATGACAACATGTGTGTGTGCGTGTGTGTGCTTGTGTGTGCTTGTGTGTGCGTGTGTTTATAAAACCACCTTCCAACCCCTGCTTTATCATTATCAGGCTGCTTCATACATTACGGTCTAATTCAACTGAGGCAATTATTGCTTGGCTAACATGTATGGATGGATGTCTGAGAGCGGCAGGTCATAACAGTCATATTGTATCGGCCATATTAGCGAGTCAATAAGAGCCCAGGGCAGGTTGATTTAATTACACTAGTAGCCCTGATTAGACTGCTCTCCCTGGAGTAAGTACAGACTATATGTCATAATCATAACAATGGTGCAAATTATGAGCAGGTCAAAGTAATATCCCTGTGTGGTTTGTCATTGTTAATCATTCTGTTGAGTTATTATGTGCTGGTGTGTATTCATGCTGCGCCTGCGGTGTTGATTTTATTGGGTTTTGACAAATTCTAATGAAAATGAAAAATACAATTTTTATCTGAATACTGGAATAAACACATTTAACCACTATTAACTTTGTCCTTTCTTTTCGATTAAAAAATGAAAGGAAAAGCTGTGTTGATTTGTGGCAGTAAATACAGGCGTGCTTAAATGACACCCTGGGGCTCAGATATTCATATCTCCTGAAAGCATGCTGGGAAAAAAAAATGAAATGATTTTCTCTGTAATGTTCAAAGACTTAATGAACTATCCCAATCAAAGCAAACTTGACATTTAGTCACTTTCTTAAAATACATAAATAAATAAATGAAAAAGGGTTGATGTTTGTGTTGTCTTTGTTTTAAATTAAGGATTACACCCCAAACCTTGCACCTATCACCAAGCAAAATAATTAATTTGGGAATGTTATTTAGGACATAATTTACATATAAATGTGTTTTGTATTAAAATAAAGGAACAATACAAATACACCATAGTGATAAATGACACCCTCAAGACTAAAATTTACAATTAAATTGTTAAACGTGCTGATTGTATTCAAGAACAATTTCTTCTTGACCTTTTGTCATTCAGAGCGTTTGGGCCTGAATTGGAATTCCACATTTTCTTTTGCTGTTAAAATTATTATGGTGGACTTTTCATAGTATGTAACTACATCACAGGACGTCTGGGTAACACTGTCTCATGTGGTGCTGCTTATGATGTGATATACAGAACACCACAACTCATTAATATAGTAATCAGAGGTGGAACATCTTAAGTACATTAACTAAAGTACTATACTTTTTTAAGGTGCTTGTACTTAGGAATATTGTAGGGAATATTGTGCTGTTTACTCCACTACATTTTTGCAATTGCTTTAGTTACTAGTTACTTTTATTTTAGATATGGTCAATTATTATATTATTATACATTATTGTATATTAAGGGCTTTGCACACACTTACAGGTGTTTTCAGTGACTGTGGCTGATTTGACCTGCTCAGCTTGTAGCTGTGTAAAGCTCTGCTGGGATTTACATCAGGTCATCATGCACTAATATGAACAATAGATTCTAAATTTAAAATATTTTTGCACCTTTCTCCAAACAGTTACTATGTTTGTACCTTCATATCTTGTTTGCATAAACTTAGGGGGAAAAAAACATCTTTTAGGGAATTTAAGGCGCCATCATTTAACCCTAATGTTACATAGTGGTACTGGTACCTATACTTAAGTAAATGATTTGAGTACTTCTTTCGCCACTGATTGTAATTAGATTATATAAAAATGGAGACAATGAGCAAAAATGTTGGGATAACTGAGACCGGAAGGACTTTTCTTACATCTGGCCAAAAATAATGTACAAGGAAGTCTTGTGACCAAATATTCTTCTTATTAGTTTTTCTTTTTTTTAAGCGTGTATACATCTGTTAGGTGGAAATTAAAACAAAAAAGCCCTGATCACAGTATTTCCAGCTCTAATAAAAGTTGCAATACATTCCATGCTATAAAGGAGTATATAAAAGTAGCTCTAATTTAAATTTCCTGGGTTACACATGTAGGATAAGGACCATCAACATCCTATTTCTGCTTCCAGAGACCGATATGTCATGCCTTATCCACATGGTGGCAGCAAAGTAATGTATGTGTGTGAATCTGTATGTGTTCGCATACATTCTGTGTGTCCCTGTGTGTGTGCGTTTGGATGCACACATGTATACCCTCACACGTTTGACAGCGCTGATCTGACCCATGCTAATGAACGCTGCCGACGTGGCTGACACAGAGTGACACCAGGACAAGAAAAAGACCCTCTTCTCTCCCAACGCCTCCATTTCTGAGCCTTTAAATAGCCCCACATAGCCCGCTGAATGTTTATTAGTCATGTATCAGACAAGCGGCTGATGGACACGGATGCTCATTATCAGTTAGTGTTGCTTCAGAAGAGACCAATCTGTGCCCTGTGAGGGTCATCACTCAGAAGCAAACAGGCCTGACATGGGCATATGTGGAACTTGAATAGAAATTATATTTAACTCAATGAAAAGGCAGCTTTCACTGACAGGGGAAAATGTTCCTGATCAGATGAGAGTGCATGCAGTATAATAGGTATATTGTGCTAACAGTGCAGAATGTTCCCATGAGAGTTTTGACTAATAATAATGTCCCTGTCCTTTCTTTTACCCGCCTCTCCAGGTATTTTCTCAGTAGGTTAGGTTACCTTACATCTGCATAAGTACCTCACATCCCTTCTTTTTTCTATATCGAGATATCTGATATTCTAGCAATTGTGCAGTGTGACATACGCAGGCCTGAGAGGCAGACCTGCTCCCTCTCTCGCCTTCCACGCATGACATCACCATGTCTGCTTTTAATTAAAAGACACAAATTGGCAGTTGCGGGAAATATGAGCAAAATATTTGAATTTCAATCACTATTACATTTCCCTTATTTCACACACACTGCACCCGTGGAATGTGCCATACTGCTGCATATCCAATGATGGGATCAGTCACTGAGCATTAGGCCTGGGAGCAGAGCAGAAAGGAGAGGGCTGTACAGTTCATGCAGGGGCTGAAGAAATGCGGTACTGTCTGCCTGTAGCAGCAGGTTCTTTTTATATAAGAGGACTCAGTGTGCAGTGACGGTGACGTTTTCACTTGACGCCTCTCGAAGCCTCTACAATGTACCAGCTGAGGTAAAGAGTCCAATACTGTAAAGACACACAGAAATGCAGAGTTGTGGCAAACTGGAAAACAAAACTGGTTAACCCAGGAAAAGTAAGGTTTTCTGTTGTCAACAAGTACTTGGTGATGTTAATTCACATTACATTCAACGACTGGTAACATTTAAGTGACAGGTAATAATGACAGTTTTCTCCACCAGATGGTGCAAGGTTTCATAACTGATAGCCTGTAGGCCCTTTCTGTTAAGTCTTCTTTCATGCATAGTATACATTTTAGAGGAAAACCATATAAACGCTATCTTTGTTTTATCCTTAACCTTAAAACAATCACATAATAGTGATACGCCTGTGGGCACTGATAATAAAAATTTGCAGAACTCAAACTATATAGCACTGATGGTGTATTTGTATCTAGTCTTGTGATATTCCCTCAGCATTCCTACAGGCTCTGAAAAGAATGTGATATATGTTTTATGATTTACTTTACTTTAAAAAAAAAAGGTATTTATGAGGGAGCGATTTCTTATTTTACAAACATTAAAGGGGAACATTTTCAAATTCATACATGCAATTTGTATGGCCTAAAACAGTCCAAAAATATCAGTAAACAAACATTTTGTATGTCCACAAAACCAGTCTCTCAGTCATTATCCGTAGCGTAGTGCAAAACTTTATACCAGTGGTTCCCAACTGGTGGGTTGCGGTCCAAAAGTTGGTCGTGGTCCCATTCTGAATGGATTGGAAGTGACTCTAAAATGTGTCAAGTTTCAATTTACTTTTAAGTACAGTGAATTTCTGGCTCAGAGCTTTTATTTTGAAGTGCTGGTTCTCGCTGTAGGGTGAGATACAAACAGACAGATACTTAACAGAGACGGCAAACTAGCCCAACAATATGGCCAAACACAAGTATGATGCTGAATGTATTAAATTGTGTGGACCTTGAACTAATGACTAAGGAGAAATTTGGACCCTGGGGCTGGACCAGTTGGGAACCACTGTTTTATACCCTATGACATCACAAGTTTGAGATTTCTCTGGTGTCTGGCTTTGAGAGAGAGTAGCTCATGCTCACAAATATTGATTAGACTTGCCTTGGCCATGCAAAAACATTAAGTTAGGTGGTGGTCCTCTTTAAGAAAATTCTCTAAGTGTAAACACAATAGAAGGTTGGTTTTTGTTAGTTCATTTGTTTATTTTGTTAGCTACTTTTATTTATATCCTGCACAAAATAGCTTTGCAAAGCATAGAGCAAAAATAATGTGATTAATCAGCAGCCCAGCAGATGGCAGCAACGACACATGAACTAGCGTCACCATTTGATAGTCTGTACTTGGAGAAAAAAAGAAGCTCTGCAGATACCCACAACCTGTCACTGATGCAGCCTTTATAATGTAAAGATCATAATGCATTAACTCAACCATACAACCCAAAGACTGACAACTTTAATTAGTTACATTTCATTTCAGTCAGTTCTGCTCCATCAGTGCATTGCAAGGCCAAACAATCTGTAAAGTGACGGCTCCTCTAAATTATTAATATTCCATAATACTCAGTGATGATGAGATCGTGATGGCAGGTGAACTGAAAGCAGTTTCAACCTTTTCACTTTTTATGGAACTATAGATTTTAAAACCTTCAGTATTCTGAAATAGTCTAATCACTGGAAATTCAAATAGGGAGGTGTATAACTATGCAAGTGATATACACCAGTCTCACAGTCTGCCAGAGTCATACCTGAAAAGCTCACCATTAAAGATACTGTGTTTTCAGAGACAAAGCTGGACAAATACACACAAGAGTCGTTATGTGTCACTCTTGATGGACAGTGAAGATGTCTTTGTTATGTAATGGTGTGTGTGTGTGTGTGTGTGTGTGTGTGTGTGTGTGTAAATGATTGAAACAGATGTCATGGTTGACTAAACTGATTTTAAGGAGGTCTGAAGGATGTGTTGAGGAGAATCAAGGATGTTAAGATTAAGGCTACTGGCACCATGAAAGCACTGACCGTAGAAAATACTCCAATATAGACTGCACCTGTTAGCTCTGTGGCTATTACTGTCTTTACTTTTTAAAATGCATGTTGCTTTTGTTTTCTGACCTATTAATCTTAGCCATTCATTAATTCATTGTCCATAACCACTTATCCTGTTGGGGGTCACGGGGGGGCTGGAGCCTATCCCAGCTGACATTTGGCAAGAGGCAGGGTACACCCTGGACAGGTCACCAGACTATCACAAAGAGACATACAGTACATTTACATGCACGCAGTAGTCGAGCTAAGCACATAGCTCGGCTAATAAGTCAAGTCGGACTTCTCGTCTTGTATACATGCAGAAGAGAAAATCGTATTTCTGACCAAGTACGTCTGACTCTGCCTCGATAGGTCTGTGTCCTTTTTAATATAGTGCGTAGTGAACTAGTTCCGGTTGACCCAAAGAGGAAGCTAACGATGAATGACAAAATGAATGTAGTTTCCTCGTCCGTCCAGAAGTGCATCTTCTGCTTCTCGGTCGCCATGGTGTTTGTTTGTTTTTCCGGGAGTTACTGCACTGGTATATACTGACCTGCTGCTACGTCATCTCCTTCTTCTTCTGGGTGAAAGCCCACAAAAGAAAAAGTAGTACATGTGCAGGACACTGAGTCCAACTCCGGTCGGACTAAGTGAATACACGCAGCAATAGTTCAATTTTCAATTGAATTATCTAGGTGTGTTAGTCAAGCTACGGATAGTCAAATTTCAGTCAGACTAAGCTGTTTACATGCATTTAAAAGTCCGGTGTCGGTCAGACTAAGCCAATAATTCTATTTTCTCAAGCTGCATGTAAACGTACTGATAGAGACAGACAAACCAGTCACAGTCACATTCACACCGAAGGCCAATTTTAGAGCCACCAAGTAACCTAACCTGCATGTCTTTGGATTGTGGGAGGAAGCCGGAGTACCCGGAGAAAACCCACGCTGACACAGGGAGAACATCCAATCTCCGCACAGAAGGGCTTCCCCACCCCCTGGATTCGAACCCGCCACCCTGGATTCAAACCAGGAACCCTCTTGCTGTGTGGCGACAATGCTAACCACTGCACCAACATGCTGCCATAACACACCTCTGAAACTTAGCCAGTTTAATCAAAATATTACATGAAGTACTTCTACAATCTGCTGATAATTTGCCACTAAAATTGGCTCTTTTTAGTCAGACGCCAACCTTCACTGTGTTAATATTTCTGTGTTCCCTAATATAAAGTCAAAATAAATGTATTACAAGCAGCTACTCTCCCTCAGGTAGCCAACCCTCTACCAGATCACTTGCCATTAATGGACTGACACCAAATCAAAATGTCCTGATTATCCAGATGACCTGCCTGTCAGTCGCCAACATCCTGTGGCAAACCCAACCAGACATTTACATGAACAAAAAGGAGTGGTGCGGTTTAAGGAAATGTTCCTTGCAGGGTTATGCTGTACTCTTCCAGTCAGAAGGAAGCAGGCAGCAGGTTTACCCATTTTGGGAGTTTCTAAAGTTTGAAAGACATCATCACTATTATTAGGTTAAAAATGTCTGATTTTGTTTTTCTATAATCCACTGTGTTCTTCTCAGAGACTCATATCAAAACAGGAGTCAATTAAAACTGAGTTTCTGTCGGAGGAAATAGGAAAAAAAAGCAACATCTATTGATGTGAGTTTTGTACTGTAATTTCCTCTGTGAACTGATACAGAGCTTTTCTGCTCTGACAAGTAAACTAGTCTCTGTGAAGATTTAATTGCTCTCAGCTTTACCTACAGCGTATACAGCCCTGCTGTGTAGAACTCCACAGATCCATAGATTACTCCCAAATCTGTGTGAATCACAGCACAAACACGACTGCAATCTAAAAACACTCATTCTTCTGAGTGCAGGTGTACCATAAAACTACTCCATATTAACACTGTGCTTCCTAAAGACAGCCGCCTGTGTGTGCATCAAGTGGTGTGACTGTGACTGTTGTACAAATGTTCTAGTAAGCTCAACACTTGATGTTACAGCTAAGTAAATAGTTTACACAGACAAAAAACAACTTTTAAAGTGAAGTGGTCATTTTTGGTTTGACTTCACTGGTGGGCCCGCAGGAGGAACTCCCTGTCCAACATGGGACTTTGGAAGACGTATCCCTCTGAAACCACATCATGGAACCATAACTGAGACATAATAACCTATTTGCTCAGTGAGTTTCGTAACCGTCTGGTAACTTTAAAAAAAAAAAAGGCAGCCAGTCTGCACTCTGTACCTAATGTGAAGCTAGGACACAGATCTGGTTCATATGATGATATGTAAATACTTTCAGGGCTAATTTTCCACCATAGGGATCTTGGAGCTCCGTAAAGCCCACAAGAGGGGACACACACACCCACACAGACAGACACAGTAGTAATGTGTTCCGATTGGAGAGCAATCTAGAGCCCGACCGATGCAAAAGTGGGAAATCTCATTCGTCTGGAGGTCTCCTCACTCATGGCCTGGCATGGCTTTCTGGGAAGTGCGGGAAGCCGAGGCATTGAGTCATTCTAGACGATGGGTCAGGGTGGTTTCAGACTGTTGGAGGAGGATTATGTCGGAGGGGCCAGTATGGAGTGTGTATTCTCAGCTGGGGTAGCAGGGATTCCCTCTGACAAGACCTGAGCTTTATTTTCTTACAGAGGGAAGGGGGGGATGGGTGTGTGAAGGTGACGATGTGTGAAATTATATTGTCCAGATGTATTTATACATATTGCCACAATTGAAAGAGTAGAGAGAGCCATTATGTTTGGCAATAAACTTGACATGTGGGCACACGTGTGTGTAGCATGCACAGCTTTTTACGTACATTCGATCGTGCACGTGTGTGTGTTTCTCGGCATTCTTGTGTATTTTTCTTTGGCAGCGCCGCGGCTCCTGATCTCCTTTTACTGGACGATGATTACGGGCCCAGACGGTTTCCCAGAAGCCATAGCAGTTACGTAGATAGTGGCAAGGTTGTGACACATGGGAGCTGCTGAGTAACACTGCCTCCTGCTGCCAGAGCTGACAAGCTAACAAACCATGAAGGCATGCAGGGCTTTCACAATCCCATATCTTTCACTCAGGGGGATGCGTCATAATCCCAAAATCCATCATTCATGTAGGTCCACCACACAGAAAGGCACCATGTGCTCTTGTAAATATGATACCGTACACGGTGCTGATAAATCCACCATACGACATACAGAAAAAAAAACAAATGTGCCTCCTCAGAAAAAACTCCCGACTCATGCTTTGACTAAATCAAACAAGCATCACACTGTATAATTAGTGATCTCTATGTACACACAAATGACTTCAGCTGCAGCCATGCCCTGTTAGAAAACAACACAGACTTCACAGTGTAGCCTGCACTAGAACACACAACTTCTGCAGCCATGTCAATAAAAAACGCCCATTGCCAGGCAGGTGGGCACGCTATCCCGCCCTGCCCATTCAAAGTCAATGCAGTTGAGGATAATCCTGGATACACTCGTGCTTGCACAGGACAGGAGGAGAGTATCCTGCTTATTGTGTGGATTCATGGAAGTGCGCACTGCCGTTCACCTCAGCTCTTCCCCGAATGTTTTATTAATTACACAACATCCACACAACCGCGGTACCATCCACATCAGACTCTGGTCAGTGTTTGCTTGTTGGAAAAGACTTGGAATTCATGATTCATCAGATTTTGAGTCACTCTGCAGAAGGAAATATGACAATGTTTTAACTGAAAATGCTGATTTGTACTGCGGGTAGCAAATATGACTGTAACATTGGCAGCCACATCTGAGAAACAACTAAAAAATGAATCCCAGATCCTAACAGTCATTGAATACAAAATGGTAATTTGTAAATTGAGACTATTACTTACTGAAATTGTGCTTTTATAATAAACCATGCGAGTTATCAGCAGGAGCAGCAGGAGCCAGTTTTCCTACTTGAGTATGTTTCCTGGAGAGGGATCCCTCATTACACGATTATACTATTTGGTTTCAGCGCAGAGGGTCCAAACTGCAGCATCAGGGTATTCCTCCTGATTGGGATCACTGTCTGAGGTCAGGAACACCGCTGTAGGATTCAAGTGAAAAACACACCGCCTGATCAGGTTTCCAGAGACTGGGGAGACGCTTAAGGCTGCAGGGTTGAAGGGAATGACTTCAGATGGATCCACAGCAGGGCAGCATGTTCTCTCCCAGCGGAGCAGCACTTTATTATGTCTGGTTTCATCTCAACAGTGTTTTAATGGCATAAAATGGACTGAGAGAAAAGGAAAACAGTTTCTCCTCTTGGGTTGATGTGTGCATGAATATGTTAGTTTGTGGAATTCACTCGTGAGTCATTCTGACCTGATGAGTTTTTCATCCAGACACACACAATTTGGACTGTGTGTGTCGGCACACTCAACGCATGCTTTTAAATGCATGTGTGTTTGCTGTTAAAGCTTGTAAAGGTCTGAAAAAGCAGAACACAGCCCGGTGTTAACCTGACAGCTATCAGTACTGTCACTACACAGGTGATGTGAGGGACGTGAAGGTCAAGCCTCGGCCTCGGCGGAGACTTCCAACACTTGAGCGTCACTATGTGGCTTATTCCTCATGTGATACATTCTCACCCCAGCCGTGTCAGAGCCAGATGGGGGTGAATCAAAGGAGAGGGTTGACTAATAGCACAGTGTGAATCACAACATTTTTAACAAGGTTTTGTGTGTGCTGTCGCTGTGTGCACGTGTTGAACAATGTAAGAAGGATCATTACTTAGATGGCAGTTTAAGTTTTAGTACTTTGCAGTAAAGCTTAATAATAGATAATGGTTATGGTGATTACTGTTACAGGACGATATAAGAGTCAACTGGGAGAAAGAAAAATAAAGTGAATTTGGGATTCTAGGCTAAACCTGCATAATTCTTTTTTTACCTTCTGGGGGCAACACAGCAATCTGTAAACATAACTGTGACATATTATCACTTTATAAGGAGCCAAAGTCAAAGCAGAACTTCTGTGCTCTATTCCAGAAGTAAAAAATAAATGAGTTTATTGAAATCACAGACCTTTTCATACCTTGCTCTACAATGCATTTTGGGTGATTGCATTGCAATCAGCGATTGACCACATAAAAGTATAGATGTAAATGCATCCAAAACCAATCGGCCAAACCACCTCCAAAGGGTTGTCAGGTACACAATGTGACCACACTGAGTGTTGTCAACCCACATACAAAAACTACGTTGGCAGAAACACGTAACTGTGCACAACTGCTCCAAACAAGCAAGTTAGAAGCCCTTAGCCAGTAGGTGAGCTAGGCTACAAGCAAGAATGTAGCAAGAAAGCTTATGGATATTAAAGACACTTGTGGATGAAGTCAAGATGTGACTAAGTGTCTGCTTTCAAATTGGTCCGACAAAAGTATGCAAGTGATTCCTGGCACTTTATATCGCAATCTAGCCATTTGATGACTAAGCAACTGGGAAGAATAACTACAGCCAGTTGTGACTACAGCGTCGACGAAAAATGAAACACATGAAACCAGTACACAGAAAAGCCAGGGATAGCAACAAGAGAAGTTATGAAAGCAGGATAATTTGTCCCTTTTTTAATGAACTAGATGCAGTGCTGGGTGATCGACCCACGTTTTGACCTGATGAAAAAAGATGCTAACATCAGTATGGACTCCACCAACAATGCCAATTGCCTCAAGGACACAGATGTGGAATCGATGATGATAAGATGATATGCTGTGATCTCAACTGGATCTCAATGAGGACCATGGACACATGTTAATAGCAAGTGAAAATGTAATCCAGTTAAATCATATCTGGGTGCACAGGGGGTCACATCCGTAATCATATACTATGCACTACATACCCAATATGTGTAGCCTACCATTGTTTCACATACTTTTGTGTGAATACGAAGTAGTATGTATCTTTTCGTATGCGCTGAGCTGTAATTACCACGTAACTTCCTGAGAGCCTCCTCACCTGTAGATATCGCAAACATGTTAGCAAGCACCACCAGCATACACTTTGCAACATTAGTATTCATTTGGGGTCATGCATCTGGCAACCTGACAAATGTAAGTCCAATATTCACTCTCCTTTTAGCTCAATTTTGGCCTCCACCAACTTCTAAGGGAAAAATCTGCTCTTAAGCTGCTAAATGTTCATATGTGTTCACTGGGTAATTACTTTGTCTTTCTGCTGTTTGGTGTTTGTGTGATTAACGAGGGCAGTAAGAGTGAACCTACATAGTAAAGTTGCAGGCCATAAAAACCAACAATACACAAAAAGACATTAAAATGTACCACAGTGCTGTGGGGACCTGCAGAGTTGGGTGATTGGTTTTGTGGGTTTAACGCTTAGAGCATTGCCTTGTTTTTTCCTTTGGTAATGTACAGAAAGACTGTAGATTGGTTTAACTTAAGACAAATTTGGGCAATGATGTAGAAGTACATAAAAGCTCGGTAAAGTTGGAACAGTTATTTAGGTAAGCAACTCCTAGTAAAAGTAAATTGTATTTTTAAAGTTATGACTCAAATTCCTCCATTATATAACTTTAATTGATTTGTGTGTGTTTCAATTAAATACTAATATTTACCCTATTTTATGGTTAAAAAAGAGGATATGCTAATTTAGTGAAACATGGCATTACTGGTACCCATATATCAAAATACCTACATAAAAACTGTAAAGCATCCCACCCATGTGCTGACCTTGTAACCTCCCACCCCCCCAGTCACACCAGTAAAAAGCAAAAAATCCCTCCCAACTGGACAGCTGCCATGGTCTCCAAGCAACCCACACAAACAGCAGGAAACAGAAGAGGGGATCCCATCAGAGGGGCCGTGAAATAGGAAGGCATGGACTAGAGACAGGAAAGGAGGAGAAAAAAAGAGGAAGGAGACAGGGGTTGGTCCTTCAGTTGACCCCCCTCTGCATAAATGTCCAGCAGGGGTTATTTTTCTCGACTCCTCAGTCAGAATGACAGTCAGCCGATCTTAGACAAGAGTGTGACTTGCTGCAGCACTGTAAGCCAGGATCAAGCTATTTTTAATCTTTTTATGACATGTCAATACCAACACCAAGGACAGGTCATAGAATCACAGTAACAGCAGTGGAAGCGGCCTGCCTCAAGCTTTCTTTGAGTCTGTACATGAAAGCCTTGTATGTTGTACCTCTGCAGCAGCATTGACGATTGCTAACATCAATTGACATCTTCCTCCTGTCAATCAGCTGTCACACGTTTAGATTCCATGAATGATACACTGATATTGCTCATGAACTGAAGTGGTGAAGAATGCAGCACAATAACCTGATGGATGGGATCTTGTTTCAACTTGCTGTGTGAGTGTCCTACATGTCTGGCAAAGTTAAAGAGAGTGCAAACACAAACTGCTCCTCTGAAATGTGAAACTGCATGTGAACAGTTTGGAGGAATCAAAAACTGATCGGCACAGAAGCATCAGTTGGTGTGACAGGACACCCAGTCACTATTTCCTGATTCCAAAGTAAGTCAAAAATTTAAGGAAGAAACAGGGTAGTGAGTGAACGTGTTGTCATCTGTGAATGATGAATCTGATCTAAGCCAATCAGGAGGAAGTGCAGTGTGTTACACTGCGGGGCATGCTTAATTTAAAGGGACCTATCATATATTTTAGTAGATTCCATAATAGAAGAAAAACAAGTTAATGCTTAATTGCTGATCAGAGCTGTTAGCTGTTACTTTCACAGTCAGCACTGCAATGTATAGATGACTGAGTAACTACTTCAGGATAGCCAAAGTCTGGCCTGTTGGCAGCACTACAGGTTAAAGGTCATCAGAATCAATACATTTCCTCCTGTTGGGATCAGGAAAGCACACAGCAAATATTGTGTGTTTTATGACTGAAGACTCGGGAGATACAGAGTCATTTGAAAATTGAAAGGCTGCCTTAATATGATGCCAGTGAAAGAAAGGTCATGGAGTCACTAAATGCCCACTCTTCAATAATGATGGATAATTGCATTTTTGAGGTCACAGACAAATGAATAAATGAGCAAATGGACTTCAGTATCTTGACAGAAGTCATATGAACAATGAAATATGGAAAAGGCCTTAGGGAATATAATGTAGTGCACTTTGATGACCCCAGTAAGAAATGCCAAAGGTTAAGTAAAGCTGGCAACTATGTTTATCATGCAAGATGTTACTGTGAAGAAAGAGTAATTATACCCAGTGTTTTATGTTCAACATTTTAGGAAATATGCATGCCAGCTTTCTTGTAAAGAGTTAGATTAGAAAACTGATAGAATTCTCACATCTACTTGTTAAATATGAGGCTGGAGCCAGACGAATGTTAGCATAGCATAAAGACTGGACACTGGGGTACAGCTAGCCTGGCTCTGTCCAAAGGTGAAATATCCAAAACAATACAAAAGAACTGAAGTGAAAAAAACAACTATTTGCAGTTTTATTGAACTACCAGACTTGACCAGACCTGGTGACTTCCTGGAGTCTTATTACCATAAGGTTGCAAGGCACCAAGTGAAGTTAAAGTTCCTTTATACTTTGGTTTTTGTACATATTAAACATTGACAATATAACATTGTCATTAGCAAGCTTTAGTACGGAAGTCAAGAGAGGCTACTGAAAAAAAACATTTTCAATTTTCAAAGTGTGTTCCACTGGTAAATTGTTTTACTGTAGAGGTGCTGGAAGGCAGATGTTTTTTTCTTTTTTTTTAACATTTCAAGAGCACCAGATGAGCTGTTTCCTCCTGCATTTAGTCTTCACACTAGCTAAACTATCCCCTAGCTCATCTTCATAATTTTCTGACACGAGAGTACTATTAATCTCTTCATCAACTCTCAGCAGGAAATGTGAATAAGGCACAGTTCCAAAAAATGTGGAACTGTTCCTTTAAATGTTTCCTTGAGTCATTGGATCAAATTTCTGCTCTAATTATGACCCAGCGATGTCATTAAAAATTGGGAAGTAGCAGAGGCAATGTTTATCGTAGCACCATGCAGCCTTGACTTTGGTGAATGCTTGAAAAACTGGCATTCAGCGAAAGTAAAAATATATAAATAATGCAGGATAATGTATCATTTAATACTATATATGTTCGCAAAATAGATATTCATGTAGCTAATTCTAGGTGTGCATGCATTTGGAATTCACTGAGTGCCTTATGTTTTTCTTTAAATACAGTATACATCACTGAACCTCCTGTCCTGTCATCCTCCAGTTAGATAAAGCAGCTATGGAAACAATGACTGCCTGTGACAAATCACCTCTCAGTCTTTAGTCGACAAAATGATTCAAGACGCAGGGAGATTGAGCTCAGATTTGTGAGTGACCCTTTCGCATAACCAGGACCCTGGCTGTGCTGGACTATATAAATGTGTTTTAATGTAGAGCAGCCAAGCTGGAGAGACCCTGCAGTAAAAATGGCCTTGGCATATATGCTTGGGTTTAAATCACCGTAATGGACCTGGATGTGACAGTCATAGGCTAGAAAAATGAAACCATCCGCCCTCATAATCCCATAACCATTACTGGGATTGCAACAAAACTGAATGGATAGACATTTCAGTGGAGAGAGGGGGGAAAAAAAACAAAGCTTATATCATACTGTTTTGTTTGAAACTGACAATATGGCCCTCCTCAGATGTCTTGGCTGAGTAATTATCTGTGTTAGAAGTGATGTCGGAAAATTGTCTCATAGGTCACATGTCTTTGACCTATAGAAGCTGTTATTGGCCACAGGTTTTGAATTAGCTACACATGTGGGTAAGATACAGTGCCCATGGTGGAGCTGTTATCACATCTCACACTGTCAGCAAAAGCATTCGTAGAGAAAACAACACTGACAGGGTGCAGTAATAGGTCATTAGTTAAAAAAAACAATGTGCAGATATTTCAACCCTGAGGAGCTGTATTTAATCTAGACAATAACAAACAATAGACAGCATTATTATACTTTTAGGATTTTGTTTTCACTTGTAGTCACCGCTGGCTTGTATTCAGGGTTTTGTATTCTGGGTGCATTTACAATGTTTTTCCATAATTATCATGCATTTGGTCGGGTATGCGTGCGCTCAAGTGTGTATATCTCTCTTTCCTCAGCTAATCTTGCAAACTACTGGACCAATTAGCCTGATATTTTGTGTGCACATTTATGACAGTATACTCAAGGACCTCTTGTGGTTGCGGTGATTCAAAGTAGTTGAAAAACTTGTTTTGCTGACTGTTATATGCTGACATTGAATGTCTCCTTACTCTTCTTCGGTAGGGGCCACAAGTTTTTCCGGAATCATCTCGGCGAAGAACAACAAGCCCTACCTTTTTTGTTTTTTTGGCCGTCGTCGTGGCTCAAAAACTGACATCTGTGGTAGAGTTTGGTCTCATTTTGATCTGCAGATTAATTCCATTCCTGTTTCTGGGACAGCTCTAAAATGTGCTGCAGTGCGTCTGCTGAAGTTACAAGAATTGTCTAGAGGGGACACAATCAGCACGGGCAGCTGACAGTGGAAATCTGCACTCTACTGAGTGCACTTTTCTAGTTTTCATAGTTTTTGTCTTTTTTTACAGTGTTTAAAAAGTTATTTTGCCTCTTAAATTGACTTCATGATGAAGCACAGTTACAGGATATCAGCTTGAGTTTGTAGTAATCATTTTAAGTGGAATATTAATCTCACTTATCAAACCAAACCTGGAACAATAGGACCACATCCCAGGCACATATTCAACAAAAGATCTATCTGAAGTGTATCATGTAAACAACCATGACAAAGTGCCAGGCTCACACTGTTCCTTCCCCTTTTCCTACCAGCACAGAATCTTAGTCAATGACCGTGTGACAATGACAGCCCTGCTCCTTTGGTTAGAAGCCAGACATGTACGTTACTTCCTGTTCAGAAGAGGAATCTCTGAATAAAGCCAGTAGCTAAACATACAGCAGTGTCCAGACATGCCTAAGATAGCTCCGAGCAGTTCTCCATTGCGAGCACTCAAGTATGTGCAGTACATCCATGCTTCTAAATACTAACAAAGATGAAAAGGAGAAGTGGGGAAGCGTGTACAACTGTTTGTGCGTGTGTGTGTGTGTGCTCACACTCATGCCAAAGGATGGATCTGACCACAGCCATTCACAACTTCATTAACCGCAGACACCATCAGCACTCATTTTAGACTACAATCAAAAGGGCCGACTAGTCATCACGTCTGTAGCTGCAGTAGATGCTGCAGGGTTCAGCACGGCTGAGTAACAAACTTGTATCAACAGAGTGCACACAAATGAGTGTTTACAGCTATTAAAAGCTGCCTGATTCAAGTTATGGCCCATAGAAAAAACTCAGAAAATAGATAATAATAGTGTAGGGAACTCAAGATGCCAGTGTGCACATTTCCCCGGATATGTCAAACATGAATTATATGTTGTAAAAGGAGAGGATTAACTGTGCAGCTTTGAGGGAAGAGCTCGGGTTTGCAGCCTTGAATTTTATGTATCGCAGGGATTCACCCAGAGTTAGCTACACTTCTCTCGGTTTAAATGTCTTGTTAGTGTCCATGTCCATATTAATATCTGCCACAAGCTATTTTTTTTCCAAATGGTAGCATTCCTAGTGTCTAGACAAACAAGTACGACAAGACTAAGCCCACAGCTTGAAGAGCCTTAGATGGGATTATTTATACCTGTCAACTTTTGGTTCGTCATTTACATGTAATGTTTTTTATGGAGAGTTCTAAGAAACGGTTTCTGGCCATGCCAAGATGTAGTCTGACTCCTGGGCCAAACCACTGGTAGTAAACATTATAGAAACTGGCATTAAATATAGCACTCGAACTGAAAAACCCTCTCTTGTCCTTTATTATATCATCAGCACTCTTGGCAAAGATTTCCAGTCCCTTGACACAGAAGCAATATACTCCCGGTAGCAGAAAACAGGAGGATAACCTCAAGGAAACTCTGTATTGGACACTCTTGATCTATCTTTAGCATAGTATGATGTGTGTGTGTATAGCACAAATAGCCTTGCTTTATGGGCTGAACATAAGGAAAAAGAGCAAAAACAAAGGAGCAACATCTCAATCTGTGCAAATGCAAAAGCAGCGTGTGTCTGTTTACAAGACACGAGCAATGATCATTTTCTGCGAAACACGCGAGCGAGGAGCAAGCCGCTCATAAATCTGAGCGCGAGAAGACGTAGTGTGTCTCTAATGCTCTCCGCAGACATGTTGTGGCTGCTCAGTACGTGCAGTGTCACAGGGCCAGATGTAGTAGCGCAATAAATTATAATCTTACATTTCCAGAGAAGATGTGAAGTGAGGGCGAATTCTTTCCGGACGCTACATACAAACCATTTAGAGCTTAAGCTTTACTGACAATCGAAAGCTAATCAAAGAACTGAAGCAAGTCAGACCCAAAGACAAACTTCAACAATAGTTAGGTCAAAGAAAATTATATATGGAGAGAAAAGAGGCCAAAAGGGGTGGAAAAAGTATTCAAATCTTTCACTCAAGTAAAAGTAGCAATACCAATGTACCACAGTTACGGGTAAAAACCATTTACCTCGGTCACAGTACAAAGTTAGTGGCATCAAAATATACTTAAAATATCAAGTAAAATAATCCTCATGCAAAATGGCCCATGTCAAAACAATATCTATAATATTTTTGGATATTAGTAATTCATTGATGTGTACAAAACTTTAATATTGGAGTTGGTAAACATGGAGCTCATTTTAATTACTTTATTTTCTGCTGGGTGGCTTTTTATTTTTAATTAAGTCTAATTTTAACTCACAAATATATATCATAACTTACTTGTTGATTATTTTTTTGTATTATTATTAATGTGATTCCTCAAAGTAACTGGTGACTTAACTTATCAAATACATATAGTTGGGTAAAAAGTTTAACATTTCCCTCTGAAATGTAGTGGAGGAAAAGAATTAAGTAACATAAAATGGAAATACAACTCAGTATAATACTCAGTAAAGTGCAAGTGCCTCAAACTTGTACTACAGCACAATACTTAAGTAAATGTATTAGTTATTTTCCTCCACTGGAGACTGGTAATAGAAGCACAAGCAACAGTACAGATTCACCAGCTTTAACCTGGTGGCTCCAAATGCCACTACGAGATATCTTTTTTAAAACTTTATGCTCAGAAATCAAGTAAAGAAGCTTCAGGAAATTTTGCACAGCGTGCTTTGGTTTCTACATATCCTCATAGACTGGTTTCAGGCTGTTCTCACACACTGTCTGTATGTTATCCTATGAAAAGTAAAGCACCGAAATTTGTATTTGTATTTGTTTGGAGTGTTCGGAACAGTGTGAACTTTGAGTTATTTTAAGGTACACCGTCACCATGTCTTTTTCTAAACATAACCACAGTAACTTTACTTCACTACTTAATTTTACATCAAGGATCTTACAGCATTCATGGGCAGCCAGTTCACAGGATATGATACAAACTGTTTTGTGGGCATTTTTGTAGGATATCATTCAAACCATTGCATGAGGATACGCTGACAGTTTGTATGATATCCTTCAAAAATGCATACACAATAGTTCGTATGATATGTTACAAATTAGTGCCTACAACTGGCGTTACATACTTAACATTAAGTTACAGACTTAAAGAAAAGTTGGTAAGGTAACATAGGTTAGGTTAGAGCAAGTGGAGTTACTGTGGTTAGGGTTAGGGGTTAACTTAAAGTTCATGTGGCTCTCAACATTGGTCTCCTGGGGAAAGTCCTGTGTTTTTTGACCCATGTACAACCCCAACCTGCCTCATAATGGGAACTTCTGTACTCCCATCAGTGCATAAGTCAGGTGGTCCCGTGAGGTGGGGAGCCCATAGAGAGAGTGGGCCCACTCACAATGTGCTGGGTGGAGAATGGGCCCTTATGAGTGACTGCCACCTTGAAAAAACACGTGTTAAAAAATAAACTCTTTTTTTGACTTAAAATGAACTATTCTATAACTATAAATCAACAATTAAAATTGTTAAATTGATAAATTAATACTTTCTTATTTTCTTTGGTATTTTTTTTTCTTTACAGGTATGCAGTAATGATTGCTGGGTAATATGTATGTTGATGTTATCCACTGTCAAGTCTCTGATCATATGACAAGACAAGATGTGCATGTTAGCGTGCACTAAGGCCCATTGTAACTACCTTAGGCCACTGAGTCGCAGCATTCCTAAATTTGTGGGTTATGCATGAATTACTGACTCGTGATTACGTAAGCTATGTACAAATTTTGGCGCATTACTTTTTGTAGGAAAATGTATGAACGGTGCATGAGAACAGCCTGCTTTGTTACTTTGCCCATCTGCGGTGACTTTGCAGGAAGGAAAGAGGGAGGCTTACAGCTTTCTTATTCACTTCTGTTTAGGACACACTTTGGATTTGAACCTCTGTTAAGTTATGAATTGGCCTCTCCTGCAAGTGCAAAAGTGTCCAACACTGTAGGGTGTATTTTGGCAAGTTAACACAGTCACAGTATGGATGTCTTTTACATAAAAAATATTACCTCATGTGTAGTTAAACTGTGGCAGGGATTTGAAGCCAGACATATGAACTAATCCTGAAGAAAAGGTGAAGTTACTTTTATCACACATGCATTAGGAGAAGCATGACACCATCAGGTTTTTAGATTACACACATCATTTTTAATGAAGTATAAACTGCTTAATGAGCTGACGGCTATAATGTCTGTCGCTGTAGAGATTGTTGACAGACATGGCAGCTAATGGTACTTTACTCAGTAGCACAGAATCCATCAAGATAAGCCTTCAGACTGCCATTGAGCCATGCCACACCACAGGGTTTTAAAGTTGTTCAGCGACCAGGGGCAAGCCCATCCCACTGACAGTGCCAATCAGTTGAGCAGCTACTTTTTTCCTACCGCTGGTTTGTATCGTAATTCATCTCCTCAAGTATGTGATGCTGCTTTTTCATCTTTGCGCTCACACGTGCGCATCGGCCAAGCCGCAGCTGACGCCAGAGAGCTACTGTAGGCAAAGAAAACACAGCGTACTATTACTTTCCCCCCGTGCAGTCTGCTCACGCTTGCCCCACAGCCTGCCTGCCTGCCTGCCCCCAAAAGGCAGTCTGCTTCTGATTATGTGTGATCATCCTCGAGCTTGCCAGCTACGTTTCAGACTCAAGGGAGTCATTTTTCTCTTTAAATCTGGCCCCCATTCAAAAGGAATTACATTGTAGCTTGTCTAAGCCATTGTTAATTGCACTCATGGCAGCTACCAGCACTCCTGCTCTACTTGTTATATGAAGGGTTTTTTTTTTACTTGTCATTATCATTTCCATACTATTTGTAGCTCACATAATGGAGACTCTATTTTTCAGTGCTTTGCACTTGCCAAAAGATGTGCATTCAATGGTACCACTCATCAGACCCTGTTAATTTTGAAAGCCCCATCAAGTATCATAATGACACATTATCATTACAAATTAAAACGTAATTTATCCATGTAAGCTCCCGGTGTCCATTATTCTGCCAACTGCTTCAGTGTTCCTGTCAGGAAATCTCTGCAGTTGGCAGCCATGGGTGAGTGGCATTACAGTGCTTAGAAATGTAAGTTAAATGTGTATATATGCAATGTGTGCATGTTATTTAAATTCTAGAACACGTGTCAGTCATGTGTGATCAGCCGCCATGTGCTTCCACCTTTCTGTATCAGTTTATGACCCCAAAATATATCAACAAAGTCATATAATGGGAACTATTACTGTGATAAATGGTAATAGTAGTGCAATTAAGGAAATATGCTGAATAGTGAACGCCAGTATTTTCCCTTAACATAGGCAAAGCATAAGGCATTATGCCCGCAGATTCACGGGGGACTGACTTGATACAAAGTAGTGGAAAGCAGAGATGAGGAACACAGTGTGTTTGTGCTCTCAGTGGTTCAGGATAGTTATTTTGGGCGAATCTGTGAAACCGTATTTCCCTCAAACACTTGGAAAACGCATTTGGAGATGAAATTTGATAGCATTTGTGTTTTGATTTTGATCATGGGGATACGCTGAATGTTTGATTAATGTTAATGATGATATAATGACACCATTGCCAACATTAACGAGGAAGGACATTATAGTCATATCAGTAGAAGTTACTGCAATATGATACTTTGTTGTTGGTTTGAGGGACCCCCTCTTCCTCCTCTTACTCTGTAGGGAAGTCACTGGTCAGGGTCAGCAACAGAAAAACATGGGGGGAAATTATCTACATCGCATGTATCCAGTAGTTGCCACTGAACTATAGTAAGTCTATATAGCAGGCAAACTGACAGTAATGCTGGAAGGTATTCAGCAGGTTTACTGATAATCAACAGGGGCTACCACCTAGTGATATTTAACATCAGAAAATTCCAATTCAGTGCTATTCACTGCAGGCTATGATGGAACACAGATCATTAACAGTGCTGTATGTAACTCTAGAGTGAGCTGATTGTTGAGTCTCTTTCCCAGGTTGTCAAGTACCAGGGCTTTGGGTTCATTGTCCGACCAAACCACCAACCCAAAACATTGGTATCTAATGACTATGGAATGAGATTCATCAATCAACTATCTATATCCAGAGTTACAGCTGCTTACTTTTATACAAAATAATATTATATTTGATACTATTTGCTGAACCTGTCACTACCTTCACACAGCACTAAATGAGACAGAAAATCTGTGAAAAAAAAAATCATATTCCTCTGCCTACTCTATCGCCCTGTAGCGCATCTCATGACCTTACTGCATTTGAACAAAAACAACCAATCAGAGCTGAGGAGTCTCTAATGCAGCTGCCAATCATGTCAATTACTGCTCGTGAACTGTCAAACTAAGCCGATCAAACATGAATCAAGAGTCTGGAACTGCATTGCCTATTTCTTGCCTCAAATGTTTTCAGAGACATATTCTAGTGCAGTGGTTCTCAAATGGTGTGCCGTAATGCCAGTTCAGGTGCGCCGTGGGATTTTGTGATAAACACACATTATTGTTGCAATATTCAGCTGGGCCTATACAAAAAGTTAGGAATGAATTTTTAATTGACTATATCAGTATGTTGTGCACACCCATTTCCTAATAAAGAAGCAAATTTCTAGCTAAGAAATATGATTTAATTTAATTTAATAAAAAAAAAAAAATCTTCAGGGGGAACAAAGTTGTCGCTGATTGCACATGGGAATTATAAGTGTGTGACACACCAAAAGCCCTGATTCACAGCAAGTGTGAGGATGATAACATTAAAAAGGAGAAAGCAGTGAGTGGAAGAATGGATCGCTTTAGTGTACGAAGGAAACTACAACAAAGCACCAGCGAAGACGAACGAAAGCTATCTGTCTCATTTTTGCTTATTTTTACTGTCTTACATCATGATAAGAGTGATAACGCACGTTATAGAAGTTATTGTGCAAAGATTTTGGTTTGTCGTTTGGTGTGCCTTGGGTACAAAAAGTTTGAAAACCTGCTGTTTTAGTGTACTGTTTTGCTGTAAAATGAGAGAGCTGGTCCAGTGGGTGCTTGGTACTTCGGTCGACTGTTTCCAAAGTGGCAACTGGGTCAAAAACTTATGCCGTTAGAGGCAATAGGAAGAGGAGGTGAGACTTTTGAGATTTTTTTCACAGATTATCTCATAGATTATCTGTCTCCTGTTCTTCTTTCAGAATATAGTGACAGTTAAACTCCATGGCAGCTGGGCAAACTCCATCTACTGAGAAGATGAAGAAGAGTTTGCCGTATTGAAAGCTCCTGAACTGCAACTAAATGGACTTTGTGCTGAGATTGTTTTATTACATATATTTTCATTATTAAAAAATGAAGATATTGGCGATTATTTCAATAAAGTCATGGTAGAAACATAATAAATTAAGTGTTAAATTGACAGTTTGGGGCGATTCAGCATCTATTGTGACTTCTGTAAATTATTTTAGAGTTTAAATGTATTTTTAATCTAACACTAAATATCAATAAGCGAGGTGTTATGGATGTTTATAGGGGCAATATTGTGTTTACAATAGATTTATACCACTAGATGGATGATGTAAAAAGAGTGAGAAATTGCAGCAATAGAGTAAACTTTGGGGCAGGCAGGGTCTCTTTCTCTGCTTTTCTCTCTGTCTCTCTGTCTCTCTCTCTCTCTCTCACACACACACACACACACACACACACATACCTCACACACCTCCCACCTCCACCGATGGGATCCCAGGGTAGAAGACATCATCAGGCGGTCCAGGAGGTTGCAGGAGCCGGTCGCGTCATCATCCCTGTATGGGCGGCGCACTGACGGGAGGACGGAGGGTGTTTTCCAGCTTTAAAAGCACCGGAGCCGGCCCCTCTGACAAACCGCGCTGCGTCATCGACCTGGGGAGACTCTTGAAAACCTTCATTGAGCTGAAGAGAGTCAAACTCACCTCAGCCGCGGTCCCCTCAGCAGCACCTACCTGCGCCGGTCTCCTGATCCACCACCACTAAGACTTCTCTACGTTCTCACTCCACCGCGCTGTATTTCCAAGTTGTACACTCGCTTTGCTTTAACTTCGCCGCGAATTATGCTTTTATTTGATGGTGTGTGAAGTGATCTAGCTGTTGCAACGTTGTCATCGGCACTGCAGTCTCACAGCCGGAGAAAGTTGCTGCGCATCGCTTGTTGAATGCAGGATACCTTCTGCCTGAGCGTCAATTCCAAGTTTAGCTTTGGAGCAGCAGCCGGTAAGGAGCGGGGACTCCACTTTCTCACCTCTCTCGCCGCCGATATGAAGTCTGCAGAGGAAGGTAAAAGATATTGCTTTAAGTTTAGTGTATCGTTTCACCCACTCTAACATTGCTGTCATTGCTGTATACTGAAGTGACTTAAAGGTTTACACCAGGTGCTGCGGCTATAACGCAAACTGATAGGGACCTTGTGCACTACCTTAAGTCTATGTGAAACATTTAGTAAAGTCATATTACAGAGGAAAAGGGCTGTCAGTTAATATAAACTACAATTTGATTTTTTTTTAATTAATATAAATAAATAAATGCACCTGCAAATATTAGTCTGACTGGCTTTATCTATGTTGCTATTTGGTCACTTTGATAATTTATTACTTCTTATTAAAGGTTAAGACTCTTAATTTTCTAAAACCACCTTAAATGATCCCAGGGTGTGTTACTATTTTTTCTAAAGATGTCACCACATTAATGGCAGACACCTTTCTCTTGATCTTTGCTCTGCATGAGGATCAAATTAGCACTTACTCAAGTAAATTGAGTGGCATGCACCCATTTAACATCCACACCATTAGGTGTCTCCAGCTGTCCTTGCAGGTGCTGCTCATCATGTGCAAAGAATGTTGATGGGGGTCACACTGTTGCTGTCAACAACTTGATGTAACTCTTAAAAAAAGGTTCTTTTTTTATTTTTATAAAATTAAAGATCAGGGTGATTGTTTGTTCTTGAAATGCACAGCGAGGTCAGAGGTCAACCACAGAGCAGCAACATCAGGGGTTGCTTAAGGATTCCACATTGGTTCAGCATTAGAATGAAAGGCTTGTTTTTTTTTCTTAAAGCTTTGACACAGCATTTATGGTAGCAAAATTTGATTTGGTCCATCAGAAGTCATTGATAGTCTGTCTTGTCATAATTCACTGAGTCTACCAGTGCTGATGTAACTGGCTTTTTGTGGATTTTGGTAATTTCATTTTGTCTTTGAGGTTTCAGGCGGACGGGTGCGGGCTGTATTATTATTCATTTCAGTCTCTCAGTCCTAAGCCTTATAATTGGTAACAGACGTGTGTGCATGTGTGTGTGTGAGTGCGAGAGAGAGGGAGCTGTGATCTGTGCGTTCAGGGATGCCGGGTAGCTTGCTTGACAATGAGACGTGCTTAACCACACACAGCTTCAGCAATATGCCGAGGGCTGCTTGATTATCATACATAAACTCAGACGCATAGACATGTAGACACAAGCACACACACACTTTACTGGTGTTTTGCCATAGCCCATGGGCAGCCATGTGTGATAAGTGGCCCCTGGGTTCTTAGTTCCAGAGGCTGCAGATGACTTCTGTGGGCGACCACCTATCTCTCCCTGAGGTCCCGTCAGTCTGAGCCCAGCCTCAACCACAATCCCTGTGGATAAGCCCATCCATTCTTTAGTCACGCTGGTTTGGTTGTGGGGAGGGAGCGTTTTGATCATGATAGCATAATTGAGAAAAATTGTGGAGGACAGAAAGAGCACGCTATAATCTGAGCGATAGTCAGTGTTTTCAAATTAACTCTGCTTGCACCGCATTTTGAATGCACTGCAAACAACTGTAGAGGCTTTGAATTGAGTGCAAGAGTGAGTCATTTTCTTTTTCTTTCATTTGTTTCACCCCACAAAATTATGATCTGGGATGATTTTGTTAGTTCAGCAGACATGACGCGTGTGACCCGGAAAAAGCCAAGTTTCAAGATCATGCAGCACACAAGAGTGAAAGCCCAAGTGTGTGTGTTTGAGTGGGTGGCAGAAGAAGTCAAGTATGTTGCGGCGAAGCTCACTGATCTGCGCACACATTCAAAAGGGGGAGAAAAAAAAGAATAACAGCTGCAACTCTAAGCAAAGTCAGTCAGGCCTGAAGTAAGGAGGTGTGTCACACCGGGTGGAGTGGGCAGGAGATTATCATCTGTTCAGCACTAGAAGAGGGTAAACCAGAGGAGAAAAGCATCAGAGGAGACTGAGCTCAAGGGTTACGCTGGTGTTTATGTTAAAACTTAGTGTATGATCACTGGGGCCGAGATGAGTTTCCAGCATGAAGAGCAAGAGTTTGACTTCAGCTATGTGTTTGAGTACAACCAAGGTGTCCAGGATGAACCTGAGAGAGGTGGGTACTCGAGAGCAGTGGAGGGCGTCTTTTCTTTATTGAATGTCTTGTGTATTGCACAGTGTGAGTGTGAGGGCACTCCTGTGTACTGGGATCAAAAAGACTTCAGAAGTTAGTGTGACTCTGTGTAAAAGGATCTGCATTTAGCAATCTGCTAACCTGAAGTCTCAGTTTTGTGAGTAATATGTGTCAATTGGTACTGGCACCCTGTAACAAGGTGTCCTAGGCTTCAGTGAACTTGTGATATATTGAACTTGTCTGATGTACACCGCATTATCACTTCTGAAAATAGATTCTCATAAACTAATTTTAGACTGCCAACCCACATATTACGCAGTGTGTGACAGATTCATCATTTCATGTGATGCACAGCATTGTGGTTAACAAATATAGCTCGCTGCATCAAGGGGAATGCCCTTCACGGGGTTTCAGACTGAATGGTATTCATTCCACTTTTACCCTCATTGACGTTATCAATAAAAGACGTGAGGTTTACAACTGTTGACACAGTAGCCAGCCGCTACAAGGCTAACTGAAGTGGCATACCTGCCAGGCTACATGTGCCTCCACTGACTGAGTTTGTATGTCATTGCACTTGTCTGCCGGTGATTTCCTTGCACGCTCGCTTGTGCGTGCCCTTTTGTTTGTGTGTGTGTGTACCCCGGCGCATCTGTGTGTAACGCTGCAGCAAACTCTCTTTGACTTAATCACAAGCTCAGAGCGATGCGAGAGTGCTGTCAGTTTTCCACAGGGGAGGGCCTAATTCACTCAGTGAGTGATGCAATCAATCAAATAAAGCATCCATCAGCGCTGCTGGAGGAATTCGTGTAGAGTACATATGACAGCAGGGAGTGCCAAATAGAGCCTTAGATGAACTGATCAAACAAACAGAGTGGCTGTGCAACTTGCGACTACACAGCAACCACATACAGTAACTGCTTAGAGATGATTGCTAAGCTTCTCCAGATGTTTGTAAAGAAGGGAGGCAGTCATTCGCTGCGAGGCATATTGGTAAGATCTGTGTAGGGGTATTGTTCTAAAATGTAATCAGACTTAATTACTGCCATAATGTAATGGTTCTGAGCATTTGCAGTGATATTTTGTCATACTTCCATATACTTACAATATACTTTTTTTTCTCCAGATGCATACAGCTACACACCAAATGTCAGCTTGTCCCTTCCACTGGGCATGGGCAACCCCTGTCTGGCTACCCAGTACCACACCTTACAGTCAAGCCCAGTCATCTCAGTTTCCTCTTGCCACCAGACAGGCTACAGCCTCCAAAATGATAACCATGCAGCATCAGGCTACTACCTGCCCCACGGCCTGAGACCCAATGGGGCCCCTGCCCTGGAAAGCCCCCGTATAGAGATCACTGCCTACAGCCAGTATCCCGAGGATGAGGTAGAAGAGAGCAGCAGTGAGGACCACATCATCAAACGAGGCGTTAACTCCATTGTGACGCTGACACTGCCCAATGCCGACGGCTACCGTGATCCCAGCTGCCTCAGCCCTGCGAGTAGCATTTCCTCGCGTAGCTGCAACTCGGAGGCGTCCTCTTATGAGTCAGGCTTCTACAACTACGACAACTCCCCCCAGACCTCCCCCTGGCAGTCTCCCTGTGTTTCTCCCAAAGGCTCATCCTCGCTCATGTCTTGCCCACATGCCAGCGGCCCCGTAGCCTCCCCTCACCATTCACCCTCCACCTCACCTCAGATAGGAGCAGTGGCAGAGGAAGGCTGGCCAGCACAACCTCGTGGTTCAAGGCCTAACTCCCCTTCCTGCAGTGGAGGCGGTGGAGGCAACGGCGGTGGTGGCAGCATTGGGAAGAGAAAGTACAGCTTCAATGGCACCACCTACCGTCAGACGTCCTGCTCACCCAACCAGTCGCCCACCCCGTCCCCACACGGGTCCCCCAGGGTCAGCGTTACGGATGAAAACTGGCTCGCCAACACCAACCAGTACACCAACTCTGCCATCGTGGCCGCCATTAACGCTCTCACCACAGATGGAGTGGTTGACATGGGAGAAGGAATCCCAATCAAGACACGGAAGACTATGCTCGACCACTCAGCCTCCATGAGCCTGAAGGTGGAGCCCGGTGGCGAAGTGCTGGGTCCTGAAGGGGAGCTCTGCCATGAGGACTACCCCTCCCGCCTGGCCCTCAAGAAGGAGAACTACTGTGGAGGGTTCTTGGATGTGCCCCAGCACCCGTACCCCTGGTCGAAACCCAAGCCTTACCTCAGGTAGGTGGAACTGCTCCAGCAACAGAGTAGTACTGTAGAAAAAAGCTAAACAGTGTAAAACAGACCCTTTAGTCCTGTGTCTAAACTGCCTTGAGAAGACACTGAAGCACACACCGATGTCTATCATTCTGCCGATTAAATACTTGAATATTTGTCAGAGAGTGCAAAGGAAAAACAATTCATCCAATAATGCCACTCCTTCGCTCCATTGTCTATTTGTGTTCAGTCAGTGTGGTTAATTTCTTGCAAGGACAAGATTTTGAGTTTTACAGTAGTTTTTAATCTTCAAAGGCCATATCAAAAGGCAGAAATCCAAAAGTTGCATGCTCTTCACTTCCAAAGGAGTTCTCTTTGAAGATGGAAACTATTTCATAAATCATATTTCACAGGGAGGAGTTGCCCAGCATGTGTGTGGCACTGTTGCTATAGCAACCCTCACACAAACATAATAACACATATAGACACAATCACACAAATACACACATGCACTCAACTATATCATTGATTTTGACTTTTGAGCAAAACAGGCCTTTTTCATTTTCAATTGTGTCCAATTTTTTTCCCAAGCCAATAACACACTCTCCTGTCGGAAATCAAGTGTTTGATTAAGATAGCGAGCAACAGGAAGTAATGGTGACAGGCCTGACTGAAGGGGAAGCAGTCTGTGGGTTAATCAGCCGGCTCACTGCTGTGGCCTGTCGCGCCATCAGCCCATCTCTTTCTGTGTAGCTAACCTGATGTCATGCACTGACTGGGCAGATAAAGCCCCGCGGGGGGAAATCAGTTCGTTTTGGGTCAACAAACAGCCCGCAAGTTCCACAGAGATGCCAGAGATTGTTTTCAGCTGAGCCACCCTTCAGGTCAGGGGTTTGCGTTTACCAGGCATCCGGCATGGCGAAATATTGTCTTGCACATGTTTGTTTTGGTTTAGATATCTCCACGGTGTTCACATGGGAAGCTCTGACTCTCCATCCTCGAGAACAATGATGTTAAGGGAGGCCAGCTGTAGCTCTGAGAAAGAGATATCATGCTCCAAGGCAGGGTGCGCTCGCTGACCTTATTCCATGGTATAACGCTACTGTCTTAAAAGGAGCTTTATATGATATTCAGAGTCAATAAATCCAGTTTATTGTCAGTTTACCATACATCTCTATGCAAGGCAGAATGAGAGAGTGTTCCTCTGGGAGTGAGGTACAACATGAATAAATAACACTATATACAAAAACACAAACATTCATATGGTCCAGCACAGGCCCTGAGCCTGCAAGCAAAAATAATGCAAGTTAAAATTGTAAAAAAAAATAATAATTCAGAGATTGTCTGCACACAGCTCTTAACATAAAGGTGGCTGGGGCTGGAGCTGGCAGCTAACAATGCTAACAGTGCTAACAGAGCTAACAGTGTAAAGGGAACCGGGGCTGGGCACTATGCTTCTGCGAGTATGAGCACAGTGTAGAGTGGCAGATATAAGCTGCCAGTGACATACACACAAAAGAACTCACCTGCACTAACATGTACGCATGGCCAAACCATCTACCACAACAAAGAACAGAGAAGTTCAAATTGCAGCACACTCAGAGGTAGCGTGACCTCATTCTCTGCTCAGGACGCATTACTCCATTGCATCTTTACATAGCAAAGAGTTTGCTGCTTTATTAAAGCTCTGAATATGTTATAGAGCTCCTTTAATACTAGTGTGGCTGTGCTTTATAATTTTACAGTTGTCAATATGGAATGGATAATAACTGCATCAAAGGACAGACTGATTGCCAGTGCGTGTGACATTTGTTTTTGTGCCCTAGAAATGTCTTTCCTCCCACTGTCACTTTCTTAACTCCCCGTGTCTGTTTCCACCTGTCACACCATAATACAAAACACACTGCTCTCTAACCAGGGCACATTCGTCTCTCATTTATTTTTCATAAAAAAGGGCCACTAATTATTACCCAGGCCCGTGGAATTACACACGTCAACGAATGACTTCAATTGATTAGATTACAGACCATGATGAAATGGAGAAGGATCAAGCCAGTTGGATTACACTAAAGTGTCCTAATTTGAGGCTAATTTAAAGCAAGTTTAGAACTTTTTGATTCCCGTGATGGAACCGTGGAAAAAAATGCAACCTCGCAGTTTCTGCTTTGGCAAATCAGTGTGTCTGCACTTTTAAGAATAGAATAGAATAAAAGAGAGAGAAAAAAGATAAAAAGACAATCCTCCGTGGTTTTATTCTAAGCAAAGAGGAAATGCAAATCACAGCACTTCCTGTTTTTGAGCAAAGAATAACCAGAGAGTACGTGTTGAGCACAGAAAGTACAAATCTTTAGAAGTTAAATTACTACTAAGCTACATTAGTTAGCAGTAGCAGACATTTTGTGTACTGTTGTTTTATCCTAATAAAAATGTGTCATTTTATTGCAGCCCATCTCTGCCAGCTCTCGACTGGCAGCTTCCGTCCTGCTCCGGCCCGTACAGCCTACAGATTGAGGTGCAGCCAAAGTCCCACCACAGGGCCCACTATGAGACCGAAGGCAGCCGAGGGGCGGTGAAGGCACTGTGCGGTAGCCACCCTGTAGTACAGGTATGTCACCAGCACTGTGTTAGCCAGGAAATGTTCTGTTTATATTCACTGTACACACTTGTGTTTATCAGAAACAAGGTTAGCTTTGTGTATTTGAACTGTGTAATAATTTGCTGTCATTACAGCATAAGTGGGAACAGCCAGAGAAGTGCAGGCTGACTGATTAATGGCAGTTTTTTTTCTGTCCAACAACAAACTAGTGACATGGAAGTTTGGCTGTTGCTGACTTTATGACACCATAAAGTCTCAGAGCAAAGTCAGAGCAGCCATGACTTTTCTTTCTCGCTTTTTTTTTTCTTAAAAAAAATCAAATCAGATTTGAGTGGTCAGACTTAATTCTGTACTTCAAAACTTCCTTTCAGATTATGATCATCTGCAAATATCTTTGTAGCTCATCCTGCAGAATTAATATGTGACTCACATCAGATAAACCAAAAAAATCAGATTTGAGCAGCCTGTCTTCATCTATTAACGTTTGCACCAGAAGATTAACCACTGTGAAAATAACTTACTAGTCAATTGCATTAAACTCACAGAAAATTCAGTGTGTCTCTACATCACCTTTGCAAACTTGTTAAGTCACTTAAGCAGATCTCAAAAGCCCTCAAGCTATTTCTGTCACCGCTGTATATACACACCACTGTCTATATGTTTTTGCATGTGCTTGTATGCTGATTTATAAATGTTCCCTGAAGCCAGGAGTCAATCTACTGCTGCAAAAGGTCGCCCTGACCAGCAGCAGTGCATGCTGACTCAATTAGTATAGAGCAGGACCATCGCCTCTCACTATTGTGCTTGGCGAACACTTAAAGAGCACACGTCAGCCTCGCCGGCAGCACAGAGCTCCTTTCTCTGCTATACTGTCATCACACTTGCGCTGACATCTAGGTTTACTCAAGGTGGGGATCTAACAGTGTGTATGTGTTAGTGTGTCCTTAAGGTTAAGTATCAATTTGCCTTTAATGCTATCAATTCAAAATAAAAGTGCATTTTAACACAGTGGCATTTACTGATGATGATTTTGTTAAGAACTGGATTTTAAGATTTCAGGTAGCAGATGCTATCATAAAGCCAAAGCAAACACTGCACACTGAGAAAACTTTTTTTTTTGGTCCAGTACAGAGTCAGGTTGGTGGTCTTTCCTTGTCACACACTTTAGCATTAGACATTGTAAGCGCCAAAGCTGTTTTGTAAATAGATGTTGTCAGCACATCCTGGTCTGCTCGATGTCAAACGCGCTTGACAGCTGTTGGCCAACGTGGTGTTATACACAGGCCTGTCAGACTTCAGGTTTTCTCTGTAAATACAGCCAATTACTCCCCTTCATTACAAACCTTTGTGTATCCACATGCGGATGAATCAACATTTTAGCCGTGAGGCTGACCAGACTTGCTCTGCCATGCACAGCTGTGGCAGGTGAGGCTGCTTTTGATTTAGTTTACAGCACTTTGTGACTCACTCTCGGGGCCCTAGCAAAAATTCATGAGTAAGCGTCCTGTGTCTCTTTGCATACACGGTGTTGTCCTGATTTAGATCGATGACTCGGGGTGTTTATTTCATTCTACATGGGCGCCCATTTATTGCCAACTTTGCGAGGATGTTTTCAAGTTTTACTGTGTATGTCAAGCAATTATTAGTAAGTAGTAGTCATGGAGGAAATATGATGACAGCTGCTTTACTGTCACACCTCCCCCTTTACTTGCATAGCTCACACTTTACTCTTACTTTTGAGGAGTGATTTATGTGCCTGCATGTGCAGTCAATCGGAATATCTTGAGGGTGTCATAACAGTGAAAACCACTGGAAGCATTGCAGTTGATAGAAAGATAAATCTATAAGGATTACGCAATCATGTGTACATGCTAGAGGGTAGAAATAAGAAGAGCATATACTGTATCTTCAGGGAGTTTTTGCACAGTTGCCTCTCGTAGTCTTTGTCGCAGTGAAATTTTGTTGTCTTGGAGGATAGAGCATGCTGTAGTCCCCGCTGCACAGTGTTAATGAGTGCAGGCGCTGGATAGGTGAGGTGCAGTCAAGGAGAATGAGTCAATAATGACACAGGGACACGGGTGTAGGAAGCAGCTAAGGAAGTGTCTGTGTGTGTGTTTGTGCTTATGACTGGAGTGAGTAGACAGAGAGGGAGAGAGAAGGGGCAGAGGGAGTCACCAGGCAGCTGGGGCTTGGCTTGGCTGCCCCTGGAGATGCTCTGCATCCTGCTGATTAGGGCCTGGGTGGCACTGAGGTTGACTGAGCATAGTGGTGGTGGGGGTTAGTGGGTAGGAGTCCCAGCCAGCACCCATCGGACACCACCTCCCCTTTTCCATGCACTGGTGCCTCCCTCCCTCCCTCCCTCCCTCCTTCCCTGGGGGGGGGGCTGAGGATGTCACTCCTTGTGAGCCGTTCATCCTTCAACCATTTCCCAAACCAGCACCAACAGGCCTCCCTCTGCTGAAGCCCAGTCATCCAGAGCTCATGTTTTTTTAAGCTCATGGATGATCAGACACATGCGCTATGAGTGATGGTGACATGTGTGTTGGAAAGCGACAGTGGAGCAAGATGAAAAACATGAAGGGACACACTGTTTCTTCATCTTACGACGTTCCCGGGAGAGACAGCAACTGACAGATAATCAAACCAGAACACTCAACTGCTCAATTACTGTTGTTGTCTTGTTATTCAATAACAAGCAGAGGTGTTCTCTTGACAAATGCATGGGAAAGTTTAGCATCTATATGCTCTGACATCATCCTAAGCTGCAGCTCGACCACACCACACTCAGTGCTTTCCCCCCACACACCCATTGTGGGATTTTGGAGAATGTAGTGTCTGCACTCCAGCCACACACCGATGAAAACTTCCAGATTATGGGTTACCTCGACTCATTACCTCTCTGCTGCTTGCACCGGCTCTCTGCGCTTCCTGTTCCAAATCTCCATTTATTCTGGACTCGCACTCCGTCCTTCCCCCTCCCCTTCTCCGCATCCGCAGCCTTTTAACCTCCTCTCTCCTGATTGGTCCACTCTGTGACCCCCGCGGCTGCTTTTCCACTTTATTTACTGCAGCAGACCACAGCGCCATTAAGGGGATCTTGGGTACTCTATCGGCTCCTCTCACACTGCTCCAGACTCTCCCCTCTCTTACCACAGCTATGCCAAACGTCCACAGGATGATTTTGCGCAGTGAAAAAAACAACCTGGTCTACCTTTAGTCACCATGACATTGATTGATGGGTTCTTTTAGAGGAGAACAGTGGATTATTTTTACTGAGAATACAGTGACCGAGGACATGACCCGGCTCTGTTCTAAAATATGGTTCAGTTGAAGATGTTGCAAAGGCCTTCAGGTTCAACCTCAGTCAGGAAACACACAGACATCCGCCAGGCCCTTAGTTAGAGCAGACAGCAACACCTGTGGAGTATTAAACCTATCAAGCAGCGCACACTGCAGTCCTGCATATGGCGAGTTCGTATAGGATAATGACTGGCCTATAGGGCTTTCCCCCCCTCACGCATACACACACTCAGCCTCTCATTAAATCTAAAGCAGCAACAGACATGGTGTAATTTCAGCAGGATGTGGCCATCATCCCTATTAACGTGTGCGTGACTTAATACCCATCTCCCTTCCTCTGCAACTGTATGTAATGCACATCAAATTTGCAGTATGTTTCCGCCACGACAACATGAAAGACCTCGGCATACGTGCACTCGGTTCCTCGCATGTGCGGTTTCACCTTGGGATCCGGCGCTTGCTGGCTGCGTAATGTCTCAAAGAAAACCCTCTGATCTACAGCATCCTATACTGTAGCTGCTAATTGCTCATTAAATACTGCCGCCTCTTGTTTGATATTCAAAAGGCCCGGCGTACCCTGTAGTGCTGTTACAGCTTAGTCAGGGCTGTTATTCGTTGCCCAAGGGGGTATTTATGCCACTCTTAAATTGCGGTTCTCCATCTGCGGGGCTTCCCTTACACTGGTATTGGGCTACCACTAATTACCGGTTAATAGCAAGTGGAAAAAATGGAGCGAAATGCGCATCGTTTTCACTGGTTTGAGGTGATAACCAGACAGCCCACAGATTTATGAGCTAAGACGCTGGTGGGTACTTGTGCTATTGGGGGGCACAGCAATCATCTGTGCATCATCTTACTCAAATCCTCCGTAGGTTTGGATGATATTTCTTATGGCAGGCTGTGCGGGTAACGTAGCCATTCTTTTTATATGGAATTTGGACCCTCACTGGTCTAGACACGGGCTTGTGCTTGAAACTATGCCCTCAATGACATAACACTATAGGGCTCAGTTCAACAAAAACTTTGAGGGATATAGCTGTTTGGTTGCTTATAAAAAAGGAGCTTTCGGAGCTATGGATATGCAGTGCATTAAAGGATTGCATATGTTGCCTTATGCATTCAATACGAGGCACTGGAGACATTAGCAGGGGCAGAGGGGTGATGGAGTAAAGTCTGGAAGGAGAGACAACTTGGATGAGTGTACATTTAATTGGATACAGCAAAGGCTGGCTGTGTGACTGTCAGCACTTGACAGAGAGAGAGGAGCGTGATAATGGGAAAAAGCCTGAATCTGCTGTTGTATTTCTCCTCCCCTGCTTCAGTCCCCACCCCACGCCCCCCTTCTCCTCCTCTGCTGCTTCCAGTCGTCTTCTGCTTCTCCTCTCCCCCAATCCTCTGCGCCACGTGGACCTCTTCGAGTCATGACATTTCTCCAGGCAGTGATGAAATCACTGCGGAGGGATAGAAGGCAGCCCACTGCAGGCCTGTAGAGTGTATTCACACTCAATTTCTAGCAAGGCCAGACACATCTAATTTACCAGCAAGTCATTATTAAATATTACATGTTTAAATCCTTTCTTTGGACTATTTAAGCCAGGTGTAGGCAGCATTGAGAATGTCAGTATTACTAAAAAAATTGAAAGCGAAAATGTGCTATGAAAAAAAAAAATCTGTTAAAAAACACCCTCTGATGTTATTTTATTACAATAGATTTTGAGTGAGTGAAAAAAAAGGAGGGAAAAAAAAACTTTGGGGGCTGTTTATCAGGGTCTGAAACTTTCGATACTGATGATGGATCTGTAACGGTCCAAAGGGACTAAGAGATAAATGGTGGAAAGTGGACTGGATGTACCCTCCTCTCCCCTTTTTAGCTCGACACCCCTCCACATCATCCCAACTGACCCAGACAATACAGCTGCTTACAATTACACAATTAATGCATCAGCTGCCATATCCACAATGTTTTACTTGAGCCTCAGCTATCAGAAATGGCTCGTGCAGCAGTGGCTTGCGGTGGGAGGTGTAAATGGATCTAGCTGACACAGTGGCAGAAGTTGGCACCCTCAAACAGCTGCAAATCAAGGCTCGATTCAAACTCGGTTTAGATTATCTCAAAAATAAATATACAGTACGTTTGCCAGATAGGCTGCAGTTACAGCTCGAAAAGCTCATCTGGTCAAAATTAGCTGCGCTCTGCTCCAACCTCACAGGCTGCATTAGACACAAATACAAAGCTGAGGTCACAGGTGTGTGTGAAGCCTCTGTCATCAGCCCACGCTTAAAGTTTACGACACTATCTCCGCTCTTTTTCCTTATCTTATTCCCCCTTTGAGAATTAAATGAAGAAGTAAGTTTTGCGCTCTGCTTGTGGTGCGCATTTGAGTGAGCATCACAAGGAGTTTAGCTGAAGCAAAGGGGGAGAGGGTCAGAGGAGCACATATGGTAAAGGGATCGGGGGAGGTCGCCCGGGGGGGACTAGACCGCGTTCTTTTGCTGCTGGGAAGACCAGCGTCACCAAGAGGACTACCTGACCTCATTAATCACTTCCTCTCCTCCATGAGGTCACTACGGCTTTGAGTGTGGATGCCACCGTCATCGTGCGCTACCGCAAGACGAGTGAAGGGATAAAGACCCCCCCTCTCCCCCCTGCCTCTCTTGTGGGCCTCCTTACAGCCACGTGGCGGCTGAGGTAATGGTTGGAGGTCACCGAGATATCCAAAGAAGTCTGCCGAGGCAAAAGTGACAGACGACACGGCTTTGTAGCGCGGCTGCCTGCGTTTTATTAAATCATAAGGGAACGTCATGCAATTTAACGCTCCGGTGTTTCAGATTTGTGCCTCCACTATAGTGCTCTCACGAGTCAATACACAAGTAACTGGTAGCATGTGTGGCTATGGATAATTACCTCTGGTGACACCATAAGTAAAATATAACAAGCAGAGCGGGGTCTGCCGGTGAGATCACCACATAGATGAAGTGGTCCCTTGGGATGCCAAGACTTCAAGAAGCTCCTGACCTCGGCCTAACTCACTGATGACTAGCATGTGTGACTAGCTCACAGGGTCAAGACAGCTGCTAGAGACACTATGTGGAGCTGAAGAGAAAAATAGGACGGTTGGAGCTGGAGATGAATGACAGCCTTAGCTTTACCACTCCCTTTGCACTTCAACGATATCTGAATCAAAGCAAAGCCAGATAACCACTGGTGCTCAGCTTATTGAGACATATGGATATATGCTTTACTCCAGCAACTAGTCATGTCCTATTTTTAGTCAACGTAATTAATTCTGAAATTTGTTCTACTGGGAAGAAAAAGAACACATCCTCTGCTTTGTCCCAAATCCAAAAGATCTGTCATCAAGTACAGACCAAAGGCGTTTAACCTTCAAGTTTATTATCAGACCAGACAACTTTTAATACAGTATCCAGACAAATTTGTTCTCAGACCAAAGACATTAGGTGTCCATGACACTGTAGCACTAATTTCCACAGACTACTAATGACGTAGCTCCCTAGTCCTCCACCAGTCTACCTCTTCCTCACACCCCCATCCCTGACCGCTCTCACAAAGGTGATTATAAACCCATTAATCAGATTATGTCATAGGTTACATGTGGTCTGCATTTTGTTATATGACTCAGTCTGTTAGATAAACAACAGGGGTCTTTTATTCCATTCGACGGTACCACTGTTTTCACTCGGATGGAGCTCAAACTAAATTGGTCTGAAGCGATGCGTCGGTGTGCGCCGGGGTAATTGACCAATTTGTGGGATTTTTCAGATGGCCGTGGCTTGGTGAAACTTGGTCTACAGTAAGCGATCCCTCACAGTAAATGTCACATGCGGTCAAGTAGCCACCTGGGTGGATCCACGGAGGTCCACCCGATGAGAAGTTCTCAGTTTTCTCTCGGTTTGAACTAGATGGATTCTGCAGTTTTCAGATTTCTAGTCCACACTAAGATCCGCCCATATTACTGAATGACCACTGCACAGAGCAAGTATATCCTGGGAGGTCTGCAGTGTAAAACTCAGCTCCACCAGAAATCCACATTTGGTTGGTAAAGTATTCTGGTCAGAAATCCCTCACAAGGTATCAGTTGTCCTTCACCACACTTTTGAATTTGGGACCTGCCTGTGTGTTCATATTTTCAAGCCATTACACACTCGGTTAAATCATCAAATAATGTTACATTAGACACTGTCAGAAAATAATCCAGGGATGCCGAATGTAAATTGGCAGTTACACTTTATATTTGAAGTGCTGTTGACCCCAAAAGTCAACAGTACTTTTCAAACTATGCGTGGCTGTGGAGTTTTTCTTCTCCTTTTTAAAAGATTTGATCTTTTTATTACTTGAGCAGTAGCAGCTAATGGAGGCCTTCAAGAGGAAGTGGTAGTTGTTTGAAGTGGTGGTTCTGATACAGGAGTCTCTTTCATCACAGTGGGACACAGTCTCGGAGCTTTAATGGAAATCATAATGCATGTTCATAACTGCCCAAAGGTAAAGGGGCTGGGTCCCATCTGCATGCCAAGCTCCATGAAGTGTTTGGGTGTTATTTTATTTAGCTGTAAAGTTTGATGAATTCGGCAACCACTGTACCAATATGTTAATATTTGTCACAGAAAGACATTGTGTCCCTGGGAATTTCTTCAACACAAGTGAAAGCCATAATTTTGGTGCCATAACACTAATGATAATTAAGCACAGTTTGTCAGTGTCTGAATTTTCATTCCATCCTGTAGCTGCAACTCATATTTATACAGGAGAAATTAGTATTAGCCCAATCATTGGTTTCAGTAAACTATATAAACTTGATAGATCTCACCACAGCCGTTTTTGGACCAAACTGTTCTGGGGACTTCCTGAGGGGAATGACCTACTGCAGAGCTCCTTCAAAAACTATGTACCTTCAAGGGTTTTTTTTTTTTCTGTTTGCATTTGCAATGCTAATAAGAACACTGAAGTGACATACTGTAAGCCAGCCAGCATTTGGCATAGCAGCGCCACTTTTGCATTGACGAGTCAAAATCACATTTTATGTACATCATCGAATATATGCTCAGTAAAGCCTAGGCCTCACTGTTGATCCATTTGTCCGTGTTTTCTTTTTGAGCTGTTTGTGTTTTTAAAAATGGCCGGTGCTGGTAATGCATTGGCTTTATTTAACCAATCAATGTACACTTACATCACTCATGGTTCCTCATGTGCTGAGAGCGTACCTACGTCCTAATAGGAAGTAAAAAAGTCCCTGAAAGTGGTGCTCTAAGGACTACGATTGTCCCAAGTTCTTGTGGTACAAAGTTCTTAGAAGTGGGTTCGTACAACTATGAAAAAGATGCTCTGGTCCAAAAACGCCTCTTGAGGTAGACCTAAGACGATTGCCCTGGTTTCTTATTTTGTCTAAGGTCACTTTCCACTGAGTCACTTTCGACTGCTTGCCTCTCTGTAGGCCCTTTTTTTTAATAGCAGAAGTGAGATTTTAATGAACAGTGAAGTGATGGGAAGCCGGCCTCTCCATCAGCCTCCATGTCTCTGTAACAAGGAGTTCCTTACCCCAGACAGCCTTAGAGACATCCAAAAACTTTTTTCACTCTCTCCTAAAGGAATGCAGAACTAGTTAAAAAAAGGATCGGCAAAGACCACCGAAAGAGGGTCTCCTTCCCAACCAAAAAACAAACAAAGAAAAGGGGCTTATTTTCGCAGCCCCTCTACCATGGCAGAGCTATCATTAAAGGCCCCTTTAACTATCAGTAGCTGATGTGCATTCAATCTCTATTTCCTAAATGAGGGGTTGCCTGAGATGGGGGTCTTAAAACCTGATGTTGCCTCTCACCTGGGTCTCTTTGTTCTCCCGCCAGCTTTATGGCTACATGGAAAGCGAGCCGCTCACCCTCCAGCTGTTCATAGGGACCGCAGACGACCGCCTCCTGCGACCACATGCCTTCTACCAGGTTCACCGCATCACTGGCAAGACCGTCTCCACCGCCAGCCATGAAGTCATGCAATCCAACACCAAAGTTCTGGAGATCCCTCTGCTGCCTGAAAACAACATGAGAGCCATGTGAGTGCTCTTAGACCTCCATGAGTCGCCTATCAATCTTTTTCTTTTCACATTTTTCACTGGTAACCCCTACTTTGAAACACACCCACAAAAAACACACTCTCTTCTTTCTCTCAGCACCTTTCTCTTTGCTTTGGTTCTACAAACAGAATGCTTGATGATAGGTACTGTACAGCACACACTTCTGAATAGACCTCCAAAACTCTGATCTGTGCTTTCACCCCAAGAGATGCATGGTTTCTGAGGAAGAGAAATGAAAAGGCCCATTCTGTGTCGACACACAGAGTTCATGGATGACTAAATTTTGACCAATCTGTACAGGGACTCTAAAGGCTATTGCAGTTGTGAAGTAATTGTGCAACCAGGAGCCCTTATGGGTGTCAAATGTAGGAAATTTGCACAAAAAATACCTTAAAAAGTAACAACTAGAATAGAGCCATGACATGCTGAGAGTTCTGTAGTCCCATTACGTTAGGCTTGGCCAATATTTGTCAGCCTGTTGAATATATAGAATGAATCACAATGTTAATAACTTCCAGGTAGAAAAGAAATAACATAAAGCGGCACTAAGCAAACGCTGTTAGTTTTTAGCAGCCTAAAAATAGGCCCACCCAAAAAAATCCATAACAGTTTAAGTGTATGTTATATTTAAAATATTTTCACAATGCTGTTAGACAGACCTTTCTTATGGGGAATTGATGCTGTTACCTAAAAGCTACCAGACTCCATCGTTAGTGTGTAGGGTAGGTTTTTTAAGGTGGGTCTTTTTAGATGGCTGAAACAGCAGTACATAGCTTAGCTTCCATGCAGTTATATTGGGTTTATCAAAATGCTAGCAAAGTAACAAAGCACATAAAATAAGCACAACAGAAATGTCAGATAGGCCGGAGCATGCTGTCAAACGACATATCTTTAAATGTTACAGTTAAACCTGAAGATAAAGATAACAACAGAAATAAACCAGTTTGCTGATTTTACACATTTGCAATTCAAAACAATGACTAGTCATTTTCTCGGAAGTGTTAGGGCGATGTGGCGACGTCACAGTCATTCGGACTACTGAACTATCAGGTCTGGTGAGAGGAATACTCCATACCAAAATTATGCTACAGTCATAAGGAACAGAACAATTGTGGTAGCCGTTTAGCAAAAGCGAAACAATGTCAATTAAAGACCATTAAAATGTATAAAGGAAGAGAAAGTGCACAAATTACTCATGGAGTATAATTTACGTCTCTTAGTAATATCAATAGCAGCCATTTTGACTTGTCACAGTAGGAAAAACACAGGTGTTACTAATAACAGTAACAATGGTGCTGTGTTCCAGAAAATCACGACAGTGTGACAGTAAGCTTGCAAACACAATACAGTATGTAACTTATCAGCTGGTAGACAGCTGTAACACCATGACCAACAAGAGATTTTTAGGAAAAGACTATGTGAATGTAAGTATGACAAGTTTTAAAACTTTCAAATAGCTTATTGTAAGTTGTTTTAGCTTTGTTTCCATTCTAGCTAACAGCTAAAATATTGTTAGCTAGCTCTGTAGCACTTGAAGGTTTGTAATAAAACACAATTTGCCATTACTTGCCTACATTTACTACTATAAATATTGGCATATAAATGAAGGCTAACATAAATGCTAATGTTAGTGTTCACAGCAAAATGAGCTAGCTAACAAGCTAAGTTTTTCTCCAAATTCAGGTGGCTGTCTGCTAATTATGAGTTGTGGTGGGCTATAAGCTGAATCAGAAATTAATAGACATAGTTTAATTTGTGACACATGAAATGCTCTCCTAAATATATAAGTTTACCTTTTGAAACGTTAGCATCAGTTTGCTAGGCTGAGCTAAATCAGCCATGGCCTCTCTCATCCTTCCTCCGGACTTGCAGTAATCCAAGGGACTGTGCTCTGCGGTGTGTCCAGGCAGCAGCTCCTGTCCTGGGGCTCCATTCAGACGAGGCTGCAGTGAATTTTTTTGGACTGGGGCCCAGAGCTCTGGCTTATGGATAAAACTGCTGTATTCAAACATAGGTTACATAACACCTTTACCTCTTATTGCACCTCAGGTTTATCCTGCACCATTAAAACACTTAATTTTTTTTGCACAAAATACTATGTAGTGATTTAATGCATCTCTGCTTTGTTATTACACTTTTTAACGTTTGTTTAAATGCTGGAGATTCTGAAGATATTAATAGGACATAAAAGTTTCGGGGCAGTGGTCTTTTCTCGGATGATTTTAACATGCACGCTGCCTTACAATATCATTTCCAATAATACCGCAATATCCCTTATATTGTATCATATTTAGGGGCGCCCCTCACCCATTTGATTTAATCTGTCCCTTGGGATGAATATGATATTGAAAAAATATTCTAGAGGAAGTTTCTGTTCCCCTTTGTCGTCAGCACACACGCTAAAGGAAGAGGAGTGAAAGTTCTCTCTTTCTCCCCCGACTATCTGAAAGGTCAAAGAAAAGCCTTTAACTGTCTCTTTCCACTGAGCTGTTTAACAGTCGCCTTGATAACGCAGCATCCATCCCTCTGCTCTCGTGCCAGCAATCATTTGCTCGGTGTGTGGGATGCAGACAGTGGGGAACTGCAATCAAACTTTCAGACAGTTTCAATCTGTCTTTCTTTCCTTTTCTGGGAAAATCCATCTCAAACACATAAGGCAGCTTAATTTAAAATAGTACGTACCCTTCTGCGTATTCATATCATGCTGTTTGATCATAAATGCCTGTAACCTAATCAGTAAGGTGATGCTTAGAATAGATTGTCACATTGACTGTCTTGTTACATTGCTGGCAGAGAAGACTAGTCTGTGAAAACTGGCTTCAGAATAATCTATGATGTCCATCAACTTGTGTATGTTTTAAAACTAAATGCACCACACAACACTTACATCATGCAAGGTTGATAAGGTGTGGGTAGCCAGCATTGCATGTTATTTTTTCTTATTTATTCAGTCTGTCCAAACCAAAGTCATGGGGAGAAATGAATTAGTATAAAACCTGACATTTACCATGTTCCAGGAAGAGTGCCAAAGAGCTACCATGTAAAATAATTGAAATGCCAAACCATATCCCATTTGTATTCCCTCTCTTTTTTACCAGCCACACTAGTTTCATTTAAATTCACGAAAGGTTATGTCTGAAAATGAAAGCCTTTTTTCCACTAAGAAAAGGGAAAGAAAATTCACGCATTTACCTCCCAAATTGCAAGATGAAATAAGACAGACAGCTTTAAAAAAAAAAGACTCATGCTACACATGGCAATGACACGCAGGGGTTTTAAACCTAAACATATGAAGTGTAAGGCTTCAGCGGTGTGAAGGGACTGGAGAGGCTTGCTGCACTCTGATAGCAATAAAGTGGCTTTGTGTATACTGACTGCAGCTGATGGGGCTTTGTTTGATGGTGGTGTGCTCAGTCCAGAGGATTCCTCCAGAGAGCGGCTAATTCTTGGACCACCGTGACCCTTTAAAACTGCGATGTGAAGTCATTAATGTCCAACTCTGTCTTTGATGACATGCTGGATTAATAATGACACGGTCACGCTCCAGCAGACTTCCAGTGTGTGATCTGTAACACCAGCGGGGACTTTACTGCTGGTCTTGATGTGCTACTCTGCTCAGTGTCTAAATCAAAACTGCTCCCATGTCAGCCTTTGTCCATACAGTACCTTCAGTTAAAAATATTCTGTAGGGAGTATCCTGTGTGATCATACATTTTAAAGTAGAGAAAGCAGTGACTGATGCTTTCTTGAGATAATTGCTTTGTAATAGCATACAGGTCTGCCTTGAACCCCAAAACGATTTTCCATTATCTTAAATATATAATGTCATCTTTGAAATATGGTGTTGAATTTTGCCTTCCCCTGCCTCTGTCACAGAATTGATTGTGCAGGGATCCTGAAGCTGCGCAATTCAGACATTGAGCTTCGCAAAGGAGAGACAGACATCGGACGTAAAAACACACGTGTGAGATTGGTGTTCCGAGTGCACATCAACCAGCCCAACGGCAGGACGGTGTCCCTACAGGTTGCTTCAAACCCCATTGAATGCTGTAAGTCACACACACACACACACAGAAACAAACTCACAAACTGGCATGCCTTTTCTCTTGGCTTTCCACTTAAGCAAAAGGTGGCATCTATTGTTGTAATCCAATAAACTGAGCTGCTATTTTATTACCTGCTGGAGCAAATTCAGCGCCTCTGCAGCCAATAAGCTTTATATGATCAAAGCAATTTGCCAAGGCAATAGATGCATTGTACACGATGCCAGACACACGTGTTATCTATCTCAATTCACATTTTATGACTGAATGCACAAGTTATTGTGGTAAGACTACCCCATTAGCACAGGTTCCACAAAGGTCATTTGCCAGCCCCAGTTTTGGCGCGGTTGAATGAACGCATTGAAAGAAACCTCTGTTTCTTTGTCATTCATTTGTGTATATAGGTGTGATGTTATTTGCACCCAAGGAAGCCAATTAAAGTTAGATGGTGAGATGGAGCTGGCATTGTAGTTTATGGTCTAAAGTGGATGTTAATCCGAGTTGTGAACTTGAGTTCCTATTCTAAAATTGTGCAATGGGATAATAATGGATTAAATGCACAGTTGTGATAATAAATATATGGCTCTGGCTGTGAATCTGGTCACCAAATCCCAGAGGCTAAAGGTGACTAGCTCGCTACAGTTATACAAAGCAGAGACAGGTGGTTGGCCGAAGGCTCCTTGATGGAAAATTATGACTAAGGATCAGATCATGAAAATGTTGTTTTGATCAGTGGTCCGCCTTTTTCGATATCATTTTAAAGAGCAGCTGTTGGCTGAAAACCTCTTAGCTAGGGGTCATGAAATCATCATAATAAAGTTGATAAGAATGTTTTCCTAACCAAGAACTGCTGTTTTACTGGCTTTGTACTGGGCTTGTACTTCTTGGAGTGAATGGAGATCAGGCAGTGAGTTTATGTGGGCTCACACACTGTATTGAAATGTGTGTGTGTTTCCCCTCAAACAGCCCAGCGCTCAGCTCAGGAGCTTCCCTTGGTGGAGAAGCAGAGTGTGGATAGTTACCCCGCCACCGGAGGCAAAATGATGCTCCTGAGCGGCCTCAACTTCCTCCCTGACTCCAAGGTGGTGTTCGTGGAGAAGGCCCAGGGTAAGCTGCCGTCACCAAACCATGTTTACTGCGTCTCAATTTCCCCTCTTAATATCTCTTTTGAATGTCTCTTTCCCTCTCTGCCTCCATCGCCTTCCCTCAGTCTCTCCTCCCGTCAAAATAGAGCAGGCCCTGCCAGGGAGCCACATGTGGTGTGCATTAAGCCACTATATTTTTAACCAAAGCGTATTTACATTTGCTGAAGTTTCCATTGCCTGTTCACTGGTGCTCGCCACAAGTTAAGGAATGAATCACAACCAGGGCATGTGCAACGTCTCTTTCTCTCACTTTCCCTCTCTCCCTCGCTGTCTCTCCCTCCCTGACTCCCCTGCTTTTGACATTTAACCCTCTCGCTTACTTTCAGGAGCTCCTTCTTCCACCCATTCTTACTGCATACTCACCCCAGCTGAGTGTCTCTGATTCATGATTATGAGGTTTCTTTTTTTATTTTGTCCAGATTGTTTGGCCATTTGTTTCCTCCCTGTGTGGGAGGGTGCACTGGTGAAAACACTGATCAAGTTTGCAAGTGAATGATCATTTCCTTGATTGCACCCACTAAATCAAAGCAAAGGTCAAACACAGTGACACCACTGAAGTCTGCTGAAATAGTACAGTGTTGCTAATGATGATGCTGAGCAACAAGCAAGTAGGGATGAGGGAAGGACCTCTGATAGTATCAACCAATTGATTAATCATAGATTTCACAACTTGTGGTGATGATTTTGGTTAATAATCTAGCTACTCACAAAAGTATTTAGCAACTCTCAACACCGACTACACTTCTGATCCTTCCTAGACCAAGGTGACCACAAGATTTTTGTGAAATAAAAAAACAGACAAAATCAACAGGTTTAGGCACCAAAACTACTTGGTTAGGTTTAGAAAAACAGATCATGTTTAGGTTAAATTAGCACAGTTGTTAGGTAACGATAGTTAGGTACGCATGTTAACTTGTGCTGTATATGTGGTGTAAATGAAGTCTGTTAGGTGTGTGACGTAATTTAAGTATGCTACTTAAGTTAAGTTACGTATGTAAGTAAAAAAAAGTTAATGTTGACTTCAAGTTTCACAAAGATCACACACAGCAGTCTCCTAGGTGAAAGTCCTGTGCTTGACCCATCCATCCACCTAGACCTCCTCCCTACATGGATTTTGTCACTGTTTATACTACATCACCCGACTTCCTCCTTCGTCACCAGAGGTTGCTGATTAACACTAAACACACTATGAGTCGTAAAAAGCTGACTGCACATGACCTATACAGTCATTTTGTGGGGAAGAAGACGGATCTGGGCAACATATTAGTAACCAGTAGAAAATAAACTTTTTGCATGCATCAATGTTTTTATTACTGTGTCTTGTTTAAAACCTATGTCCAACTTACACACACATTCATATAAGACTGCTGCATACATTCTCAAACAGTACTTCAAGAAAATGGGACTTACTTTCCACTTCTCCCAAAATCATGTTCAGTTACTTACTTGTCAACTATTTACCATTTGATTCAGCTGAGAAGGCAACAATTGGTTAAAAAACTGCTGAATGCATTACCTGAATCAGTAAAATACTTGAACCTTCATCACTGATTTATCAAAGCTCATGTAAAATTGAGTCTCATCATTGGGATGGAAAAAGGCGGGCTTTAGTCATTATGCAATTTCCCCACATTAAAATAAATATGTTCTTGAAAATGACTTAAAGAAGACAAGCTAAAAAAGACTTCTCCCTACTTACCTTGTGAGAGTACTCTTAAGCACCTTAGGGGATAAGGGATAGGTAAAGATGGGGTAAGGGGAGGTGGTTGAACTTGGTAATATGGGGTCTCCCTCCTCCTGGCTTTACTTAGTCATGGAGGGGGATCCCCTGGAGAGGAAAGCCCATACATACACAACACCTTCGCCTCTCCGCTCCCTGCTATTTGAGACTCATGACCCCTTCTAGGTTGTGTTACCCTTTTTTCACCCCCTCTCTGTCTTTCCCTCTGCTTCCTCTTATTCTCTTCTTTCATTCCCTCATCCTCCACCCTTCTTACCTCTATCCTCGATACCCGTTAAAGACATTAGCCGGTGTGGAGCTCTGCGCTAGCGGGATCCCCACACTCGTGCCTGCCATCGACATTTCAGTGGTTTGTTTTCCGTCTCTGTGGTGTCGAGAAGAGAGAGAGAGAGAGATCGAAAGAGAGGTTGTGTGTCTACTACTTAGTCTGCTTTTATGTAAACTTTAATGACCCACCACTTCCAGGGTCTCCTAAGTCAAAGAGCCCATTACGGACAGACCAACACACATGCACACACAGGAACACACACATCACTCACTAATGGCAACTATCTATGAGCAAGTATGAGTGTGGAAAAGTACTTATGACCCAGATATACTGCAAAATATCGTCTTTTGGCATTTTAATCAGAGAATCCTGCTGTTTCATGAAGGTTCACAGACTGAAAATTTCTCTGATTGTTGATTTAGAAGGACCAAACTGGAATAAGGGAAAAAGAAGAATCCAATAAAATTATAATTATATTACAGATTTATTCTATAACGTTGGTTTTATTTTCCTCTGGAAAAGTTCATGACTAAGTGCACCCATGAAATACAGAGCAATGCACCGCAATAATTACTACTCGCAGACATGTGCTTATACACACAGTGGGACACGCACATGCGCACGCACAGCCCAGCTCTTTGTACAGCACAACACCAATCACTGCTTTCGCCACAGTGGTGACAGCCATGACTGTCGCTGCCATCAAAGGTCAGGACGGCTGCTCATTTTCCAAAATTGACTTCAATAAACACCTTCCAGAAAATTCCACAAATCCTAAGGAGCAACAGACGGGTTTTGAGCGTCCCAATCCAACTTGTGTGAATAATTACATTCAGTTAAAATCGTCCAAGTTGAGTCAGAGGGAGATCACACACAGAACAAAAGCCTATTAGCCCAAATGAGATGGCCATAAATCATAAATACATGTATTTCTTTAACTGTTTCCATTTGCTTTCACACACTCAATGATGTAGCTTCTTTTAGCACAAACATACCCAGATGCCTGTTTCTGAAATGCCACTTTGAAACAACAAAAGCTTATCAATTCATTACTGACATCTAAATAATGGATGACGCCAACATTTGAGAGATTTTTCCATTAACACCAAAAACATTCACCAGTCCTCAGCAAATCATTGACACTGATGCGCCATGTTACCGCTTTAGTTTACACCTGTTTTAGGGAACCAGGCATTACCTTAAAAGTGAGGAAAGTGTTATAAATTTGATAAACATTAAGCGATGTTAATTTGAGATTTACAAAAAAGCTACCAGGGTGAATACAGGTGATACAGACTTTTTGAAAGATAGAAAAAATAAATTACAAGGCAAATAATAAAATTGGCAACATGTTAAAGTGAGTTACATTTTAAGATAATGTTTTAAAAAGTTCTTTTTTTTGTTTAAAGTATGGTCTGTTTTAGTAGTAAACAGCAGTGTTTGCTTTAATGATTGCATGTTGCAGTACAAATGATCTTTGAAGGGCAGATAGTTCATTTTGGTGTTATCTCTTAATGGGAAAGTAGATAAATGGGAGACCTCTCTAAATACCTACATATATTTATTCTTTTAACCTGCTGCACTGGTACAGTAAATCATAGTTTTTCTTTGTCGGTTTTCCGCTGCCACTTTAATCCTCCTCTCCGTCTCTGTGTGTTGTTTTGATTGTCTGTCTGTCCCCCCCTGAGATGTCCTCAGTATCAAATGAGCACAGCTCATAGCTGTTGCCACTGCGGGAGACCTTAATGTGCCTCGAAAAATAATTACTTCTACTTTTCAAATGCCACGTCCAGCCCCACTGCTCCACTCTGTCACCCACAGGATAACTGATGCAAACTGTGTGCATCCAGTGCATGTGTGTGTTTGTTGTTGTGTACGTGAGCGTGCACTGCCGCTGTTAGCCCGTGGGCCTGTTTGCGTTGTTCAGTAGGAAGTGTTTTCAGTGAGTCATCCGCGAGGGATTCCCTGTGGAGGGGTGAAACGGAAAAGACAAGACCCTCAGAGGGTAGGTAGAGGGAAGAGAAAGAGAGGAGGAAGAGGAGAGGAAGAGGGGAGGCAGGGCTTCCTTAGAAATCATGCTTGTGACCTCGTGTACTGAGGCATCGGAGGATAGAAGCATATCCTGCCCTGGTGTTGACTCTTGTTTAGTGAGTATACACCAAGTGTAGGGTCAGTTTCTATTGGTCCCAGCAAAAGATTTTATGTATTCATGTGACTTTTATGAATAACCTTTATTTATCCCTCCAATGGATTAATAAAGATAGCTGCTTTTCCTAGTTTTTTAGTTCATCACAGACCACACATAGGGAGAGTAAAGTAATCAGACTGGAGCTAGATAATGATAGACTCAAAAACCTCAAGTCCACATTTTTGTTTCTGCTGTAATGTGAACATTCTTTTCAATGGTAATTATTGTTGACATGTATTTTTAATAGGCCTTATCATTTTTTTCTGTGCAGTGGGGAATTGTGCCCTCTGCACAGCCACAATGTGGGCATTTATGAAACTTTCCATCTTCTTTTGCTTAGTTGCGCTTGGTTTTTATTATATGTATGTGTTGAGGTTGTGTCAGTGTTACGGTTTGTCCAAACCACTCTTTTGGCGGAGGAGTAGGAAGACATACCTGGCGCACCTATCGCAGTGTGCGTTCTGGCTTGCCCTGCTTTCCATGGATGGAATGAGTGCTAGAGGCAGGGAAAATAGAGAGAGACAGACAGACAGACAAACAGAGAGAGAAAGCTGGGGAAAGCCTGCACTCTGACTCAGAGGGGAGGTAAGGGAATTCCCTGGTGAGCTGGATAGTTTTTACATCTGGTCGGATTGGAGCGTTGCCTGGAGCTCGGCAGCACCAACACACGCCTGGGCTGCAGCAGGGAGAAGTCTGGTCTTCTCCACCTCTGCTTCAGGCTGGTCGAGCTCACAGCCAAGACTAAGAGAATTCTCAGCTACAGTATAATCTGTAACATTAGGACAGCCGAGTCCACAACAATACCCCTCGGCTATTTCTCTTGTCATGTGGAAACTCCTCAGCAACAGGCGGAAATATTTGGATTCTCATACCTTCATAATTCGAGGAACGCATGTCTTACCAACTGTAAGCTGTGCTGTTAGAGTTCTTTTTAAGACTGTTTATACTTTGCTGAACACGTCTACCTTGGGCAAGTCTAAACACCAGACAAATCGGTCGATGTATTGTACTTCTAGCGGTATGTCTAGACTGCCCTTTGGCTCTAGGCAAGGATAACCTGCATAATATTGGCTCATATCTTGGCACTAAGGCAGTGTAAGGTCAGCCGCCACCCTTGCTTCAGGCTAAAGATTAAAGAAGTGTGAGTTACAGTATCCTGTCTAATTAGGATGGTATACCGCACCAAAATCAATGATTATGTATAATAATTGTAGCTCTAGGAGGAAGCCTCTAACAGAGCTGTAGGGGCTTAACCTCTTATGCACCTTTGCCATACCCCATAAAGCATACATTAACCACTGCAGGTGGCTGTAAGGGAAATGGATAGGTCAATACCCTTAAAAGAATGAACCATGACATATAGTATGTTAGAAGGAGACGTCACTGGCCTCTTTACTGACATTCACGTGGCTAGTTGAGCCTGTATTATATAAATGTCCTGTATAGGGTGAAGCTTACGTGAAAAGAACTGAATATTTGCCTCTCACCCTCAAAGCCTCTGGCTCGTTAAAATGTATTTCTTTCATGATGTAAAGTTTCATCAGCAACAGGCGAGTGCCCCATATTGGAATGCCTCTGCTTTGGGCACGTCTATACATCAAAGGGATCAGTTGGATCATAGCAGAAAGATGTCTCGATTGTCCTTAGGCCTCCACCCTTTCTTCAGACTCGTCTGAACATGTTATAGCCAGATAAGTTGTTTAAATCAGAGAGAGAGACAATTGTTTCCATTTCCCTTTTCTGGAACAGGTCTTAAGAAATGCCATTTCCATGGAATAAGAATAGTGATATATCTTGATGAAACGATGCTCAGTGCATGGGACTTTGGGTCCAAATTGTCTGCAAACAGTTAAAGAAGTATTTCACTGCTGGAAAGATAGTCTGCTGACAAAACTGGGCTGTCTATGCAGTAGGAAGATGTAAATACTTAAAAAAAAAATGGTGCTACATGACTATTCTGGCAACAATTGAATCAAAGGCAACTGGACTTAGATTTGTCTAGAAGACGTTTCGCCTCTTATCCAAGCGGCTTCATCAGTTCGTAACGCAACCGGTCTGACTAGTCCCCACTAGTCTGACAAACAGTGGAGTAAGACTCAGGTTTTTAACCTCTGTGGAGGTGTACGCCCACCACTCTCAAAGAACATTATCCTTTGAGAGTGGTGGGCGTACACCTCCACAGAGGTTAAAAACCTGAGTCTTACTCCACTGTTTGTCAGACTAGTGGGGACTAGTCAGACCGGTTGCGTTACGAACTGATGAAGCCGCTTGGATAAGAGGCGAAACGTCTTCTAGACAAATCTAAGTCCAGTTGCCTTTGATTCAATTGTTGCCAGAATGGAATTGACCTGGATAAATGAGAATATCCACAGACTGCTACATGACTAGAGTTAAAGGGCTGTGCTTTTGCTCAAAAGGTAGAAAACCAAGTTCCAGAATGCACTGTGCCACACCAGACCAAAAAATGCTCTCGCCGGTGGGTGACAAAATGTGAGCTGGATTCACCTAGTCTGAAAACAAAATGTATGGTGGCTGGCTGGAAACAAATGATGAAATATTACAGTTAAACAGCAAGCTAAAATATGTTTCTGAAAACAAGAAATAGGCAACGCAGTAACAAAATCTTGGTTCATATTTGATTAGTACTTCCTGGTTTTATCTCTGAGCTCATTTTTTTCAGCCTCCATTTACACAGTACAGGGAACACAATGGCGTCCACTTCCTGCTTGCAAACTCTTGCATTACAGCTAAACAGTGCACTAAAATATGTTTCTAAATGCATTTTAGCAAAGAAATAGGCAATGCTGTAACAGAATCTTGGTCATCTTTGATCAGCCCTGCCAAGGTTTACAGTTTGATCGGAGTTCGGTCTGTGTTTCATAAAGGGAGAAAGAGGCCGCTCTCTCGCACAGTTAGCTTCTATACTCTTTGTGTGGTGGCGGTGGCCATACAAAAATGCACAAGTACAATCTTTAGTTTGAGAAACAGATCAGCAAAAATCCACCAAATGCGAAACATGTCATGTAGCAAATATTCAATAGCAAATGAGCAGGTAGATCTGAGCACTGGCAAGATGGAGGGAAGTTTAATATAGGTTATGTATGCATACTACCCACATTACTATGATACAAAGCTGTTAAAAAGTGGCAAAGTACTCCTTTAAAGAGACCCTGCACAAACACCAAAACAGCATCTACCCACAGTCTTTTTCACTATACCTTCAATTTGAGTCTTTGTAGGTTAGGGTCTTGCAGTGACCCTTCCCAGGCTCTGATATTCTATGCAACACACCATGGACAGCAACGAACCTTGATTTCTTCCATGTGTACACAAATATTATACAAATGTAAAAGTTTGGATGATCTCCCAGCCACCCTTCTCAATCCTTAGATCATTTTCAGACCCAATGCCACACAGCTGGAGTCTTGATAAAAGGATAGAATCCGTCTCTACTGGCCGTCATCCTCCTCAGCCTGCACAAACAGGTCAACTCAGCTCATGCTCCTTGTTTTACACCAAGAATAACTCACTTCCTGACCATAAACCCATCACAAATCTACCGTCAGGTCATAATTTATATGGAAGCCTCTCAATTTGAAGCAGACCCACATTTCTCCAATTTCACCACTCCTCAGATTGGCAGAGGTCAGGTGTTCTAGAGGGGGAAAGCAGCTGCACCTCTGCGATCAGTCATTGGGGAACCCCTTTTGGCCTTTCAGTTTTGCTCCTTATTGGACAACAAGGTAATTGCTGTGAAAATATGTGTAAAATGACTGAAGCATTCTCAGTCCGGGCAGCAGCAGCAGAACGGTACTACTCAAACGGAAAATAAACTTGACGTATGTAAACAGGAAAGAGAGAAAAAATGCTCCTGAAAACCATCTCTGGAAAAGAGACATAGCTGCAAAATACGTCTGGGTTGTTTCACAAGACAACCTCCGCAATTAAGTATGTGAACAATATTTTCCGTTCTCAAAAATATTCTCTTTGGTCAGTGGAAGTTGTTGTGCACTACACAACACTTTTTAGGTGGAAAATCACCTCTGGAAAGCCAAAACCTGTAAGGTCACAATGAGGACAAGGATGCCATTACTCAGCTATCTTTGGCTTTCTTAATCCTAAGGAATATGCTCTTCATCTCTATCTTTAACCAAACATCAGTCCATGAAAATATGACAAATGAGAGGATTTGTTTGTCTCATATTTACTAAAACAGCAACACTGTTGCTGTGTTATCACCATGTACACAACAATCTGTGTTGTCAAGAATTGAAGAAGACTCCAACAAGCCTCACCCTACATGTGGTCTAATTTCCTGATGAATGAGTGTGTTGTCCTGGTTGTCTGTGTTGGTGTTAGTCTTGGTGGATATCATTTGCACAAGTGAGTCATGTCGAGCAATCTGCAGATGGTTGGGTTACCTTTAAGCACAAAGCCTATGAATAAGTGCAAGTCTATTTGTCTGTGTGCCTGCACGTGTCCATTCATTTTTCTTTTTAAATGTGACTGGATTATAGCAGGGTTTCTCCAGGCATAGCTCCTGTACCACCTATTGTTTTGTGCTTCCCCCTCTTATCATTCAAGTTGAAGGCCAGAACAAAGGTAGAGGATACTGTGGCTGCGTGTGTGCATGCTCCTGCATCTGTGTGTGTGTGTGTGTGTGTGTGTGTGTGTGTGTGTGTGTGTGTGTGTGTGTGTGTGCGCATTACGCGTGGGTGGAGGCTGCGTGAAGGAGGAGGTGTTGTCGGGAACAGAAGCATTTTGCAGATGTTGCAGGGAAGAAGGAGTGAATGGAAAGTTCTGCGGTTATCAGTCGTACAGCTTTCTCTGACTCGCAAAGGTATGCCACATGTGGCCCCATCCGAATTCTGTCTCAGTTTCAGATTTGTTAAGTCTGATGGAGTAAGCATTGCAAAGTTTGGAGGATGCAAAGTGACAGAAAGGTGTAGAAGGTGAGAGAAAAGATCAAGAGAAAGGTAGAGAGAGAAAAAGAGGATGAAAAACATGTTTACTAGTGGAGTTTGGGGTTGACGTCGTAGTCTAAGGTTTCCCTCTTGGAGTGTCTCCCAGAGCGGAGGCGGGTGAGATTCCCTCTTGGTTCCCCTAGACGTAACATGAGGAACGCTCATCTCTGTTTGTCTCTGTCTCTCTCTCTTTCTCTGACCTTCTCCCTGTCTCTGCTCACTCTAATTGCCCCTCCATGCTCCCAGCCACTTCACAGCATTACGTGCGCATCATTCTTTGAGCGTCTCAATAAGCTGCCATATGCACAATATCATAGCCGTGCCCCATGGCAGTCCTATAGGACCCAGCTTCTATTCCACATCATCTCCATTACAGCGAGGCACACTTCTCCATATGCAACTCTGATTTTCCCCCAGTTCAAATAGAAAACCCTTATCTGATCTGTTCACCGTCTGTTTTTCTCTTTCCCTGAGTTTTCATATGGCCATTTTGAAAAGAGATATCTACTGATGTTCACTCTCTGAATAATAAAGCTGACCACCCGCCCCCACTACCACGGCTCAACAATAATAAGCCAACCATAACTGGGATCCTTTATTCTTTCACTTGCTGCATGATGTGAAAAACATAATGCTTTGGTAAAAAAAAAAAAAAGTTTTACATCTTCCAGAGCTGCTGGACTTCTGCTATCAGTTATTTGGAAAGTGACTCTGATTATCTTATCTGATGGCTTCCTGTCCCAGAAGCAAAGTGTCCCAGCAGCGGCAAAGACCAGCTGCCTACCCCAGCTAACGTACAGTAGCAGCAGTGCCACAGTGCCCATGCTATGGCCTCACATGCTGTGCCACTGACACAAAGACTGTTCTGTGTCACTTCTATTTCTGACAGCCCTAATGAGTCATCAGTTCTGAAAAAAAGGAGAAAAAAACGGCACTGTGGTCGGTGCTGATTGCCCTAGCAGAGACCAGAGAGTCTGTTCGCTAAGGTGTGGCATGAAATCACAGAGAAAACCCAAAGAATGTGAGCTGAGCTTCTGCAGGCTCCCAACAGCTGCAGCAGCTCACAGGCCTTTTATTGCATGGCAGCGAGGGAAACCTCCTCACCACAACAAGATGGAGATGAGAAGAAAGAGAGAACAAACAAAAGCTGCAGTTTTTTGTGTGTGTGTTTTATTTATATATTTTTTTCACAGAGCAGATTTAACAATAGAAATAAGAATGGAAGAAAGTATCTAATCAAGGAAAATGAGGGGACAAAAATAGTGATAAATTTTACAGAAATAGACCCTGGGAAGTCTCAGTTGAAGATCTGAGATTAAAAAGAGACCAAGGTGTGACCTAAGGCTGCAATTAAAGTTTACCCTCATGAAATTTTCATATAAAAATCATGAAAAATAACCATCACAGTTTTCCTAATACACTTTTATCGGGCTTATCGAAATCAGCTATTAGCAAACATCAAATTGTGCAAAACACTGCTGCTGAGATATTAACCAAAACCAGAAATTTTCCTGAAATCCTGTCCTTATTTAATTACATTGGCTCCCTGTACATGATTTCAAGATTCTACTTTTAACTTACAAAATATTACAAGGACTTGCACCATCCTCCTCATCACCTAGTCACACCTTATACAGCCGACCTGCTAGGGCTACAATCCAAAAAATGCCGATGTTCTGACTACTCCAAAAATAAATAAAACATCAGTAGGTGGTAGGGCCTTTTCTCACCAAGCATCACTTCTTTGGAACAGGTCTTCCTAAACAAATTTGAGAGGCTAGCTCAGTCGACTCATTTAAAACTAAACTAAAAACACATCTCTGTGTCTCAGCATTCAGCCTTATTTAGTCTGCCCTAATCACTTAACTACAGTTATCACACTTATACCAACTTATGTCCAGCTTATAAACATATATTTTTTGGCATATGCACTGTCTCACTTTGTACGTTTTTAGCATATTTTGCTAATGTCGGTCATTACTTTTTTAACTATGTATTGTATGTGTCAAATATTCCATTCATAATTCTTTGTATATAATTTAACTCACCTTCATACGTTTTTGTGTGTTTTGCAAATAATGCTATCTTTAGGCATGACCTGCCCTCCACTATTATTATTCATATTTCTGTAATTATTGTTATAGTAGTTATTGTTATTATTGTTGTTGCTGTGCATCCCCACGCGCGCCCCCCCTCTGTGATATTGAGCTATAAAAAACTTTGACTTGACTTGAAATCCTAAAATCACATCTTTCCTTTGTTTTCAAAGACTTAGAGGAGCAGCAAATGCAATTGAGAAGTAGTAAGCAAATACTTTGCTTGTTAACTTGATAAATGGATATGAATCTATTATCACATCTTCTACTCAATGTTTAATGGACTCATTGTTTCAGCTCTGCACCAAACAGAATGCTAAACCCCCTAATACTCACTGCCAAAGCACACATCTTTCCTTCTTCACCGATATGACAATCATCTGCAGATTATAGTCACCCTCGATTTAAGGTCCATCTTGTTTGTGTCATGAGCCATATTTAATATTGTATTTCTCTTGCCAATAGATGGGCATCATCTGTGGGAGACCGAAGCCAAAGTTGACAAGGACTCCGTCAAAAATGTAAGTACACCTCAATGACGTGACTCATTGGCAATGCTCCCGCCGTCTTCAGTCCCACCCTCCCTTGACACTTTCTCCTTTCCTCTCTGTCTCCTCCTCATCTGTCCCCTGTAATGATGTAACCTTTGCTAAGGCATTACAAGTTGCAACATAGACAATGATGATTAGCCCATGCAATCCTGAGTGGAATTTTCACAAAATCTCTCTACCCTCACGGAGTAAACACGGGCTGTCATATTGTTTTTGCCTCTAAAAACACACACACGGATTACAAAATAGAAGCATAAACACGCACACACACACTCACGCCACAGTCCTCCCAGCATAGCCAGACGTTTAGTTCACAGCAAAGTGTTGTGTGGTGAATTGGACTTAAACACCTCGTCTGTGCCGGAATCATGCAGCCAAGAGTGGATTACACCCCTGCTTTTACCTGCTGCTTTTCATGAGAGCCGTAATGAGAAAATAAACCAGCGCACTCGTTTCACTGACGCTCAGCCACACATTCAGATTGTGTTAATATAAAACGGAGTGAAAGGGAATCGTCGGGAGAGGGAATGAAGCAAATGTTGTTCTACGTGTCACAGAAAGCTGGTGCTCTGGAGTTAATTAAGACTTCACTGAGGTTCGTTAGGTCTGCTTTCAGTGAGGAGAGTCGAGTACAGGATCTGCGAAAACCTGTTTGCTCGTGAGCGATGACAGTATGTTTTGAATTGCCGATGCCTTTCATCAGCAGCGTCTCATCCTCCCTCCCCCACTTCCCCCCTTTTTTTGTGTAAACTAACCGAGGCAATTTACACTTGCACGGGGACTAAAATAAACCACATGCATCTAAATGCTGCAACTTGAGGGTGTTTTTCTCCTTGTTGTTGCTGCTATTTCACTCAGGTAAATGACTTGGTTGCATCAGGAGGGTAAATATGGACTCTGATGTCTAATTGGCCTGTAGGGCTGGCTGATGTGCCGTGGCTGGAGTCCCAGATGCTGGAAAATTAGCGGGCGCGCAAGGCTTGGCCGGGGGCGGCGGTGTGGGGAGGCGAGGTCGATGAAAGACAAATACCACATTGTGTTTATTTGTACATCTAACAAACAAGTAGGGAGAGACAGCGAGAGAGCCCTGGCCTTCCTCTTATGTCAGTTGCTACCAGACTGCCCTAAAGTGCTCCAGACTGCCTGCCCGACTCTGTTTTTATTGCCATCCAGAGCGTGCTAACTTTCATTGGCTAGGATGGAGAGGGAAAAGCCATGTGCACACACAAACACACCGTTAACACACTCAATCAGCCACCTGCATGTTTTTTTTTTGTCGTCATCTGGAGGGCAGACCAGGGCTGAGGACATAGGCCCCCACACTTCCAGCACGCCCCCTCCCTCCATCCACAGTGGTGACCAACAAAAACCTGCTTCCTCTCAACGTGCCCCATTCTGGCCTGTTTAGACCCCTACGAGCGTGATAGCAATACCAGGAATTAGACGCAAACACTTTCACAAATTCTCTTCCATGTTCCATATAAGTCGAAAGTTCACATCCGTCCAGACTTGCCAAGGTCTGGCCTTGGGGCGTAGAGGGGGACAGGCGAGTTTCTCCACAGGGAAGCATGGCTGTGCAAACAAATAAGCCGGCCACCTCTCTTTTCTCTTGGGGATGAAGCTAAAGCCCTGGGGTTTTCCTCAGAGACAAACACGGGCACTGGACCAACCTCATGGGCTCTACTACTATGTCTACACAGTCCAGACCAGCTCATTTAGACCAGTTCCCAGTCCAGCCTCTTGGAAACAGTACCCTAAATGCAGGCCAGCTGTAAAATAAACATTGCTGTTGATTAATACTCTGCAGGAAGTCCTGCTACAAACTTAAATTTGGAGAGAGTGCCGTGAAATCAGATGAGTAAATACAACTAAATGATTTTTTGATGGTATCAGCAGCTGTCTTATCTCACATGCTGAAATATCTAACTGTATCTTATTTGTATATTAGAGTACTCTTGCTGTGGAGGTCCCGCCGTACAGGAACCAGAGAATATCCAGCCCGGTGCAGGTTAACTTCTACGTCTGCAACGGCAAGAGGAAGAGGAGCCAGTACCAGCGCTTCACCTACCTGCCTCCTAACGGTAATCATCATCATCATATTTCCCACCTTTTTGTTTTTATCTCCACTGACACTGAAAGACATGCATGCTTTTCACACTCTGCACTCATCACATAGAGTATTTCTCCAGCTCTTGACATCCATCAACTGTAGTTTGCGACAGCCGTCAACATGCCATGTGAAATTTGCAGCCAGTTTTTGGTGGGTGTTTTTGACATAACGCCTGGCACAGTTCGGCCATGGCCTTTTAGCGAGAGCACAAGATGTGAGGTGTGTTTATTCTGTAGTGAGACCGCGTTCCCCAGCGATGAGGTGTACCTGCTGAGTGACAGAGCCTCCGAGCGCTGTCGATGAAGAGAAGTCAATCCCCCGGCGACCTGACTTTCACACCCCACCTCACACAATTCCCCCCCTACAGTTCACCAACACACTCACACACATGCACCTACCAGGCAGTGCTTTGCCCTGTCATTCATGTAGCAACCTGAAAACCCAGGAATACCTCTCTCTGTGTTTATCATGTGTCCCTGGCCTCAGTGTTTATAGATGGCTTTCACATTGGAATTTGAAGAATGTATTGCTGAGAGTTTAGAGTTCAACCTCAAAATTACATTGTGAGCTATTGACTTCTCACAATGGGCGCAGGTGAAATATCAGCTTCAGTATCACTTTCAACCAACCGGCCTGAATAGTGTTATTTTATCTTTGTGTAGAGAAAGTTTACTAAGCATGCCTGCTCCTCTTTCAACGAAACAATGCTTCCCATTTATAGTGCCAAACTCCTTTGCTGCTGGCTGTTGAGCAGAACTTTTCTGGCACCTGAACAATAGTTGCTGAATGTGGGTTTCCCACAACTCCCAACCCCCCACATTGCCCCAGCTGGTTTAGAGATTCCAACCAGCAACCTTCCATTTACAAGACCCTGGTCCTCTTTGTGATAACCTGTGAGAATCCATTAGATCAAAACAATGATATCATGTTTTCATTGATCAGTGTCTAATGGGTCTAATGCTGCTGGGAGAGCATGCATTGTGTTTTTAAGTCTACAGCTGTTAATAAGATGTGACATTTAGATTATCAGCAGATGTATTTACGGCCACAGGAGATAAGTGATTGGGATTTTGGACGAGGCTCTGAGAGAAAGGAGAGCAAGGCCCTATTTGGAGATGCCTGATTATATGACGAATGAGTGCATTGTGGGTAACTGGACCAGTGTGGAGCCGACAAACCGTGTCCATATATAGCAGATCAATTTCATATATCGTAGTTCCATGGAGAAGGAGAGTAAGAGGAGAAACAGAGATGTAGAGGCTTATCAGCCTCCACAATGCATCTCTAAGTCATTTCCCTGAGCATAAACACAGCCCTAATTAAAAGATGACTTGTTGTGTTCTCTCTTTTGCTGCCAAGTAAACCACAAGTACAGTGTGGACCACACAGGCAGGGCCGATGTCTTCTTAAAGGAGCATAATTAACTCACAAGTGTAACAGCCAAAGAGACCACGAATCACAAGCTATTGAGTTATATTTTGAGATTTACCACATTTTTAAAGACACACAGTAAAATATACAACATTTCTAAAAACAAATATTGAGTATTTCAATCAAAGACGTAATTTAGAGTGTGATATCACAGCAGCTGAGACAGAACTGTTCTGTGTGCAAAAATAATCTTATTTCAGTGAGGAAACATCCATGGGCAAAATATTTTCTCTGTTGCTGCATCAAAGCCAGTAGAGATGCAACTTGCAATACAATTTACACATGCTATGCATTGTCAGTGACATTTGAAGGCTATATTTAAGTTTAATTAATCATTTCAGGTTTTCAGTTCTATAGCTGTAATTTAAAATGTGGATTAAAAATATCAATGTAATGGCAAAAATGTATTTTGTCCTTGCTAACTGATTAAGAGGCATTCATAAAGAATAGTTTATAAATGTTATAATCAGTGTAAACAGACCCTCTGTGGCAATAATGACTGTAATACATTCATGGTTTCAATACAGCAACAAAGAATGAGGAAATCCTAGTGAAGCTGTTTGCTTTTGAGGGTTTCAGTATGTGTGTGTGTCAACACTGAGAGAAAACAACCAACACTGTGGCCAGGTACTCAGGGTGGGCTGGGGAGGAGGACACCCACACACACACATACACACACCGTTGTCAACACTTTTTTTGCTCGCTTGTATGAAAAGACTCTTCCGGCCCGCTGTCCCACTTCAAGCACAGTTGTGGTCACTGACGTTGTTTAGAGAGAACATTTCTTTCACACTCTGGTGTCTGCGCATCTATAAAAAGGCGAACCCAGCCCTTAAAATAGCTCGACTTGTTTGAAACAGCGGAAGGATGAAGCAAACACTCTGGGACGCAGATGCTAGTGAAAACCACCTTTATTTTCCATTCGGGTCATGTGACCATCTTGTTATTCTTTGATGCAAATGCGGTTGGCACCTACGGGGGCTGAACACCGATGGCTGGTTTCACTATGCTGTATGTTCCCCTCAGCTCCAATGAGAATATTATTTCAATACAGATGGTATTGTTTCAGACATGTAAGCAGATTCTTATCTGCTCTGGGCCTCACCCTGCCTTTAACGTGGAATTATAACAGCAGATTCAGTCTGTGATGAAGTCATTCTGTAGCTGCTAGCTGACAGACAAAGATAAGCCCCAGTGATATGAACAGAGGGGTACTGTAGACCTGTTGAAATGCTGCCATAATAATGCATTGTGATGTTAAAACAGGATTTGAGCCACTCAGAAACATCCTCTGTGAAATGTGTCATTAGCATTGTACAATGTGTCAGGGAGCACGTAGGTCAAATGTCTTTATGAACAAAGCAGTCCTTCAGTGAGGCTTCACTGAACAACAGAGCCTGAACTTCAGCTTTCCGGACAGTTTAATGAAAAGGTTTAATTAAAAAATAGTAGCAGGGCAGCACAGGTTGAATGAATAGTTGAAGTTCAATAAAAAATTCTGAGAATATGTTCATGAATTGTCACATATATATTCTATAGATAATCTGTTAAACATCTACTCATTGTTGAATATTCACTAGTAAGTTGTTAAAACTTTACAAATACTCTATATACAGTAAAGTGTGTGAGGCAGATATAAACTACTTGTAGGCAGACTATCCAAATAAACTGTTACTGTCACTGTTACTAGTTTAATCACAATACTATATTACATGAGCCCTTTTGACAGACTCAATGTTTGCTGATATCACAAACTCTGCCACAATACAATTTTAATCTGATTGAATTGTGATCTATATAGGACAATATCATATATGCTCTTTAACAAGAATAGTTATAGAAGGAACTGCAATAAACAGAAAAATCAATTCATAGGAAATTGTAAACAACTGACCAGTTAAAGGTATACCATGCAGGAGTTGTCGGTTGCTGTTTGTTAACAGTATCGCCGACAAAAGTAAAAGAGAAGGCCAACCCCAGATTCTCTTTATTTCTTCTCATTTCTGTGTGCTTTACTGCACTGTGCCCGCGATTTCCGTAGCCTTCTCTTGAGCTAATACATGGGTTTTTTTGTTTTGTTTTATTTCCATACTACACTTTTAAGTGCAGTAAATTTTACTTTAAATTGACCCCACTAACATGTAAAACACAGCTTAACAACAAGAACATTTACACCTTGTTTCCATTTTCGTATGTGACTGGTGTCCGTTGATCCTTAAATATAAGAATGATGCCTCTAGTGTCCAACGCAAGGAAGTGTATTTCTTTACGGATGGATAGATACCTGATAGAAACTACCAGTAGCCATGGTGGAGAGGCTAATTTTGTCCAGTAGTTTGGAATATGCGCTTGGAACAATACTGGGACAGACACAGAACCTGCCAGGTATGTGTCATGTTTTGTTAAATATTTATTCAAAAAGACGTATGAACGGCTGAACGAGTCATAATGACAATCTGAGTGTATATTATGTATAACCATATTTTAGCAGAATAGCACTACCCAGACACACAATGTGTCCAAACTAGATAACCAACATCTTTTTAATCAAACAAACTCAGTTGAAGAAAATAGCCTGTTAGCTAGTTAGCAGCTTGTTAGCTAATATAGCACATTGTCATACGGTCTTTCCAAAATCCACTGCAAAAGTTCAATTTTTTTTAACATATTTGAGGCAAATTTCGGACCAAAATATTATGTAGGGGAGGAGTTTTGCAGTCACATTGATCCCTAAAGGAATGAATGGACTTCCCAGTGCCCCATCTTTGTACACATACGTAAGTGGAAAAGAGGCATTAGCTAAAGAATATTTGGCTCAATAATAACTGTCAAGCTATAGAGACAAAACAGTTTTTTCATAGACACCATAATTATCTTACACACTTTAAAATTGCAAAAATTATCCTAGCAGCTAGCAGACTTTTCCTCCACTCATAGTTTAATAAATTACATGTATTATTTATACTTTTTATTACTCAACTTTGGTTTAAGTCACTGCATTTCCCAACAGAACAGCACATTTCAGCCAGCATGACCTGTTTTTTTTTTTTTTATGAAACAGAGCAGCTAATGTTGCCATAGCGAGAGCAACAATTTAGCAGAGTAAGATTCCCAGCCAGTTTTGTCATGTCTCCTGGGTATTTAATCTCATAACAGCATTGTTTACATACGGCATGTACTTTGTCTGTTGAACCGTCTTAACTATTACTACCAAATATTTCCACACTGCTGATTTATTCCTGAGAGCAAAGTAGATATTCTCATCTTCTTTTCTTAGCTTCTTGCCATTATCTGCCTGGTGCTGTTTGATAGTGACAGTCATGCCATGGGAATTTCAACATTTCAACAATGTTTTCACTTTGCCTTGATGATATTTGATTGTTGATCATTGAATCAATATGTTGTTCCAGATTAAGGGATTTTTACACCCCTAACAAAAAGCGCACAACAGTTAAGCCAATTATGTCAAATTTTTGCTGCTCATGAGTTATTGGATTTGAGTTACAGCTGCCTTCAGCCAGTAGATCAGGAAGACATATGCTGTTGATGTATACCATCAGCAGTATTTGTGGTTTGCTTGTCTGTGATGTTAAGATGCACATACAGTACAAGCGTCCTTGTCTGGCTCCCGGAATGAGCCCCGCTTTTCCAAGCTCCCTTCCAATCATTCTTGCGTGAGTAGAGACGTGACGTGTCGCTCTTCAAATAAGAAACAGTTCTCACCAACCACATTAAACAACAAACGGCGAAAAAGAGTTCTGGCAATGACCAAAAGCTGGAGCCAGGAACTTCTCGGAACCCCTTTATTTTTACAGGCCGTTTGGAGATTCCTCTGTAATATCAAGTTCTATTCTTAACGCAAACGGGTGCAGACTCCCTCCGCTGCATTGGTTTGTGGTTGGAGCTGGAGAGGGGGAAAGTCAGAAACATGTTCTGTGACACATACAGGAAAAAAGTTAATGAACCACACATTGTTCTTTTTTGTAAATATTTGCACAGTCATGTTTTTTTTTTCCGAAAATTGAACAAAGACTGAACTGTTTCTGTCATCTTGGGGCTTTGTCAGACTCACCTACAGCACGCTAAAGCCAACAGTGTACTGGGTGACCAGATTGCCTACACAGTGGGACATGGTGCACTAGGTACCTCTGAGTTAATGAACTACCACCTGCTCAATGTTAAATGTCACTGCACCGTTAGCACAAGATGAGTTCAGCATTTCTGCAAGGAGACGATCCACGATTTTTTCGTAGTGGCATGGCAGTGTCATAACCCAACCAACAAGCATCGGAAATGAGAATCAGAACCTTTTGCATCCCATAATTCCATTTGCCTGGTGGCTACAAGTAGAGAAGGTCTCCTTTGGAAGGTAATTTCCAAATCTACATAAGCCCTGTTTGCTTGCCCTTCCTAATCAAATACACAGACACAGGCACACATCTATGTCCCGATTCCCTTTCCCCTTCAGAGGAAACGAGTGCTCAATAAAATACGCAGATCAGGCCTGATCAGTTTAATACGAGCAGACAGAGGGGGAAACTGCCAGAGATGGAGAGAAAACCATGTGCTGAACATCAACTGTCTGTGGGCCATAACCCACAGGTTGGGAGGAAATAGAAGCCAGCTGAAGTTGGGACTCGCCTGGTGAATCTGTTTTCTCAGCTCTCATACAAAGTGGGAAGGAGACACACAGATGGATGGATGGAGCTGGAGGGAGACCTCTGTTTATATCTGTAGCAGAGGAGAGAGAATCTCGGGGAAAAAATGTTTGAAAGTTAAAAGAAAGGCCATTAGTCCAACCTGATTTGATTTCCTGTTTCGCCAGTCTTGCTCATAGTCAGAAGCAAATAATGTTGACAAATTACCTCACTGGGAATGAAAACTTTAAACTGCAACAAACCAAACTCCTCTTTAAAAATAGACTCTAACTGCATTACAAAGCGGGACTGCAAAGGACAACAGCATCTCATCCCCTCTGAAATACTGCTGATTCACTCTATTTTATTTAATTAAATTCTCATGTTAGTTTTGATCGCAGGCAGGAAATCTTGTGACTTGGTACATCAGATTTGTTTAATTTTAAAAGGGCATCCAGAGAAAGCTCCAGTTGCCAACACGAGGCAAGTTGCCTCTTTCAGGCGTCTTTTTCTTTCTCTGGTGTAAATTATAACTAAACACGAGGACTGGTAAAGATGAGTGTGCCTTACTTAGTTCAAACTCTGCTGGAATATTTTGAGAACAGCCTCAAAACCATGACATTCTTAAAAAAAAACATGACCTTTTTTGTGATATTTACACAGGACTTTGATGAGGCAAAAGGTCAACATGTGTTTCAGCTCACAGATGACAATGCAGTTCTTGAATTGCGGCAAAAATGTGAAAATGATCACATTTGTTTATGACATTTCCACATGACAGCTTTGGCATTACACATCTCGGCACCATGGCACCGCCCCATCCATTCACACTGAAGACAAGGCAGGGACGAGATAGAGAATCGCTGAGGGTAGTGGCTGTGGGTAAAGTGTGAACCATGTGACTTACTCGTTATTCCCCGGGCTGCGGAGAGGAGGCCCGTGCATCATGGGACTCGCCTTACGATGCTCCCCCAGACACCAGGCCTGGTCCCTGGGCTCCGAAAGCAGACAGGGCTGACGTAAATGTGCTCCCTGCTGCGTTATCACTGCCCTGCATCTCAGCGCCCCAGAGGCTGCAGTGCTCGATTAATGTCTTTTCAAATCCAACTCCTGCAAAAAAATAAGACTGTTTTTTCGAATGACACACTAATGCTTTATACGTTTTATTTGCTTTTACTATCATTTTACTATAAGGTTTTACTGTGTTCAAATGCAAACACACAGTTTAGACAGACATCTTATTCATATTGACATCTGTGCTCTCTGAGTAAATGTCACTTGCAGTAAGTTTAGCCAAAAACTCTTAATGGTTGGCATCAAACGCTTACCACACCCATTAACGCGTTTTAACAATGTGTAGAAATAGAAACAGTGTGTCCATTGTGACTCAGAAGCCTTTGCTATGCATCTGGGTATCTTAACACTGCCCTATTAGTTTTGTGCTGGCACAGTCTGTGCATATGTACTAATATAATAACTCACCGGTGAGCCTGTTAAAGTGGATCCCTCTCCATCTCTCAACACAGTTCTGTTTTGAAATTTTCAATTAATAGAAAGTTGTTTTCAGTAACTGCTTTTGACAGCGAACAGGAAGCATGTGATACCTGTCCGTCAGGGCTAATCAGGAAGCGGCACAGACGGTCTGCACTGGATTAGAAATTAGAAGAGAGGAGGCAGGATGATCAAGTGGGGTCACTGCACTCTGCTGCATTAGCTGAGGCCTGAAGCTCCTGAAACCACAGGCGCAGCTCTACAGCCTCTTAAGGAGCTCAGGCGGCCTAATCAAAATCAAATCATCTCCATTTTTTTCACTCTCTCCCTCTATCTTTTGGTCCTGAGAGAAACAATTACTTCTAGAGTGTGGAGGAAACCTTGGGGTCCTGGGCTGCTTGAGCAGCAGCAGCAGCAGCAAAAGCAGCAGCCCAGTGCTTTAAAGTAGTCTTTTATTGGATATCAGAGCTGGAGGAGAGTCCAAAGAAAATAGGTCTTATTCATTATTAGAGCCAGCTGTGGCTTTCCACACTGATGACTCATCCATTTTTCTTTCCCCCCTATTCTTTTGCTTTTTTTCATGGTGTGGTAAAGAGGGGTGGCGGTTGAGAGGCGTGAGGGTTTCTCTGTTAGAGAGCTCAGCCAAGTTGACACCGAGCCCATATCCACTGGTGGTTGTTTGTTTGGATTATGGAGGGTATCGCGGGCCACAATTGTGCCTGCTCACTGCTTTAGTCAGCCTCACTCGTGCACTCACTGTGCCACGTGGATTCCCTGCACGTTTTTTAATATCTCCACCTTTCTTTCTACTTTTTTTCCCCCCCAGTGCCGATAATAAAGACAGAACCCAGTGATGAATATGATTCTCTGGGGACTGCCGGACTGCACATGCATTCAAAGCCCTATTACAGCCAGCCCAGGCTCACTCCCATCATGCCTGTAGCCGATCCCGATGCCTGTCTGGTTGGTGGCTACCCTCCCTGCCCGCCTCGCCATGCTGCCATGCCATCGTCGTCCCCCAGCTCCAGCCCCACCCTGCATGACCTGTCCCCCGTGGCATACAGCAAGTGCCTCCCCAACAGCCCCACCCATGCAGCGCCACCAGGCCCCGTGGTGCCCCCCATCCAGGAGACCCCTGGCCGTCCCAGCCTCGCCCACCCAGCATCGCCAGACCACAACTCCTCCCTAGGGATGCTTCATTCCCAGGGCAGCCCCAACCACCTCAACAGCCCAGGGCCCCATGGTTACCATCCTATCTATGCCAACAGCAGTCCCTCATCCTCCCCGGTATCCCACCCTTCCACTCCCGGTGCGACTGCGGAGAGCCCGTTCGTTCAGGCCTACAGCCCCAGTCAGGCTCAGGCAGCAGCCAGCTCAGTGCAGACCGGAGGGAGCTCACCCAGCCTGTTACCCGAAGATGCCAGCCCCCCGTCGATGGCCATCACCGTCAAACAGGAGCCCCAGGAACTGGACCAGATGTACCTAGATGATGGTGAGTCACAAGAAACAAGGTGTACATCTAAAGTTTCCATTTGATAACTAATTAGTATAACAGGAGGCATTTTATTTTTCAAGATGAAAGCTTCTCTTTAGAAGCTCTCTGTCCATGCCAAAAACGACTGTGCACGTCGCACATTTCATTTATTTAACACCTTTTGCTTATCTGCAAGCCACCACACATACTGTAGCCGCGCCCTGCTGCACCTCTCAGTATTTCCTGATGAAATCCTGGCAGCAGATTTACGTCACATTTGTTTAATTTTAGACCCCGGCAGATTTATTTGCTTTTTAGCGGTCCGGCTTATGTTGTCCAAGTGGCTGCTTTACTTTAAAACAGTAAATTGCCTTGATGGGATTTTGAAACAATCTGTCAAAACATCAGAGCGGTGAGGTCAGCCGGGGTGCAGCAGAACAAAAACAGTGGCACACGCGTAGCAAAGCAAACTGTTGACACAACGACTAATGAAGGAAGCAAAACAATGGGTAGGGGTTTCCTGAACCGAACCATTCCCCCCCTCTCCATCTTTCTGGGAGGGATGCCGGGCGGCGGAAGGCAGAGGCTTTGTTTTCCCGTCTTTTCCCTGCGGAGTCGACACCGTGCGGCTGTCGTCATCAGGGGAGGCTGTGGGGTCATTGGTCTCCCTGTGGCAATGAAACGAGTCACACCCAAGGGACCATATGGTTGAGTTTATTGCCTCCTGTGTCCATCCAACATCGTGTCTCTCAGGTCACCAACCTGTTATCTGTGTTAACAGAGGCTCCACTTGTTGTTATGATATATATGCATAGAGCACATCATGGCGCTGTGCCAGTTTGAAATGTTAAAATCCCCCTGCATCCTAACGGTGGTGGGGGGAAGACAAGTCCATACTGAACTCTGATATATCACCCTTCCTGTACACCTTTTTGTTCAGTTAACCAACTAGAGTGTGTGTATGTGTGCATTTGTGTGTGCACACTTCAATCAACAGCTCAGGGAGTAGAGGGGTGATAGGCACGAGGGGACCAGGGGAGTTTTGCTGTGGAACTGTAATTGAGTTGAAATGCAGTTGTCAGCATATCTGTCAGTCCTGATGAGTCCCATTAGTCCTCACCTCATAAACAGACAGTACAGAGACAGGGGGGGTGTCTGTCTGTTATCAGCTCTATAAACTGATTTCCAACTTTTTCTTTCCTGTTTCTTTTCTCTTTCCTTTTTTTTTCCTTTTCTTTTCTTTTCTCCTGCCTCATTTTCTTGAGTTCATAGCAATGCTGCGTAAATCTAATTTGAGACAAAACTGCTCATTTGAAATTCTCTCTGACTGTTTTTAATACTTATGGCAGGCAGAAGCTTTCATGTCAGCATTAATTGAATAAAGTGAAACTGTAGCTGTATTTTGCATTTTGTAATGAGGTTGGAAAGGAGTCCTTTTACACCAACAGTATGAAGATATACTAAGTGTACATAGCAGTGCTAAGGTGAAATCAGGTAATCTTGTTTCTCTTTCCCACTACTCCATCCACTGTCACTTTAGCAGGCTCGATCTCTCTCAGACTCGGTGGCCAAATGTATTCAGCCAGTGATTACAGTTGCATTAGGGACGCACAGGAATGTGTATTGATTGACTGAGGACAGAGAGGCAGCCCCTCGAAAAACCTCAATGTGCTGCCGTTTTAGCATCACCTAACGTCTGCGCAAGCATCTGTGGTGAGCTCCTGGAGTCCCTGTAAGTGTGTGGTGGTAACAGCATACTCCAAAGGCATCTACTGCTCCCAGGCCCGGCCCTATCCCAAACCCCTCAAATGAGCCCTAAGCTAAAATAAATAAGATCGGAAGGCAGCTCGCAGGGCGTCCCGCTCCCCGTCCGCACGCATTACCACCGTACGTTAGCGAGCTGAGCGCTTCATTAGAGAGGGAAGACAAGCGGATGACCTCACCACAGCGGCGGTGATTTAACGCCAGCCATGTAGAGCACCGTTCCTCCCCAGCAATTGGGGGGCCGGTGATTTGGAGTCTGCGGGAGCACACTTGATCTTCCCCAAGAGTGGAGCGCCTCCCACGCTCGAACGCCGAGGCCTCCGGCTCTCATCAGCCAGAGGAAATGTGTCTCTCTGGCCAGGCCCAGATTTTACGCAGCCCTTGAGAAATCACTCAACTTATCAACGGTGAGCTACTGTACCACAAGGAGCTTTGTTAGTATGGAGGGAGTCTGAGATGTAAACCCCCCTGGCTGCCATACACAGTCTCCATTGTAATCTGCTAAACTCTTCCCTCTGCTGTGATAGAGGCTTACTAACTATAGTGCGAGACATGAGGAGATGATTCTAGTGTCTGCAATGAGGCTTTGTGGGAAGAATCCAGTTGGCAGCTAGATCTACATCGGAGAAGCCATTTTCACTCAGTGGCATGTTGGCTCTCACCTGTTTCAGTCTCACTTCTCATAGCTGGACTAAAGCAGCAGATCAGCATGGTTTAGAGAGGATGAAACACCCATCGCTGCTGGAAGGCTCTGCCTGGATGCGTTGTTGACTCACTCGTAAACCAGGCACGGTGGGGCTCACATAAAACTGAACTTTCAGACATTTTGTACTTACTCACAGCCCACTATCTGTACTTTACAAGGCACATAACTGTGAGCAAAACGCCAGTCAAATGACATCAGTGTATACAACAATAGAATTTATGAAAAGCACGGTCTGCAGCGTTTTAGTTTGCCATGTTAGCCGCACTAATTAGGCCAAAAAAAGAAACGCCAAAATGACGGCATGCTTTGTCACACGTCTGAAGGAGCAATTCTGGTGACATCATACCCCCTCTTGTTTCTAACAAACACTAACACACATTTCCTTCTACACACAAAAACACACCCGTACACGTTTGATCTTAGACTTGGCTTTTTGAACACAAACGATTTTGGAAAATAACCCACATCACTTGTTGGAAACCCTTCATTTGGACCTCTATTCCTGGTGTTTATAGGTATTTTGCTGCAGATCTGTGTGTAAAGCAGAAGTAGTGTGCTGGCTGGTCTGGGAGTTTTGCCTTGTGAGGCTGCTGCCGTGTGTCCTGTCTCATTAGCCGCTGCTGTGATGGGTGATATCATGAAGTGCAGCTGAATGCAGCACACAGCGAAGGAACTAGTGCTAATCAGAGGGCCAGATTTCTACCAGCTGCCTCTCAGGGAAACAGAGGGCCCTTATTCCCCAAAATAAGAAAAACACAGAGTGCAACGCAGCCTCTGCTGATTTCTGACATTTGACATATGTGCTCTGATTGCCTCGTGTTACAGGGTAGTTTTCCTTGTGATTGTTTCCTCCTCAATTCAAGGTTGGTGTATTTGAAACTCTACTAGGCTTGTTTTCTCAAAATGAAAACAGAATTGTTGTCGGCCTTCCTTTCCTCCTCTCCCTCCCTCTGGCAACTAAAAAAAAAGGTATTTTAACCTTCCTGAGGATCTCCGTCCACCACCAATGCTTCTGAAGGCAACTCGAGGCTTTCCTCATGGAAACTTTTACACATCCTGGCAAGTTGCCCAGACCCCAGGACTCCGCAAAACCCCTAATGATGATTGAGAGCGCGTCCGCACCGCGCTGAAAACATGCTGAGTCGCTAACATTGGAGTGTGCCGCAAGGCTGGCTCAGGATTGGAGGGGGGCAGAGGAGAGAGAGGATTTAAGGGGAAGGGGGGAGGTGTTCATTAAAGTGGAGGTTGAAGTGTCTAATGGGACTCACTAAAGCAGAGCTGCTCCTGTATGTTTAGATGGTATGTATTGGTTTGTGTGTGTGTCTCTTGTAGTTGGTAGAATCAGTGAGATGTGGAAGCACTAGAAGAGGCAGTGACAGCCTATACTTTCACAGTGCTTCACCTCTGACCCTCTGGCCTTTTGGGAGCAGGTCGAGCTCAAGCTAATAGTGCACCAAAAGAAAGGCCGCCTTGCGGTTAAGTGCAATGCCAAGACCATAGTCTCCTTCTAGACGTAGCGATATTGACGGGTGCGAGGAGAAGGGTGATGGCTTTTTGTATTATTTATGACTACAAAGAGGATGTGGTTTCTTTACTCTTGTTGTCATTGCTTGCGTTCCCATATAAGTGATCCTGTTTTCCTGGCAGCTCTTGACACGGTGAGATATAAGTAAAAGTTTGGGCTTGCTGGAGAAGTTTTATAGTCATAGGAAAAATTAATAGGCGGCTGCACTCTAGGACTGGCCTTTAAGAGTCATTGACCGCCTAAGCTATGGATCAACAACTACACTTTTGGGATCAGCAATAGATTTGATTCAATTTCTTCTCATTAGGATGAAAAACCATTACTTACTTTTACTGTGCGAATAGAGCAGCTATGGCTCTTATTGCCCATTATCAGATATTACAGACCTCACCAAGTGCTTGAAAGGGTGTGCTCAGTTGCAAACGTGAAGATCTATGTTGATCTGGTTGTAACAGATGATATTAATTGGTCAGTTAGCTTACAATATTTACTAAAAACGTATGCTTATTACTTCATCTTACAAACTTGCTAACTGTAGTTGTATAACATTGGAAAAGAGGAGTGTAGCCAAAATTAGTGGTAAAATAAAACTTTATACCCTGTAGCAACACACTCGGAAACTTGAAGAGACTCTTAAAGCAGATAATAATCTGCTTTAACACTGGTTTGTAATATAAAGTGTGGAAGTTACAATGGAAGCACGGTAATGGAACCCAGAGAATACCATCGCGTCTTTGCAATGGATGAGGAACACCTTCGCAGTTGGGTGGAAGTCTTCTGGATTACCTTAGCACCCTCTGTTTCCTCTTACAACTCTTTTATCTTTGTCCCATTGGCTGAACATGAGAGCCTTTAGATTCCTGGTTGTGATCAGGTTTTTTTTTGCAACACATATTATGAAACCCACTCAATTATAGACACTATTGTCCAAGATTGCTTGCAGTTTAGCAAATAATTAGATCTAAGTGGTTACACATGACAGTGGCAATGGGGTCACAGTATTAGCACTTTGATTTTTAGCTCTTTGTAAAACCATTGGGAATATTATTAGTTTTGATAAGCGCAGCGAGATGAATCTGTAAGAATTCACTCCATTCATTACCACAGCGTGCTGGCTTTTATGTGCGTGTGTGTGAGCCAGAGGATCTGGTCTGGTTTCAGTCGCTCCGTCATAATATCCACAGTCACTGAGAAAGAATGTGTCTGCTGAAAAACTGCAGCTAAATTATCTAAACAAATTGGGTTTCTTTTGTGTCTGGGGTCTGATACACGCGCACATTTAGATGAGAGACTTTTGATTTTAAATGGGTTTATTTTTTCCCAAATGTTAGAAATGTGTGACACAGATTTACTACTGTTAAGATTTGGGTCTTATTTTCCTCCATTGCTCCAAGCTGTGTAGGAAGTGGGCACACTGTGTGGACTTTGTATGGAAGTCTATTACCTGGCATCTCCAGCAAAATTGACTTAAGTGAAGTATACAATCAAATATAGCAGAGTGAAGCCACAGGGCTTCCTTCTCCAAACAACTTTGAGTCTATTCATTAAAATTATATTACTTCGTTCATCGTACGTCATGTATTTCTTATAGTTTCTCCTGACACAGCAGTTCAGAGGCTCGGTTTATGTGGCGCACATTCTGAGGTTTAGGAAACACGCGTTGAAAAGCCGCCGAGCCACACGGATCACAGCGGGTCAGGACTCAGACAGGGGCCTGTGGCTTGGCTGGGATCTTTCTGTGTACATCTGTGATCATGGAGCTACCTCACGTCAGACACTCTCATTACTGAATCATTATATGACATATGTCAGTGCTGTTGACAGGATGATCACTGAGAGAATCTCCTTCCTCCACGAGGCTGTGAGGTCGTTAACCTGTGCCTTGGTGAAGGTTGTATTTAAGCTTGATGCAAGCCCTTATCTGCTGTCTGTCTTTCTGGGTTAATTCAGTCAATTTGCAGTATTTTTATAAGGCAAAAGGTCTTTATGGTATGTGCAGAACTCAAGGCCCTTTTGTCATTTCCTGCATCATGATCAGGTGATGGTTACTATGCTGTTTTTTATGTTTAAAGGGAACTATCGTGCTACAGTGTTAGATGTTCATATTAAACGTAGCCAAAGTTTCAAATAATGAGTTAAACATATGTAAAAGTAATCCTTGTCAGCACAAACCTCACGCTTCGGTCCGTTCTGAATACTCTGTTTCCAATGGCTTTTTACTGCTTTCAAGACAAGCTGAAGTCAGCTTGACACAGATTGCTCTATACGATCAAGTGTCAAGTGTTTACCTTACATACACTGCTACATGTAGCTACATGCTAATATCAGAGCGACATGTAATCTTTGTTGCCAATGTTGTTAATTTTGCCATGATTTCAGATCATGTTTCTGCGGGAACATGTCTGGTTGTGTTTAGAAGCTTTTATTGGTGGTTTTCCACGGCAGAAAGTGCTTCTATTCTTCGTTACAGTCATTCTCTGGCCGCAATGACGATGCAAAAATCATGAAATAAGGAAGGCCCAGAAAGGCTGACCAATCAGAGCGGGCTGGGCTCAAAGAAACAGGTGCTAAAACAGAGTGTTTCAAACAGAAGGTAAATACAGTTGTTCAGGCACAGACAGTATGAGGAAAATTAAGTGTTTTTTTAACATTAAGGCCTGTCAACATGTTCTAGTAGAAACCCCAATTGCAAATATCAACCTTAAAATTAGTATAATAGGTCCTCTTTAAAAGAACATTGTGTAATCCCTGCAAACATTACACCACTACAGCATTAAGCATAAAACACTGTTCGTCTGTGGAGATAACTGATATTGCTGCGAACACCACAAACACGGCGCAGTCACAGAAACCATAAATTTGCCTTGAATCTTGGATATTTCCTGCTGGCATTAAAAAATATGAACACATGGAAAACTCATACGGTCCAGGGAACATACCAAACACCAAACAAGCAGAATTTATTTGCATAAAGACACATTTTTCTTTTTTGACTCTCTACAGGCAGGTCAGGGGTCGGGATAAACCTTCTGGACAACATCCCTATGCTTGCGGGGTGTCTTGCTCAAGGACACGTAAGCAGTCACGGACAGTTGAATGTGGCTACACAGATGAGATTCCCCATTTGAACATAATAACCACACTGAGATACTCGCCCCCAAGAAGTTGCAGTGTTTTTGGTTTTGTATTTAGGGGATGTAAATACCTGCGGCATCAGTAAACAGGAGCAGGTCTCCGTCCCAGACCACTTAATAACAGCTCCCCATCTGAAATTTGTTAGCTCAGTGAAATAGTATCCTGTAGCGACGGATGTCAACAGAGAAGTCTGATCCAGCCGGTGGGGATGGGGAAAGCCGTTGGGTTTTGCAACTCTTGGCAGAGTTTGCTGTCTCCTCCATGTGCAGATACCTCAGAAAGAAGAGGGTGGGAGAGTCATAAAGAGGGAGAGGAGGAGGGGGCATGAAGATGGAAAGTGAAACACAGATGCAGATAGAAACTTTGAAAGAGCGAGATTCCCGATAGAATCTGTCACAAGACTATAAACCAAAGGCACAGCTCGCCTGTTTTAGTGTCATAGTCCTTTGACAAATCATTGTAAACACAGGCAGGTTAATGTAAAAGCAAAATAATCATCCCATATCCAATCCATCACTTTCCCAAGACAAACATTTGAAGAGAGAATCATTGTGTTTCTTTTTAGTGTGTTATCTGTTGTCATATCTTATGGGCCTAAAACGGAGGGACAGCCGTAAGTCCTGAGATGCATTTTAGGGTTTGGAGATTTTAGGGTCAGGAGATTCTCATCATGTCCTCACATCCAGGAATATTCAGCGAGCATGAGAAGAAGCAGGTCAGCCATAGGAATAAAGGAGACACAGACACACAGACAGACTGAGAGAAAGAGGGGAAAATCTGAGGTGGAAGAAAGTAGCATGCAATCTTGGTGATTTTCCCTGGCAGCTTCTCCCACTGCCCCTGTTCTTCACACACACACACACACACACGCACACACAGACACTCCGTGCTCCTTTCACAGCTAAAACTGTAAAACCCAAAGACTAAAAGTCAAAGAAAGATAAACACGGCCGAAGTTAAAGATCACATTTTCTTCCTCTCCCACCAGCGGCCCGCTTGCAGCGCCGAGACTTACCAAGCAGTGGGTGAATGGGTTTACTTCAGGGGAGGGAATGATCATAACTACTGAACTGTAAGTGTCCTACTGTTGACATATGACCCACGGCAGTTATAAACCTCAACGGGTCCCCCGGCTCTCCTGATTGTACTCAGCCGAGCTCAGTTCCTCTCAAAACAACATGCTAACAAACAGGGAAATCCTTTCACGCTCAGTAAGCCTTTTTTTATAGTGTGAAGCACTGAGAGATTAACTGATAAAAGGCTACAGTGGTGCAACGCAAATCTCACAGTTAATGGTCTTATCTAACTGATGTGCTGTGTTTAGTACTGAAATATGGTAAAGCAACTAACACTACATTTTAACCAGTGCCCCCAAATCCTGCTTCCACATCCCTTACAGCATTTCTTAGCAGTATATAAAAATGTAATAAACTGTTTATAGCAAACTTTAATATAATCGTATAAGCAGATATAAGAAAAATGTTTATTTATGTACTTGTTAACAACAATAATATATAACATATATAAATATGAAATAGAAACAGATGAATTATTCATATTATATTTCATATTTCATTTCATATATTCTCATGACACTTTATACACTCACATTCATGCACCGATGAAGGCCATGAGATGCAGCAAAAAGCCCCACTAGAAATATAGCAAGTGGAGCCTGAATTAGGACATTTTTGTCTGAAAGCTCAACATGTCTTTATGACCTCTGACCACAAATGATTCCTACATGTGTTTAAGTGGTTGATAAATGTTTGATAAGGCATTGTAAGGATGTATGTAATCATATATGATTACAACTAGGGCTGGGCAATATGAAGATATTATATCGTTGATATGAGACTATATATCGCCTTAGATTTTGGGTATCATTGTATCATCATATGGCATAAATGGCATTTTTCCCCCGTTTTAACGGCTGCATTACAATAAAGCGATATAAATGTATCAGGCAACCAGACTTCACTGTTTGTTTTAACAGTTACCTTTACCCACTTAGTCGTTATGTCCATATTATTGATGAATATTGATCAAAAATCTCGTTGTGTTAATATTTTCTGGAAAAAAACCAACAAACCAAAAAAAAAAAAATCACTATAACTTTGTCGCATCAGAGAGAGCATTTAATTAGAAATATTGTTATGTGCGTTTTTGTTTCCCAGCCCTAATTACAACCATGCTTTACTTTATTATCTATCACTTGTTTAATGACACTAGTTAATTTACCACCAGTTACAAATGCCTCATAGAAAAGCTGTTGGCAAGCACATAAATAAATACTGTAAAATGTCCTTGTATCTGCTTACAACTACATTAAAGTAGTGCAGTAAGCCATTTATTAAATGTTAATATACTGATTATCAATGCTAAATATAGGGAGTTAAAATAAAGCCTTTTTGTATGACTTTCTAATAATATACCCGTCATAGAGTGTCTATATGGTGTTATTAATTCTTTTTTAAACCATTTACTAATTCTTTTAAGTTTTCAGCCATTATTAACAACAACTCTCATGGTGTCTGGTATTCATGAATAGCTTATGAGTGATCAAATATAGCCACTTTATAAATGCTTTATAAATGGTGCCTTATTAGGAAGTGGTGCGAACGTTTTGATACGCTGAAACTGACATCTTACTTTTCTGTTAGACTCCTCAAATCCAGTGGAGTTTCTAATACGAGAAGACAAGACAATTCTCTCTGCTCATGTTGTAAATCAGTCACGTCAAATCTGCAGGGAGCTCGAGCTGGAAAGCTCAGCTCCTAAACACTGTGTGAATAAGAATGTCATGTACATTTTAATTAAATCAGTGAGATTTACTGCATCATAGAGTGAAATAACAGGCTCTTGCCTCTGTTAAGGTATTTAAGTGGCAGGTTCCCTCCCTGAGCCCCAGCAACTGTTAAATCTGTGTGGTTCGAAACAGCACGAACAGAAGCAGGTGAAAATGCCGTTCTATGATTTACAGGTGACAGCGAACGTGTCTGTCTCACCTACTATCCCTGGAAGAGTAGCCTGGTCTTCATCTCTGACTCTAACGCAGCCTGGGATTCTTGAAAATTATACCGTCTCCAGATGGATCAAAGTTTGTCTGTCTATGGAAATCAAAGCGAGGTCGATGGAAAGGAGATAAGTGCAGCATTTGCCAAGATCGCCTCGGTCTGGTCTACTTGAATAAGTCCACGATGTGCCCTGAGGCGACCTCCTTCTCGGTGTCTTTGAATCCCCACAGGCGCTGAGGATTTAAAGTTGCAGGGCAGCTCTCGGGGTCAGCAGACAGAGTGTTAATCAGATCACACGCTGCTTCAGTACAGAGTACTAGAGCTCAGCGGGGATGTTGAAAAGAGAAAGGCCATGTCCTTGTGTGCAAGAGGAGCTTTTTAAAGATTTAGTTACCTTTAGTATGCTATTTAGTGCCTTTTCTCTGACTTTAGGGTGACACCTGCAAAAACCCTTTGTTCATCTCATCCAGATGCTGGATCAGTGGAAATGTGACTTTCATCAGAGCATGCTTTTCAAAGCTGTAAAACAGCCCATAAGAGACTAGCAATGCCAGTTTTAGCAAGAGGACTGCGCCGGAGTGTCCAGTGTGCTGTAATTCCTCTACTAAGATGGAAGAAGGTCTGAAAAACATGCTAGGGTTCCCCCGAGACTTTTCTGCTCCTCACAACCAATTTGGTTTGAAACAAAAAAGCACAGAGCGAACAACTGACCAGTTTTAGCATCTTTACAGAGCCAAAATCTTGCTAGCAGATGACAGCAAGCAGAGCTACGGCTTGGATGGCAAAACAGACAGGTTAACTAAAGGCCACAGTGTGCAGATACACACTCACAGGCAGACATGCACATTAAAAAACAGGAAGGAGCCTCTCTGAGCTATCTTTCTGTGATGGATAGTGAACAATAAAGTTCGCACTGAGGTAAACCTTTTTGGACACGCTAAAAACAGTTCCTCTACGTATAAATAAAAGACAACAATCCTGAAATCCCACAGAACGACTGGCAGGCAACAGGTGATTTAAAGAAGCACAATACAAATGCAGTTATAAATCGTATCATATGCAGGTGCGCTGCCAAATTCTCACTCAGACGGCTGCAACCCACCGAAGTATGATTGTTTCAATATGCTCATATTTGTTCACCGGGTGCCATTTTGAAAACCAGTGAAATCCCAGGCCGTCTGCGTCGGCATACGTTTCTAATTCTGAATCAATCACTGCGAGTTTATCAGATGGCTGAGTTATTTTACCATAAACCTACTGGTAATGAGCCATACAAAGAGTTTTAATCTGTCTCCTTTCATATCTCAATCACAGAGACGTGTGTATTTCACTCAGTTTGGTGTATTTTCAGGCTTTGGTGTTTGCTTTGTGCGGTTATGCTTCACTACTTGTGTGGAACTGAGCTTTTGATTTCTCACAGTCTTGAGTCATCCATACACACTTTATGTCAAAAGCTCTTTAGCTTCTTACTTTTATGTTTGCTTCTGATAAACACTTTGATTGTTGAGTTGTGCTTTTCCTCCACTGGAGCTAAATAAATACTTTACAACTCAACACAATCAAACTGAACTGTGAAATCAAAATAACTGAAAGCATAATTTTTCTTCTCAGTGTTTGAGCATTTGCACCACACTTGTTGACATCATATATCAATCAAACTGTGTGGGCGGTACTGTGGCATCCTCTTGTTTTTCTGTTGAAAAAGGAAGCACTATATGTTAATTTGCAAGTGCACTTATGGCAGTTAGTGTCCCAACATTGATGTGAGGGTCACAAGATTATTAAAGGAATATTCACCCACAAAGGATCATTTTTAAATAAGTTACTCTGCTCGTATTGAGTTGAATTGGTACAGAAAAATTTGATTTTCTCGCATGCCTCCACGCATGCGCATGAGACTGTTTGTGTGGAAGTGTGTTAAATAGTTAGCAAAAATGTTTGTGCTTGGGAAGTACTGAGCATACAACTGGATAAATGAGACTTGGATTATACTGCATGAAGTGTGTCAGAGTTTGTAAAGGAATGTTTTAATAAATCATTGCTGTGGCCCCCATTTACTCCAATTCATCAAGAACTTTCTCCATTTTTGTATTTTTCGTTCACCGTGGAGGCATGCAAGAAAAACAGTTTTCTTTATGAATAAACGTAATTGGTGTTAATTTTTCTGGGTGAAGTATTCCTTTAAAGGAATAAGAAAAAAAATCAGTTCTTTGTTTCTTGACTGCAACAATATATTTTTTTATTTTGTCATTGTTTGCAGTTCAGTCTGAACCAACTGCACAATGATTACAGAGAAGTCAGTGATGAGGGCACTGAAGAGCAGCTCCAACCATGTAAACACCTCCCCCTCATCCTCCCCGGAGACCGACCTCAAGCGAGCACACCCGCGGCCTCCTGGGCCCGGGAGGAAATGAGAGGAGGAGGAGGAGAGGGAAGTGGCAGGCTCACAAAGAGAGACAGAGTGAGGTGAGATAGGGAGAGGCGCAGCACACCATGCGAGATCAAAGACAAAGGTTATGCACCGCTGTGGCCAAAATAAGCACATCAGTGGTGGGGCTCTCAGTAAAAGTTGTTTGTCTTTAGATTTCTAATTTGGGATACTGCTGTTTTATTGTCCTCAAGCCCGGATCACAGCATTTCTAGTTAATTTGGCTGTTTTCAAGTGATTTTAATCAGACACCTAAATCCTCCTGGGTCGGACCATTTGCTTTGGCAACATGTCAGATTCAGCTGACAACAGAGAACCATAAAGCATGTCGTCTGAAGAGTGAGACGCATTACAGACTCACAGGTGGAGATTAGAGCCCAAGCTCCACTTTGACTCTCCACAAGAGGCGCAGAGAGTGTGTCATCCTTATTTCTCAAGGCTGCTCCAGCTCTCTTATCCAACTGAGCCAGGAGCCCTTGTCTAAAAACAGCAGCAGACATATTGATTGGAAATCTCTTCAGTGACATCAGAGCACTTACTGTTTACACTCTGTGCTTTATTTCTTCTTTTCTCTTCAGCTCTCCAAAAGAAGGATCGTATCACTCCTCTTTTGGCGTCCCTGCTCTGGCCTGTTATGTGCAGTTGAATCAAGTTTAGACAAACACAGTTCCACACAGTATTCCCAGTTTGTTTTGCTTTAATCAGCCTCATTGTCTCATTGTGTCTCCTCTGTCCCACCTCTCCTCTTCTTCTTCCCTCCCATTTCCTTCTCCTCTCTGATCACCCATTTATTGCGTTCTTGCTTTCCATGACTGTGCTAGGGCATCTGCAGGTATTTATTTCAGGCTGCATCCTGCCTCAACAACCTCAGATGAGTTTGTCATCATTTTTATCAGCTCAGATCTTCTTTACTGTGAACTCATACTGAAAGCATCACTTTGCTGCTCAGTGTTTGAGCATCTGCACCACAGTTGCTGACATCATATATCAATGTAACTGCGTGGGCGGTACTGTGGCATCCTTTTGCTTTTCTGTTGAAAAGGGACATACACTGTATGTTAATGTGCAAGTGCACTTACAGCAGTTAGTGTATTAGATCAGTGGTTCCCCACCTGAGGGTCAAGACCCCAATACTGCTGTAAGGGTCACAATATTATTAAAGGAGCACCTCACCCACAAAAGGATTATTTTTTATGTCTGTGGCAGCTGGGCAGTGTGAACAAAGTTAAGAGAGGCTGTAGTAAAGACAAAATCAACCTGAAACTATCAAAGTGGAGGTGGGGGGACAAAAACAGGATTTCCCCAGTGGAAATTACACCCTTGACTCTACGTCTAAATCATATATTTCATGGTGTCATTGTTCACCTCAGCAGTGTGAGGAGATGATGGCACAGCAGTGTTTTCACTTTACCACACAGCTGCTGCGGGGCAGTTGTAAAACCTCAACTCGCAGGGTAAACTCAGCTTTGTTCTAAAACTAACTGTGGCTCTGCGGCCCTATCTCTTTCACTCTTTTCCTTTCCTCATCTCCTCTGTCAGTTGCGGAGACTGAGTGGTTCCACATGGGAAAGCCCAGGGCTTCACACATCAGCCTAGCTGTGGGGATGAAATATGCTGTCTGCACATATCATCACATCATTAGGCCCAAAGGGATCCCTGCGATGGATTAGAAGCTGTCTACCTGCAAGGCTCGGATGAATTTATGAAGCACTTTATCATGATGAAGCATTAGTGGAACACTTTGTCTCTTTCCATTTGTGTTTATCTGTGGGAATAATGATTGTGTCTCCCTCCGTTTCCCTCATTGTCTTTCAGTCTCTCCATCTTTATTCCTCTGTGTCATTTATGTGTGTGTTCTGACCTTTGACCCCTCCCTGTTTCTGACGCTGCCGGTTATCAGCGCAAGATAAGTGACGTTGTCCGAGCTTCTCTCCGTCCAGCCGTTTGAGCCGTGCGTGGGAGGCAGCAAATTGTCCATTAAGTGTTTCTGCTGAGGCCCGAGAGAAGATTTGATATAGCAGGGAAACAAAAGTAATATGTACCAGGAAATTCAATTGTCTCTCTCCAGCAAGTTTGAGCTTTAGTTTGGCTTCCCCACCAAATCACATGAAAGCAGTTCAGATGAGGTTTAACTCGGAGTCTCTCTTGCCGCCAGTCTCTTTTTGCTCTTTGTGAGGCCTGCACAGATTTGATGCCAGTGTTTATCTGTGTTTATATGAAAGAGCTGCTATGACTCAGGCTTACTTCCTCAAATGCTGCTGCGCCACAATAGAAGGAAGCTACCTCCTCGTTCTCACTAACCTAATGTGCTACTACAGGGGTAAGCATAGGAAATCTCCCCCTTTGCTGCAGTGTGAAGGTCCTTGACCCTCACACAGCTGCAGCTTATTCATGTAGTGAAAGTGAGAGGAGTTCAGGAAGGTGCCCTCCGCTACTTTGGTATCAGGAGACTCCAAGTGAGAACAGAAATCCCTGGCAGGAAGCCTTCGTTACAACCTTGAGTTCAGGGGTTGTGTTTTGGATAGTCAGCTGAGGGAAGCCAGGGGAAAGTGAAGTCACTCTCTGCCAGGTCATTGCCAGTCAGGCCTTATTTGACCCAAGGAGATCGTGTTACGACAGCACGGAACCTCCTTGCGGCTCTGAGGCCTCGAGGCTCGGCGTCTTACCAGACCATAGGGCATCCTCTGTTCTCTGAGGAAGCCCTGGCTGTTATCGAACCCCAGTGCACAGCGCTGTCCTCTAATAATGCTAACTTAATCCCCAGTGCAGGTCAGGTTCACACTGAACTCTCAGAGTAGCCAAATTAAGTCACAACGCCCATGCTTGGATTACTGAATAAAAAGGAGGCCCATTTGCAGCACCATAACTTCTTGTTTCTTTAATCAGTCAGTTCTATTTTTCCATAAGCACAAGTAGCTGTATCTTATCATGTGAATCACAGTGTGTCATATTAGTTTTGACTGGTTTCAGAATCGCTGGCCATATTTACAATTTTTCAGCAATTCAGGTGGTGGTTATGTAGGTGTGTTGTTGTGCTCATTTTTCACGTTTTGGTCTTGACATCTTCCTGTGCTAGAGTCAAAAAGACTTTGACAAAAAAATAGGGGAAGTGTGACTGCATGTTTGGAGGATTTCTGGGTTTTAAAGCCTCAAAATCAAAATTTTTCTCTTATTGCTTCTTGTTTATTAGGGAGTAGAATTTTCCTATCTGTGTCAAAAAAAATCATCTTCATTCATTTCAATGAGACCACTGCATCAGCACAGTCCTGTCAAAGCGGTCTCCGACAAAAAAGTTAAGCCTGGCTCAACTTTTGCTTCAACTACTGTTCACCTTCATTGTCAAAATGGAGGCCTAAGCGGTCATAATTGTAACTCTAATCCAGGTACGTAGTATTAGAAACCACTGTACAGTGTTCTGGCGTCTGTTAAGCCTTCAAAATTATGGACATATTACTCTAACTGCACTTCCTCATTTTGACTCTATCTTGTCAGCAGTACCTGTAGCAACAAGCCCACACCCACACAGCCCCTCATGTTTTTTTAAGCTGTGCTATTTTTGGTCTGAGAGCCCGCTTAGTCTGGGCCTTCTGCTACGGTTGATCTTAGCACCTGCTTCAAATGTTATCAGCCCATTAAATCGGCATTCTCAGCTGTCATCGTGAGCGTAGATTTGAGGCACCATGGCCCTACTCTGCCCTCCATATTTAAGGTTATTGTTAGGCAGCGACCTCAGTGGCTGTACTAATTATGAAGGGAGTAAAGAAGGGTGTAGAGAGCGCAAACACAGGACTTTCATCCAGGAAATCACCATTTGCGTACCGTCTTGAAACCAAAGTAAAAGTTGACTCGTTTTAATTGACATACGTAAGTCAGTAACTTAAGTAACATACTTAAATTACGTCATGTATGTAACCTATGTTAACTTACGTATGTTACTTAGGTTTCTTGACAAACACAGGACTTTCACCCACGAGACCACTGTTTGTTTGACGTGTGTTACCAAAAGTTAAAGCTGACTTATTTTAACTGACGTAAGTAAATTAACGTATATAACCTATGTTGACTGACTTCCATGACTTAGGTTACGTAACAAACATACTTATTTTAACCGAAACGGTGCTCTTTTCCTAAACCTAACCAAGTAGTTTTGGCGCCTAAACCTATTGAAACTACGATCATTTCACAGTGCTGGCCTACTGGTAGGTGCAGTCTGCCCCATCTGAAGCATTAGAATGGTAGTAATAACTGATAAGAGTCATTTAATGTGGTGATAACATTTAAAATAGTTAGTCGTAGACAACCTGTAACACATGTGGCAAATTGCTGCCCACCCCTGTGTGTTACGTAGTGGCTTTGATAACTGAAATGCCCAGTTTATAAAGGTTGACCTGCACTGTATTGTTGATGTACGCTACACAGGCAGCATGTGAACTGGAGGAACTGCACCACCCCTCCTGAGCAGGTAGAGGCAAATAATTTCCCATCACAGTTGATACAGACAGATTATTTTAGCGATGTCAACATTCATTCAGCCAGCAGTCACACCCGATGGAGACGGGGTGCAAACCACTGCCAAGAAACACTGGTAGGCCTTCACAAAGGAGCTGAATAGTCCATTGAACTGTTCAACACTGCTGGCATCAGAGTAACGCACAGTCATATTTTTGTGTCACTCTCACACCTGCCTGAAATAGATCTCCCAGCCGCCCAGCCCTAACTATAAGTCCTGACAGGTCCAGACTGCGGTTCACTGATTGCACTGGCACTGCGGCTAATAAAGGATGTCACTCTGTTTAACCAAGACTAGCAGGGCGCTTTTTTTTTTTTTTCAGCAGGGGAATATTTGGAGTTCAGTTTTCCGCTGTTTTTGTTTATTCATGAGAGGGTGTCCTCCCAGTTACAGCTTTCCATTATTAACCTGGGCAACTGAAAAAAGAAAAAACAAAATAAGTTTCCAGTGCTGTTGAGAGGGAAGGCAGGCCACAGAGAGTTCATTTATCTGCCAACAAACATGTTACTATTATATAACATAACATAGCATTCTTGTTTACAACATCATATATAGACCAGTAAAGTGAGAAAAATCACCTGACATGTTTTTTTAAAAACTAGCTTTACAAGCGCCTGTACCCTGCCTGTCTATATTATGCAAGGGGTTGAATTTTCGGAGCCAAACTCCACTCTGGACAAAATGTTCCCCAGCATGTCTAACTTCCCTTATGCTGCATATTTGTGGTTATCTAGTCACTTCATGGAAGGTGAGACAAACTCAAAAAAGAAGAGCTGTCATGCGGGAGAGTTCGACTTAAAAGGAAAAACAGAGAAATATGCATTGGCAGAACTGATTGTGGTTCTTTTGTCAGCACTGAAGATTTTTGTTTTTGAGAAAATAATCAAAACATTTGAATTAAATAAAATCTATCGAATAAACAAAATTAAACTAAATGCATTGGAAAGGCTGTGGCCAAAAACAACATAACTGGTTTGAAATACAGCACGCACACGTATTTTCATTCACAGTCATTACCTGTTTATCTGTCAGTCACTCAAATTTCTTCATTTCCCAGAAGTTGTTGCCACTAAATAGTGACACGAGCTACCCCATTAAACAACTATAAATAGCAACTTGGTGTTGTCTTGTGGTGTAACAGTTGGCCACATCCTGCTTCTGAAATTCTCACGTCGCTGACGGAGTACATAGATGAAAACACAGGGGCCAGAGTTTTACCTTTCTTGTCTCTTTATCACTCGTTTCTTCAGAATGGAACATCGCCGGGCATGCCAATGGAAAATATTAGTTGATAAAGTGCAGCGAAATAACACCGCAGTTGATATGTGGGTGGAGGAGACGTTGCTTTTTTTTTTTTTTTACAGTGACTGAAAAGTAGAAAGGAAGCCACTGCTTTCCCTCTGAGAAAAAATAAAGAGTACATTTGTGGTTTCTTTTTTTTGCCGCCGCCGAGCTTTTGGGTTTTCCCTTTCCTTTCTTCAGAATTACCTGGAGCTGCTAACAGAAAAGAGCTGCAACATTAAAGTTTGAGCATCTAATTGTTACATGTGCTTGCACTTCCTTTATGTCCTGCGATGGCAGAGCTAAAAATATCCTCAGCGTGTAAATGCCTGTTTAGCCCGGAGCGGAATAGAGTTGAAAACAGCCAGCAGTGTTGGCACAGGTGGGATTTTTCCAATGGGAGTTCCTCCTGTTTAGGGAGGTGAGTCCCAACCAATCTGTTTGTGTTGTGTGTGTGTGTGTGTGTGTGTGTGTGTGTGTGTGTGTGTGTGTGTGTGTGTGTGTGTGTGTAAGGATAGGTGGGTGTTTACCTGCATATAAAAAGCACAGCATGCTATTATAGGTGTGTGGCCTACTTCTTTATAAAAATGCGGTCTGTGACACATTATTTATTTGTTTATTCACGTATTTATTTCTGTCTCCATCCTTGGTCATAAGTGTACATGTTGCTCCGGTGTGTTTCCTCATTTCCAATAGATCAGCTCAGCTGACATTAGAGCCATTGTTATACAAGAAATAGTATATTTTTTTCATTTTTATCAGCATCATCGCTGTTCATTATGGTGTTGTGCCGAATTCACAGCATAGAAATGGTTGGCTCTTAAAATGACTTTGTTTTTCCTCCTTGTTTTCATCTTGATCAGCGCAGATGCTTCACCATTCACCAAACAGTATCTAGTGATAACAAAGTGCAGGCCCACTTTGGGCCTCAGAGTGGGTGGACTTCCTGTCTCGGCTCCTTACTGCAGATGGTGGTCTCACCACATTCTGTCTTTCTCTCTCTCTCTGTCTGCATCAGTCCTCTTTATCACCCCAAGCTCTATGACTGAGGAGCTTCTTGTTTGCGTTGAGCCACAGGGCTCAGGGTCCTCGCCATCTTCACAGTCACTTCCCTCTGTTGTGCCAAAGAACACAGAGCAGATAAAGGCTGGGGACCGATCTGTGTCTGCCCGACTGTGGGAAAGGCGCGGGCACAGGAACTAGAGCAGGAAAGACAAGACGATGACTTCAAAACAGAGATGTGTGTACGGGGCCGATATGAGTTTTAAAGGCTGGCAACGACAGTGATATGTTTGGATTGCAACTACTGTTATCCAGCTTGACCACATTAATGCCAAGTATTCAGTGCAGTGGTGCCTCATGTGACTTTATTTATTGCTGGTTGCAGCACTTGAGAGTTTCATCGTCAAATTTTAAGCATTCTCTGTTGAGATAAATAAATACCAAATTTGATGTCTATGGATTGAGGCAAAATTGAAAATCTAACACAAAACTTGCAAATAAAACACGACTCACATTTGTCCTGTGGCAAACAGAGGTGTTACATAAACACTTTTTAACTGCCCACTTTGCCCACTACCTCACTGGCAGGGGCTCAAGGCAAAAACAAGCTGCTGGGCCGCCTTTAATCACCCCCATACCTCCCAGTCCCATTGTTGAACAGTTTTGTACAGTTTTTTTACACTACAATACTTCCTTCCCCCAGATTTACTACGAGGCAGTTTGATTTATGACACTCATTTGTGTAGAGCGAGTCGTCCGTTAATTAGAAGATTGGCAGTTCACATGTCAAAGTGTTCTTGGGCAAGACACTGTGAGTGCGTGTGAATGTTTAACTGATGAGCAGTTGGCACCTTGTGTGTAACCTCGGCCACCAGTGTGTGAATTTGTGTCTGAATGGGTGAATGTGGCATGTGTAAAAGCACTTTGAGGGTTTGGAAGACTAGACAGATGCATATAAATGCAAGTCCATTTACCATTTAGAGCAGGGATGTCAAACTTTACGTCATGGGCCACATACAGCCCAATTTGATCTCAGATGGGCCGCACCAGTAATCATCAGACAATACCCTATAAGCACCATCAGCTCCGATATTTTCCCTTTTTTGTGTAAAGAATTACAAGTAGATTCTGTAGACACTCATCCTTTTACAAAACAGATGAACAGCCTGAGATGTCTTAAGAAAAATAAGCGCAATTTCAACAGTATGTCTCAGTTTTTCCACATTCAGTCAGTCTACTTCTCACTGTCATTACATGTGCACTTATCCATACATTTCCTGATCCAGATTCTTTTGAACTAAAGCTGCTGATTGACAATATTTTGCACAATGTTCAATATGTTTAAACATGGCCACAGTAAGTATTCATTGGTATATCAGAGAACTGTACTCTGGTCAGGGTGGAAAAGAATCTGTAGCAGAATTTTACATGAAGTAGGCAATGCATTGTTTACCTTGCTCCTGAAACCTGGCACCTTTTAGTCTAGTCATCTCGTGGGCTGGATTGGACCCTTAGGCAGGCTGGGTCTGCCCCACAGGCCATATGTTTGACACCCCTGATTTGGAGATATGCAACATACAAGCACAAAACTGAAACAATACAGGTCTTAGAATCAGATATTGACACAGTTAGGCCTTGTCAAGATGAGGAAATAAAGCAGAGAGCCGTTTTTGTAATGCAGATATGTAAAAAAAAATCAGATCAGACACCAGTGATCTAATATGGTACTTCTATAAAGAGAGAAAGAAAATTGAGCAGCGTAAGCCACTATATCCTCACTCTTAGCCCTTGAATGTGTACACACACCCTAAAAAACATTCCCATAAGGCAGTTGGGTAACATTTTTCATTAGATACTTGCCCACTTCTTCCAAACTCTACACCTCTAGTTTGCCAAAACTAAAACAATGTGTTCAGCTTCAAAGTCAAATAAGAAACTGTTGACATGTAAACTGATCTTAATTGTAAAATCTGTGGTGTGACCCTTTAAATTAGCACATACCAAATGACACACAGAGAGCCAGGACTCTCTGGGGCCCTTGAGTTTGGGGGCACAGGAACAGTTGCTGACTTTGCTTGGCTGGAGATCCGTCATCGACAGGGATTTAAACTGACAACCTTCCCAACACAAGCCTTGTCTCTGTAACTTCCAGGCCACCTCTTTTCATTAAATGTAATAGTGTTTTAATAATCTGAATTGTTACTCAATGTGACTACTTAATAATGATGCGCAACTTCTTTTCTTTCCACAGTTAACGAGATCATCAGGAACGACCTCTCCAGCATTTCCGTGCACACTCATGCATAGACGTCCAGAAGTCTTCTGCAGCAACACACACACACACACAAAACAAACAAACACACACACACATAAAAAGCAGCAGCATCAACAAAAAGAGGACAAAAAACCCTAGAGATCCAGATGATGAAGAATAAAGTTTTGACCAGGATCTCCCACCTGACCGTCATCACCATCAGCTCCTCCTCACTCAAAGACTGGCTGCAGATTCACATTGACAATCACTGGCAAGCTCCATTTGAATAAACAGATGAATGTTATATTTACAAAAAAAAAAAAAAAAGGGAAGTGATATCAGGGGCAAAGTATAGGACAACACTTGCCTTAATTCACAGCAGATGTTCTTTAGTGGACCAAACAGCTCAATGAGACTGAATTACTTCTATCGTTGACAAAATGACAATCTTCATTTCGAGTGTGATCTGTACGTTAATGCATGGACAAGCTAAATGGGACAACAAGTGTCATGCTTCATCACTTTGGTTCATTTGTTTGTGCAGTCAGTCCGCGACAACCAAATTGGTGCCTTACAGCAGCGATATTGACAGCAAACAACAGCAGCAAATGCAAACGGTTCATTGTAACCCAAAGTGGAAGTTTTTATATGACATTTTTGTATCATTTCAATGATTTGTTTACAGGGAAACAGAATAAAAGGCTGGAAAATATGTAGGGAGTATGTGAATAGATTAGAATTGTATTTTTTCTTGCTTCCTCATCATTATCTCATTGTTCATTTATACTGAATGTTATTGTATGATATTCTTTTGTATAAACATGTATTTGAAAATGTACTTATGTATGCCTTATGCTTATATCATGCAATTTCCTATTTAGCTTTCCCTTTTTGTTCCATTTGTCCTCCCCGATGTGTACCATTTCTACTCCCCCTGCATTATGCTTTTCACCTTAGTGCCTATTTTTAATCATCCTGCCCCGGTCTTCCAGCCCTCCCACCCAAACCATGACATAATAATGCACAGACAATCAGAGAGATATATAGTACATATCCTACGACAACAGTTCCTGGTTGCAGGGGCTTATAAAGGCAGGTATCAGAGTTTTCTTCTCCCCCCAGCTATAAGATAGTTGAACAATGGTATGCTTACCTGCTGAATTTAGATGAGAAAACTTCCTGGACAATACATATTTGTCTGTTACTTCTTGCACTGCAGGTTTGCATGTAAATAGGCACAGGGAAAACCTAAGTATGCGGCAGGCTCAGTTTTACTCGTCACTTGGGTGATTCCACTGAGGAGTTGGCAGGACTGTTACTTACAGCTGGCAATAATTGATGTGAGTAAACCAAAGGATTTTATCTTTGGTGAAATTATTGTCCAAGTTTCCTTTTTCTGTCGGAAACTTTAGCGTAGAGCGGTTCCCCCACACAAAAAGACAAAAAAAAAAAAACATTATGCACTTTACCGTAGAAACAGAGCAGGTTTCCATGCTTCCAGACCAAATATTGTAGATTGATTTCCACTGTCGTGTCACAAACGTACCAACGTCGGCTCTTCTTTCACACAGCTGCAGTCTTTTCCATGTTATCTGTCTTTTTGGAGCATGCACATCGTACTAATGTTGGGGATCATTTAGCTGACAGTAGCTTACAATATAGCTCTCTAATACATTTTTGGACATATAGTATAATAGCATGACTAAACTGTATGAATAAGGTTTCTATTTTGTGCCTTACTCTCTTTCTTGGCTACGAGATCATCGCAACTCTATAATGCTTTTTCTGTGTAGGCACAAGGTGAAACATATTTCTCTTTAATATGAAATATTTATGAAAAAATGAAATGTGTTTTAAGTGCATTTAATGTGTTCTCAACAATGAATTAATAAATGGCATAATGGTGACCATATGTAACTTAAGTTCTGAGTTATTTTGGTGTTACCATTCAAGCATGCACCATACTGGTGGTATGAGCCTTGTTATACTACTTTGTTAAAAGTAAAACAAAAAAAATTAATGAAAATATCTTTCACTGTTTGGTATTTACTATTTACAGAAAGTCAAAGGGGCTGCATTCAAAAATCAGTGTGTGAGTTGTTGGAAATGGTTCTCAACATGGAGGTTGCTGGGCTAGCAGCTAGCAGTGCTAACTCCATAAACAGTGCTAAACAACGGCAACAGTGCTGACAGAGGTAACAGTGTTAACCAGGTTGGAACCAGGCCCCCAGGAACAGCACCTGGCTTTGAAGCCAATTTTACATAGTGGCCAAAAGTGGAATTACAACAACCAGGTCCGTCACATGGTGCCATGGGGCCCAGAAAAGATTTTTTTTCCATAGACTTACATTGGCAAAGAGATGTCTGTATATCTATGGATTTTTTTATTATCAAAACCCTCCACAAAATAAATCCATTCTGTCCGGTAACATTTCAAAGGTCTAGAAAAGTTACAAGATTAAATCATTTTATCCCCATTAAAGTTAGCAGAAGTAGAAGTGGGCTGTTCAGCCAAGCTTCATGCTAGGCGGCTAGTGTACTTGCTGTATGGGAACCCAACAGTGCGGAGGATCTTGGTATTTTCATACCACGGAAGCTTTTTTGGATTCATTTGCTACTGAGCAACTTCATCGGATTGAACAGGGCCCCCCCTCCAACTCTGTTTACAGGTCCCTTAACACATCCATGGGGGTAGCTAAAGAGTAGGTGCTACTGTACGCTCCTGTGATAATGTCGTCCCGTTATCAGCAGTTACTGCCGTATGAGCGCAGTGCAAAGTGGCAGGGACAAGCTAGCCAATTGGATACACACATGCCCTAACATGCTGGCGAGGCCGGACCAGCTTAACACGACAAACCACAGAGAAGCACAGATCACTCCTCACAGGGAGATAACGTGAATTCATTCTCTGCTCAGGACACCATCACTCCACTATGTCTTTACATAGCAAATAGTGGTTTGCTGCTATATTAATGCTCTGACTGTCACATACAGGATCTTTATTTATCTGAGATAATGCATTTTGTTAAAAAAAAGAATAGTGACTCAGTTGGTAATGGTTTCAGTCTTTTTTCCTCACTCTTTTTCCTCTAAAAGCATTCTTTGACTATTACATGTATGGCCCATATGGCTATGCTTTAGTTTTAAGGCCTCCACTTTAACTTGGCCGTGTGATTTTCTTGTGTTATACGGCTTGACCTTAGTAAACCTCTGACTGTTCCAACCTGTACCTATATCCCTTATAAAACCTGAACAGAGACAGTTAGACATTGACAAGAGCAGGGAGAAATACTGTTTTTTCTCCACACTTATGTATATGTATTTAGTTTTATGTATCTATTTTGGGGTGCACAAAATGCAGTATATTACACAGTTTTAAATGAATATTTATATTTCTTTGCTTTGCTTTATTACAATTCCAATTGCTTCAAATAGTTGAACTGTTCATACTCTGTGTTTTACATCTTACAATTTTTCCTATGCAACTGCCAGCAGAGAGGGCACTTAAATCAATCAACAGATGGTATTTGGTCTTTAGTTTCAAAGACAAATCCAAACAAACCTACACTGTACTTTAGCAGGATAAAATGCAACAAGCTGCTGATATGCCAAGTACAAGCAGAGGCCTGTGTGTTTTCCGGTGAGTATTGTTAGCGGTGGGTAGTTATGAGTGAAACAGCTCCTCGCCATGGGAGCTGTGCCACGCTCCTGTGTACCACCTGCCAGTCCTCCAGACTTTTTTCCATCCAGCAAAGTTATGAAGCGCCCATCCCCATAGTGACAGAAGGCAGGCCTAGGCGGTGCTCCCCTGTACGGCCGCGGTGAGCCCAAAATAGCCCCACTATTTACAGATGCAGTCACGCCCCTTTTTCCTGGCACCCTGTCCTCCTTACCTTAGTCTTCCTCTGACGCCGCCGTACCCTTTGACACAGTGGAGAGATGACTCCGGGCCATAGTTTCCACCGGAGCGGCAGTCAAGCAGGGAGAATAACCAAAGCAGTGGAATATCCATGATATGAAAACAAATGGAGCTTCAAAATCTATTGACATCTGCTGAAAGATGTGCAGTGTTTTCTGGTGATCAAAAGTACAGAATCTAAACACAGCTTTTTTTAACATTTTGTGGAACTCAAGCATTTTGCGTCATTGCAATATATTGTTACACAGTTTTCATCTGTGAGAGCGAACAACTGAATTATTCATGCTTCAACAACGAATGCTTAAAAAGGTTTATCTGCTTGTACTTTGCAGTATATAGGCCAAGGTGTACATTTTACATTTTTTGTAAAGCACTCTGAGCTGCATTTCTTCTATACTTATTTGTAATTTTGCCAAGAGTTAAATGAGATCGATACCACTCTCATATCTGCCCGTTAAATATGAAGCTATTGCCAGTAGAGAGATAGCTTAGCATAAAGGCTGGAAACGGAGCAAACAGGTCGCTTGGTTCCATCAAATGCAAAACAAAACCTGCCTACCAGCACCTCTAAAAGTCAGTAATTAACCCGCGGTTATAAAAAAACTGTGAAACTACCAGTTGCGGTTTTGACAGGAAGTTATGCGCAAGAATAATTCAGTCTAAGTGAAATTAAATATGTTATTTTCTGCGTCAGCACACATATCTGCTCTGCAAATCATCAAAAATCAGACACCTCTCCAGACACCAAAATGACTTGACAGACAGACTGAATGAATGACTGTCACACTAACTGACAGACGCATCCTCTGCCATTCAAAGGCCACAGCATCCCTGCAGCGGGGACAACAGCACAGATGAGCAAAAAGCATTCCCTGATCATAATCATTGTAGCGCGTGCCATTTTCTCCCCAGGGTCTGCATGCTCACGGCACCTGGCAGAGGGCACGACTTAGAAGTTTCATTGTGTGGATTTATAGCGTCTTTACGGCCTCGCTTCCTCCCCCATTGTATTCCCATAGAGCCCTTGATTTGGGCTTTTATAAAGTAAGTGCATAGGCACAGTGCTGGAGCTGCTGCCCTCGTCTCTCATCGGCCATCTGCAAGCAGTAAATCCTCAATATACCTCTGTTATGAAGGGCATGTTGAGAGAACCATGGGGGTGGCTTTAAGAGATGCTTTAAGAGATAATTGCTTGACCATACTGAGGGACCTTTGATTGCTTTGTCTCATAAGACAGTTCTACATTAGATCTCTTTTGGTCCCTTGAGTCAGTTTTTGTGATTTGATTTGATTTTTTCCTCAGGGACATGTTTCAGACGACGATAAACAGATCATCTTATCAATTACCTTTAGTAAGATAAAGGAAAAAGATGAAAACCATATGTGTGTGGATTCAAGCATGTGTTTACATGTGTTTTTTTAATGCGTAGGGTGGGGTTTGTGGGGCTCCACAGGTGTACACGGACCCCTTTCATGGGAGCTTTTCACATGTGACAGGACCAGCAGATGACCCGCTGACTTGGTCACGTCGTTGCGGACCCACAGACAAATCACCGTTTTAAAAGACACTTTAAGAGACGCTCCGAAAGGCAACCAGATGGGGCCTGGAAAAAATCTTGTGCCGTCTTTTATTCTCCATCTGCAATCATTCAGCTTGATTCGCTCTCTCTTTTGTGATGCGTGAAATGTTGTGCAAGGTTTTATACAAATTTAGCGGCGGGACAGATGTTTGAGCTTAAGAAATGTGAAAAGCGAGAATTATCTTTAAGAGTCTGTTTATATGATCACAACACGTGAGTTCTCTATCCTCCACATCAAAGTCCATGTATTCAATATCCCTTTCTAGTTCACTCTGAGAGCCCTATTTCTTCATCGAACAAAAAAAAGTCCAAGACATCCCCAGCAATCATTCTTCCATTGTTTGCTGTAAATGTTTCGGTACATATGCAGAATGTTTATGTTGAAGTACATTGTAGCGCACATTAGGGATGCTCTTAATGGGCTACAGTAAAAGCCCTTGCTAGTCAAGAGTTCAGGCAGGTGCAGACTCTTACAGTAGATAAAGGAGCCTGGCACTGGAGATGAGTTCACGACAATCACTGTGAGGCTTTTAGACGCCTTCTCCAAGCTCAATCTTCATTTCCCCTGACACTGATTTTGCAATAAGGATCCGGAGAAAAGGGGAATGTCCATCTATTCATTTTAATGATCCCTCATTATTGACTGCTGGCAGGGAGGGGGCGGGCAAAGGTAATGATTCTTTGTCTTTGCTGGCCAATCACTCCTCTTAAAGGAATAAGACTCTAAATAAGGCCACTAATGGATGCCCAGTGTGACCTAAAGCTGACCCCGCATGCAACCCATGCAACCTGACTTCCCGACATAAAGCAGTGAGAGTTCGCTGCTTTAGTTATTTCTCTCTTTTAGTAGGTTGGTTATGATTTGTACAAAAAGGAAGAGGAATAGTAATCATTTTAAAAACTCAGATTTCTTGTGATCTATAAATATGTCACTAAAGCTACAGCCAGACTTTTGTGTATGCTTTTTTACTCAGACTATTAAAAGAGGCAACAGTTAGCTTAGCTTAGCTCAAACAGGGCTAACCAGGCTCTGTCCAAAGGTAACAAAATCCACCAACCAGCACCTCTAAACCTCACTTACTAACACAATATCTTGTTTGTTTAATCGGTACAATCTGGTTTTCAAACTATTTCTTGGCATGTTACATGCTTGAGTTTCCTCTGGTTGCTTGAAAACATCACAGTGACGACAGGACCCTAGAGAGTTGCTGTTGCAATTTTGTTGCCAATGGATTAGTATGAAGCTACAGCAAAGAAGAAGTTAGCTTCGCCAAAAAGAATGTAACATTTGTAAGAAAGAGTTAGCCCGGCTCTGTCCAAAAATACAAAAACAATCCACCTACCAGCACCTATAAAGCTTACACTAACTGTGTTCCAAAGTGCTAATAGAGTGGTGCAGGACTGAGTCCTAATACCTGGAAATGAGTTGGCATTTTACCACTCACTGTACCCTCATCTTGAAGTCAATGTTTTTTTAATGGGTTTATGGTTAGATGCCCGAAAAAGGTCTGTGGTTAACAAAAGCTTAAAAGACTTTCATGTTTTGTTCTACAACATAAAATACATCAGTAAATACCCCACTCGTGAATTTGAAAGCTTTTATGTGTCATACAAAAGGTGGTTGCTAACAAGAGGCTACACGAGACTTCAAAACGTCATCACATCACACTGAACATGGCTTTGCAGCCTTGTTGTGGTGGCAACGTTAGTCATGCAACTGTGGTGTACTCGTTTATAGTGTAATGTGAGCTGTTTACCCTGGTGATTGCATTAACACTTTAAAAACATAAAAGTGGTGTCAGTTTGTTAATATTACAGTACAGTACAGTAGCAGAAGTGAAGGTTGCGAACCAGAGAATGTCACCTTGGCCATCTAACCCAAGCAGCAACCTCCAGGGCTGAAAGATGAAGCCAACCTGCAGGTGTCCAAAAGCTGCAGTTCCATGAATGGCCACTTGAGGCTGGCTCCAGAAGCGAGTCAATCCCCATAGATTCCGATGTTAAATTGTCCAAGTTTACAGTAGAAATAAACATGTTTATAGCCTCGTACAAAAATACAGTTTTGGTCTCTATTGTTAATTTCAATGACAACTGTGTGTGGGGAGAATTTTTGCATAATTTTTTGAGGCATAACGTTATGCGTATGTAAGGGCGGGGCCACTTGAGTGACATGCTGTCTATGAGGTATCCAAAGTTCCACCCTCAGATTTGGATATGGTCACTTCTGGCTCCCAAAAAAAAAAAAAAAAAAGGCTGCGATGGCTGAAATGCCGAACTCGAGGCTTCACAATGTCAGTCCACAAACCATGAGTGACATAACAGTAGCTACACTCATTATATTTACACTCAATTATATAACCCATCTAAGAAAGAAAAATGGAGAGAGGCCTTTAGGAATTTGTTAGCTGGTGCTGGCCGTGTTTCATGTTCTCTGGAGATGAAGACAAATTAATGCAGTGACTGTAATGCACAGGAAGACGCTAAAAGCAGAAACAACTGCCCAGTCATGGGAGTTAAATGTTTGCAGCGTCAGAACCTAACTGGCAAAGCCCTATCCATATCCCATTTAGCATAGCAACATTTTTTCAACAAAGGCAAAAACCAACTAGCGTAAAAACTTTCCTGAGGACGTTTCTGAGGAAGCTTTCCTAATGCAGTGCTTTCAAAATGTGCATGAAAACACCTCTACCTACACATTATATGTCATTATGTCTCTTATATGTCAACTAGTAAATGTCACAGGAAGTCACTACACCCAACCAAGAAGTAGTTGCGCACTTAACCAGCCATAAAACCACAATTTGTTGTTTTTACTCTTTGGTTTTCCTACAGATTAAACAAACAACATATAACTTTAATTAGGTGCAGGTAGGTTTTTACCTTTGGACAGAGTCAAGCTAGCTGTGTACCCCTGTAAACAGTCTTAATGTTAGGCTGGCTGTAGCTTCATATTTACTGTGCAGACATAAGTGTTATCATTCCTCTCATGTAACTCTCAGCAAGAACACAAACAAGCGCATTTTCCAAAATGTTGAAGCATTCTTTTAAAATCTTTTCCCACTTAACTTGTTCAAATACAGATATTTTATCTGCACCTGCAGCATGTTCATCACATATTGATTGGGATGCCTTCAGCAAATGACTTTCAAAGGACATTTTAGAGCCCCAGACTATATTGATATATTTCCTTTTTTTAAGGAGTTCTGTTTTGTATAAAGACCCTACTGTGTGTGCATCGTACAAGGGTTGCAGATGATTTAGCCTTCATGTATATGTGCGCATCTCAGCCAGTCTTAGCTGTCATCAGTCTGTCAAGGTAATGAACCCTACTTTACTGCAGCCTCCAACAGCTCTTTAAGGCCTACTTCACACCACTGAAGAAATACACTCAGGTATTAGTTGTTCTGCCTGGATGCTCCGCTGGATGATGGGTGGGCGGGGATGTTATTAGGAGCATTCATCTACAAGGCTCCCCAAGCCATACTATACTGAAACTGACCACAAGACAACCCTATCATCCTCAAAGATTACCTGTCTCCTGCACTGTATATGAATGTTTTATCATAAAAGCTTTTCTTTTTTGCTAAGTGCCTCCTTGAGTGTTTGCTTTTAACTTTTGATTACTTTATGTCTTGTTGCGAAGAAGAAAAAAAGAAAAAGGCCCCGGCCCATTTGAATATAATGGACTTAACGGGAAAGGTAGTCTCTGTTGCTTCATTGAAAGGATATATCGCGGTGGTGTAATCCAACACAGTGGGTGTGAAAAAGTTTTGCACAGAGTGGTAATTTTAAGTGTCCTGCAGTGAGAGTTTTTATCTTGACACTGTCAAAGTGGGCCGAACAGGTGGAGTGAGTCAAGGGAGAAAACAGACATGACACAATCATATAAATAAAACAGTATGGCAGGCTTTGTATAGGATCCATATGTTTCCGTCTGTGAGGAAATATAGGATGTCATGCGTTACAGTGTAAAAAGACTCATTTACAACCATTAAAAGCAGCTCAGTTCAGCATATCAGCCTTTGATGTGCTGGATCTCATTTGGCTCTTTTTATACATGATAGCTGAGTTTCTCTTTTATATAGTCTTGAGTCATTTAGAAGAAAAAATATTTTTCTGTCGTTCAGTCTAGACGTTGAGGTTTCCAGCCCTCAGCCCCCCTCCTCCTCCTCCTCCTCCTCTAGGTTTTTACCAGACGTCGCGTTGTGAGCGGGGAATGGTCGATTGCATAACGGAAGGCGAGACGTGATCGTTCCTGGCCTTCTCACAAAATTCAATCATTCTCTGCATACTCCAATCCCATGACGGCCCATTAAAGAGCAGCGCGGGCTAGGATTTCCCCCTCATGTGTTTTAAATTGAAATTACGGTCACAAAGTCTGCCATATGCATGAATCGAGGAAGACAAGGAGCTTGGGGAAAAGGAGATATCAAAATAGCTGGAGTGAAGGAGAAACAGAGAGAGGCAGGAAGATAAAGAAGACTCCCACTTTCTCTCGTTACGTGACTCGTGTCATCCTGCCACCAACATTCATACTGGGCAGACTGTCCACCTGTCTGAATCTCAGTCCATTTGTATCATTTCACAATACTCAGAGGGACCCGTTTCATTTTTTTATCAGACCATTTCAGAAAAACACATTAACAATGGACCTAATGCCTCCCCAAACTTTATCTGTTGCCAGTGTCATTCCAAACAGGCCTGCAGCTTTTAAACCCAGCACACCATAAGTCATAGAAACTGCAGGAAGAGATAAGGAGGAATAGGTGAAGTGTGAGACACCAGGAGATGATGACCCCAGATGTTCTCTGAGGAACCACTGGGATCTGAATCAGACTCTGACTGGCCGTGAGTTCCTCATTCCTATTTGTCCCCGTGGAGTGGAGGACGGATAAACACACATGCATGCACACACACACAGACACCTTTATGGTCAAGGCCCTCTCCCTCTGATTTAGTGAGGAGGAAGTGATGCAGACATGACCTGGACAAACTCCCCAGAGACATGCGTCACTCCTCCACCATAACTGAGGTTGAGCAACTTCTCTTTACTTTGTGAAAAACACACTATGTTGATGTTTATGCTCAGTGATTATAACACTGGGTTTAAAGTTTTATATGATCCAAATGTATTTTTTAATACATATTTTCCCCTTTTTATTTAATCCCCATCATTTCTTATTTACTTGTTTAGCAAATGTGACTCAATCTAACAAATCTGGAGTTGTTTTTAATAGTTAAGTCAAAACTGTGGCATTGCTTGAATCATGACTTCAGCTGAGATGTACAGTCAGCCTCAGTTCCTCACTGGGATCTTTTAATCATACAGTGACATCTAGTGTTGCCTTCAAAGATGTGCAGCCTGCCTATACTAATGAATCGCTTGATGACACATCATATAAAGACTGTGCACATAAATTTAAACCAATAATTTCTTATATTACTATGTTGTGAAAGACAGTGTAAATAGGTGGTTCAAGTAGCATAACAATACACCAATATTTCATGATAAATAGTTCTGTACTAAAAATAAAGCCATCAGTTTCTCTCAATGACAATCCAGAGTGAAATATTTCCTGTCATATATTATAAAAAGGTTTTCTAACTCACAAGCCTGCCTCATTTTTAAAATTCTTATTACAGCTGTGCACTGCCATGTCACACTATGACATACCTTAGAATCACCCGCTGTCATCACTGATGTTTTGAGTTCAAATTAGTTAGTCTGACCTATTATCTCATATAATTATACAAGATACTACATGTATATATAAATATAGTGTCTGTTTGTACATAAATTAGAGTATGGAGATTTTGTTAAGTGGAAAAGTGAAATATTTATTAGACTTATTACTTCCTATAATCACTGACTATGACAGTTTAAAATTAGTTGTGGATACTATTCAACAAGAGATGTAGTCAATCCAAGTCCAGTGTGTCCCCTTTGTAATCAAAAATCCATTGGTACATCTAGCCATGGTTTTGAGTCTCCATTATTTTTCATGTCATGTGTCCTTTAAATTAGCATATATCACTGGTAATCACACATCATGTTTAAATATCTCAAAAACTGTGACTGCTTATGTGCAGAAAGAGGGGGAACAGGGGGAGGTGGAACTGTGTGTGTGTGTGGGTGATGTGTATGTTTTATTTGCTTTTTTATCTTTTTCTCCTCTGTCTTTGTGTTTCATACTTCTCATTTTATATTACATTCTCCTCTTATCCTGTATTATATGTCTGTTTTATAACCTGTAAAAGTACCAGTTGTGCGCACACACAATTGAAGATACTAAAGCCCTGTTTCCACCAAGCAATACAGTTCAGTTCAGTACATTTTTTTTGTTTCCACTGTGAAAAGTTGTGGATGGTACCAATTCCAATTTTTGGTCACCCCTCTGTTGGGGTACCTAGCACACAGATCCGGTACTAAAAGGTGGAGCTGTGAACACTGCAGTACCTTGACTGGTCAATAAAAACGGCCACTCTTGCTTTAGGGCCGAGTTGTGGCTGGTTTTGAAGCTCATGTAACCACTGTTCATACCATGGTGAGTTTTACATACATTAGTTAACTATAACTATAATGACAGGATGTTTTGCTGCCTCTCGCAGCAGCTGTAAAATCTTAATTCAATGGGCCGACTGACGGCAACTTGAAAGGTGGAACGTTTGCCTTTAATGTTACTCAGTGCATGAGTTAATGGCATGAATCCATCAACACACCTTAAATTTCAATATGACAGCTTTAACCATTCCATGAGGTTCATGCTATCTGTGTCTCCCCCTACTGGCCAATCTGCCATTGAGCCTGCTCTGTCCCTGCACCCTCTCTACCCCTGGTGTTAAGTCTTTTGCCACAGCTAAAAGTATAAGAGGAATGTTATGATGATTCCTTATATATGGCACTTACTTAGGCAGAAATAAAACATGTTTTATTTGGTATTGTTGAACAGTTTCTCCACACAAGTAACAAATACAAAGCAAGTTAGAATGTACAACCATGTACATCAAAAACAAGCACACACCTTCAGAGTCTCAAAGTAAGGCACATTTTAAAGGCATAAGTTCTTATAAAAGCAACAGCAATCACTTATAGCTTCACATCATACGAACACTTCAAGTAAACTGGCTTTGAGAAGGAATTGTAATATGCTCAGCAAAAACATGATCTTGTGATCTAATCAAGTCAATAAATACAGATATCTGTAGAAAACATAAATCTACCATCAGACTCTGATAAGAGCAAATCTGTTAACAACATCAGGGAGTGATACTGTTGTAGGTAAACAGCTCTGAGCTCTCAGATCTGTTAGAACAAATAGGAATATGTAAAGCTCACGACTGAGTTCAGTGCATCTAAAATAAGCGCATTTTGTAGTTCTGTTTCGTACAGCAGTTATTAACTTAAACGTATTTGTTCACTACATTGGACACTTGGTGTTGCAAGCATCACCTGACTTGAAAAGTCCATACACACTGACCAAGGGGAACATGGATAAAGCACCAACCATGGAGCCCAACTGCACTACTGCCCCACACCACACGAGGGCACTGTGGCCTTCATCCCTCAGAATCACCCCAATGATGACCTTCACGTAGGACAGGGACAGGACAAACAGGACCCAAGCCAGCACCTGCAACACAGGGGAGGTGAATGTTATACATTACAATGATCTGACACCCAGTCACTATTATACAGATACTAATCAAATATATAAAGTTTCCTGCTTTGACCTGAACGTCTTCTCCAGCTCAGTGGCTTTCAGTGGTTTGCCATCATGAACAGGTTGGGACTTTTCAAACCAATCAGAAAGTGACTCACTTAACCAGTTAGTTCCCCCTCTGTTGAGGAAGTGCTACCAGTTAGTTTTGTGCCTAAAATATCTGATTGCAACTCTGTTAGTACGTTCATTATGCAACTCATTTTACATTTTCTGGTGGTGTCATTATTTCTGCATTTTTTTATACTGGTGAATACACACAACTCTGTTTAAAAAAGCTTTACAAATTACTATGTTCTTATTTGTAATACAAATAGAACAAAAATTGCAGACAGCAACAATGGAGAAACAGAGAATATAATGCATTAATAAGAGAAATATCAGAAACCGAATCAAAGAAAAGTTGACCGTCAAAACATCAGAATCTTTAGGAGCTTAATTTTTTCTCATTTTCGTCCTGCAGATGCCAGCACCTTGCTTCACAGTACACCTCTCTTTCCCTTATTTTCACCGCTCTGGCCTACTTAATCATCCATAAAAACTGAAATTAATTTATAAAAATGCCATAAGCCTTTCCTAAAAGACAGGCTGACTTATGCGCTGTTCACTTGCTATTATTATTATTTTCTCCTGAGGTATTTTAAGGCTTCTTTTTCTGCACACAAACCTTATTTTGAAAGAGCTCGTGATCCCATTGAGTTTTTACCGCAGTTACATAGCAACATGATGTTTATTCAAGTTTTATTATGTTGACAAAACTCATTGCTAGCAGACACAGGGGGTGACGGTATAATGCAACCCTGTTCAAGAGCACCACACACGTGAATCAACACGTCCATGATGGTGAAAGCTTAATTTAGCTTAAAGCTCTATTAATGTTCATACACATGGCACAAACATGGTTTGACAGCACTGCCTTAATCAAGTCAGACAGGACTGAGTTGACACGACTTGAACTCGAAACCTGCCAGTTATACTACACTCCCAAATTCTAAGGAAAAGTCTGAACAAACATGTGACTGTGACACGCAGGTTGTTAATAACATTGTTAATGCATAGCATTTACAAGACAGAACACAAGGTCCAAAATTAAAATAAAATGTCTTTGAGTTCAAATTCATGAGAGGAAAAAGTCTTACTATGACTACAGTTCCAGAGGCACTGTGGACCAGCAGGGGGCAGGGACTTAGAGCAGCCATGGCCATGATGTAGGCGCCAAACCCAGTCCCAGTGATAGTCAAGAAACCCATGAAGATGAGAGACCTGGAAACAAAATCAATACATATAGTAAACTGAGTTTTTTTTGTTACACTGAACCACTTTGCTTCATAAAACACACTAATATGAGAGTTTGAATGAATTAAGTTCTCATCACCACTCAGTTGTTACATACTTTAATTTATTTGAATTTTATGTCATTGTAGGAGACCAAAAATTTTTAGACTTTATGTCAAATGATCATTTTATGGTTTCATTATTCTTACCTAACCGGCAGAAACATGGCGATGAAGCAGGCCACTGGGTTAGCAACAGCAGCCATGGTGGCAGCTAGATGATAGGCCTTGTTCCCGTAAGGCAGACAGGAGTAGGACTGGACTGAGGGCAGCACTGCGTTGGTCAGAGCATTGACCCAAGCCAGTACAACAAAGATAAACACCACCTCCAGATTGCTATACGTCCCCATCCCAAAAGAGCTCCTGGGCTCCCTCCTGACTTCCAGGGGGCTGATCATAGGCTTCTGCTCTGGTGTCTGGGCGTGCAGAGACAGACCTTGGTCTCTCTTCTCAGAGGCCAGGTCACCACTGTAGTACAAGTCGTTCTTTCTCTCTCGGGCTACAGCTGGGTGATGGTTGAGTAAGATAAAGGCTACCAGACACACGACCATCATGGCGCTGAGGAATACAAAGAAGACCTGGGCAGAGAATTTCGCCGGCTGGTAGATGGCTTGCAGCTCTCCACTGCCAACCAGAGTGACATTATCAGCTGTTGTGTTGGCTGCAACAGCCAAAGTGGCGTTCTGACAGTGGACTACACCAACACCTTGAATCAGAGCCACCAGTGCAGGGACCAGACCACTGAGGCCTTCGCCTGCAAAGTATGTGGTGAGGTACTGTGGGCGCAGTCGCATCATGAAAGGCAGAAATGTAACAGACGAGGTGCAGTCCACCACAGAGAGCAGGAAGCTTAACACCAGCAGGGGCACGCTGTGCAGAGAGCCCCCTATTACCACTGTGTGCCTCCAGAAGAAAGCCAGCAGGAATGTAGCAACGATCCCCAACCCCACAATACAGTAGATGACCGGCCGCTCATCTAGCACCCCTGGGCGGAAGCGGTGCATCAGAGTGATAAACAGAGGGCCTATGTTGGCCATCTGGATGAGGACTGTGAGGTAAGATGGCAGATACCAGCCCTCAGGGATCTCCGGTACGACCAGGGGCAGCTCCACCCACATCCCATTGATGGCCACCCAGGAGCCCATACCGAACAGGCAGGCCAGCACATGAGTCAGCAGCGACATGATGGAGGAATGAGGTCAGGAAATGTAGATGTAGACAATCTGAAATACAGACACAACATAGGTTTATTAGGAGACTGGAAAAAACGTCATCAAAATCTAGAAAACAAAATAGATAGTGTACGTTTTAGTCTGATATTTTACTAAAATTTAGAATTTGAACTTTTCAGTTTCATCTAACTCAATGATAGATAATGTACATTTATTGTTTCATGATAAACTAGTTGTTTAAAGAAAACATTATCACATTTAAAGAAAATACCAAATGACAAAAACAGCAGCTAAAGTAGCCTCCACTTGTATATATAATTACATAGCTTCAAAAGTGCATTTTGGAGTCGTTTAAGATAGTTGTAATGTGTGCAAGTCATAAACAAGACTAAGAATCTACAGCCATGCTGCTGTAGACACCTCTGTGAGGCTGTATTTTAGCACAGCAGTGCTTTTAGCATCTGCATGCTCACAATGACAGTGCTAAAATGCTAAGCTCACCATCTTATAGCTAGTATACGCCAACATTTGCGTGTCAGCACTGAATGCAAAGTACAGCTGAGGCTGATGGGAATAGTTTTGCAGGTATTTAGTCATAAACAAAGCACATTAATAATCTGACATGATTATGACTGTACATTCTGTGCCAACTTTCACAGCCATCCATCCAATAGTAACCCTCCCCCAACCAGAATGTGACCGATCCTAACATTGCCACCTCCAAAGTCACAAAGCTAACATGGCTAAAAAGAAAAAATGTCTTTGGGATGATGTTTGCTAAAATCATTATAGCAAGAGTATTAAAATTAAAAAAAGATGGTCTCCATAAATAAGAGCAGCATGACTGAATGTTATTATATATTTGTTACTGAGTACAGAGGCATGTTCCCATGTGGCTGGGATTGACCTTCCCAGTCTCCCTTTACTCTGCCTCTTGTTCCATCCCTCTCATGTGCTGTTGGCAAAGGGGGCAACTGACCTTTCACACACTGACACACTGCTCCCATAAAAAGCCTCCACGAGGTTGTGACATAAACAGAAACATTGGAGGGGAATCATTGTGAAGCTGTGTGATCAAACTGCATCACCACTGCCACTGTGAAGGACTTACCCTGAATAAAACCATAACAAACAGTAAACCCCAAGGCACGTTAGCACATTCTGTTACTGAAATAGAAAAGGTCTTTCAAAAAGGACAATGTCAATGACATGTTTCAGTGTATACAAGAGCCTAGTAAACAAGGAAGTATGCTGAGTACATGAGGTAAATATGATGAAACATCCTGTTACCAGCTTATATATCTAAACCTGTACAATCATTCTGGTTCCTTTTCATCCCTATAAACGGAGCATATGGATGAAGAGTTAAGCCCTGTGGTCCCAGGATAACCAGGAAATCCAATAACCCTCCCCTCCTTCATACACACTTTTATAAGGCGTCAGAATATCCCCTCTTACCTAGTTCAGAACATAACCAGGAAGCTCCTCTCTTCCCTCTTTCCTTTCAAAAGCCGTCACTCCATTGTGATCACAGTTTTTTCTGTTACATCAGCCGCAAGTATGTGTGTCTGCATTCCCTCCCCCTTTTCTCCTCCACACACACACACAGGATCCACAGGCTTACAATCTGCTTCCGTGTCCCTGCTGCACTTGACATGGGAGGGGCCGCACAGGCGCACATGTCCTGCACCACCATGATACTTTCTATTGGAAGGTGGTTTCAAAATCATGCGGCCATGTGCTCTTTGTGAGCCTCAGGGCTCAGCAGAGGGAGCAAAGAGAGTGAAGGGGCAGGTCTCAGTGATACTGGCTCCTCCTTTTCCTTTTCCCTCCCCCAACCAGCATACAAGCTTGTGGCCTGCCCTCCTTTAAACACACATGCTGCAGTGTGAGTGAGAGGAGTGAGCTGGCATTTGGATGTGGAGGTGGCACCCTGGCTTTCCTTCTACTCTTATGTCCTTGCCTCTGTTAATCTATTATGGCCTTCTGGGCCTCTACTGGCTTCACACTGTGCCAGCAGTTCTTTTGCATACGCCAGTATGTTGCATATGTATTTGCATATCTAGATTCACAGTCATCTCTGGTGTGAATACAGCTACTGATCAGACAAGTCTGTATCAGTCTGTTGAGTCAAAGCATCACAACACACGGCATGGTGTTTGTATTTCTTCTTTTCAGTCAGTCACATTTGACAAAAAGGTACTTTTGTGACGAAGAAGGACCCCAGGAGCCTGACAGAGCAGAGGCGAGAAGCATCAGGCTCTGAACTCCTCAGTGGTGATGGAGGTGTTTTCAAAAGTTCTACAGGGCTTCTGGTTGCCTCCTCCAGGCACCCTCTTCAATACACCCTTCAAGAAGCTCCGTGAAATGACTGTTAGGGCCACAAAGGCTATAATGGCTAACTGCCGTCACAGCAAGCCTGGGTGCTTTCATTACCTCAGGGCCCTGACACACCAAGCCAACGGTCACCACCAGTCAGTGTCGGGCCGTCGGTGAGCGTCCATTGCCCTAGTTTTTGCAGAGTGCCCCACACCGTTGGCACAAGTCAGCCTTTGCTGGCTGCTTTTCAGCAGATTCAACATGTGGAATGGTGTCGAAGAAGGCGGAGCTAGGCGTTAAATTAAATCACTCTGATTGGCAGTTCAGCTTGGCACAATAGAGGAGAAGTGGTGGTGAGGAAAGTAAACAAATGCCTAAAGTCAAGAGGGCGTGAGCCCTAAACAAATTTACATTGGGTGAGATTACGGTTATAGTCATTAAGCTCTTCCGCAGAAACTGTTGTTGAAATTGTTTGAGTCATTGTTTGCTAGCACTCAGTATATATCTTTTGTTCTTTCAACACCTGGTTGTTTTGTTAATATCCTAACTGGCTAATTTGCATGTTAAATCCATCCTGTCTTTCTTCCGGTTTCCCATTTTGAATGACAGACTACCACCACCTGCTGGTATGGAAAGTTATTTCCTCTCACATGCAGGCTGTTGTTTTTGCGATGTGTTCAAGTACAACTTTTTAGCCAACATAGAGGCGACCTGAGGCGACGCAAGTCGGTCTGTTTTGGTGTGTGTGGGCTTCAGGTCTTTCGGAACAGGGATGTAAGGGAGGACCCCAGCCTGGAGGATACTCAGAAACTATTAGATGGTTGCCTTGAAGTTTGATACAGACATACATGGTGCCCAGAGGATGAATCTGGCACACTTTGGTGATCCCCTGACTTTTCCTCTAATGCCACCTAAAATTTAGTTTGGAATGAAAAGTCTTAATTAGGTGCACAAATGTCCCCCCTGAAGTTGAATTGTAACTTTGGTAATCCTTTGAATTTTCATTAAGTCCCATGATCTGTTCAAAATTTTCAATCTTTGAAATAATTCCCAGTTTTATTAAATAGCACTAAAATAAGGAGCCAGCAAAAATGACCAAAAAAAAAGTTTAAAAAAAATGTAAGCTGTGATAATATTGTCCACAGGCAGTCAAAGCACAATCTTTTTCAAGGTTGTCAGCTACAAACAGGAGGACTGAGGGCTTCCTGTACAAGGTTGAGAATGTTAAAGTGATAGAAAACTACTTTAGAGTGTCAGATTTGGCTTTTCTGTATTGTTGATTTTTTTATTTAAACAGCATCTAAATCACATATTTCACTGTGCATTTTTTACTAAGGGGGAAAGCTGATATATGCTAATCTCAAAGAGTTGTGTAAGATGAGGACAGTTGCTAAGGACAACCTAAAAAGTGCAGCAGAAACCCTGCCAAACCTAGTTGTAGAAAAGGTTATTTTTTTGGGTGTTTCCAAAACTCTAAACTGAACAGTTTTCCATGTGACAAAGTTCCTCTAATAACATTAACACAAAACACTGTAAACTGTTTGAGCTTCTTTCACATTTTTAATTACCTCTATTCATCATTCTAAATTAGACAAGATACCACCTACCTGCTCGTGGGAAAGGAAGTGCAAAGTCAGTTCTGGTGAGAGCTTAACCAAGTGCAGTGGAAAGTGAGCCGAGGGTTACTCTGTTCAGAGGTGTAACAGCTCAGTGGCCTTCTGATGTGTAGAGCAGCATGCACATTGAGATGAGTGCTTTGTACTTTACTACTCTGGATCTCTGAATCTGTGTCATGTGACTGCAGAGGGCTGAGCCAGGGGTCCAGTTTGGGAACCAAAGTCCTCAGCAGCAGGGGTGGGTGGAGGGAGGGAATGAGGACAGAGAGGAGAAAGAACAAATAGAGGATGGATAGATGGAGGAAAACATGAAGGCTATCTACATTTTTGCAGAGTGAGAGTGCGGACAGCTTAGCCAACCAGAAGATGACTTTGGACAGCTTTCTGTGCTTTCTGGGTGGGTGTTTGGTCGGGGTCAGTCTGGCTTTTGTTCAGCACAAATTCCAGCCTAAGTGAATGACCCCTGTTGGGCACTAACTTCATGGTATTTCATGAGAGTGCCCTTGTACCCACCTCTGCAGTGACTGGTACTGCATGTTCCCTTCCTGAATAAAAACACTTCTTTTCAGGCTCATAACAAAAAAGTAAATTACTTCTGATACTGTAAATAAAAACGATTTGAGCTTTGCTGGATGTGGGACTAAGGCAACTGCTGTGTTACTAACAAACTACAACAGCGGACTGTTTCTTGCTGCCAAATGTTAATTTAATCTCTGTTCTTTTGTTTCCCAAAAAACATTTCTGTTCACTAATTTGTGCAAGAAAAGAACTATTGCTCTCAGTCTGTTTTGTTGTTTGAAATGAGGCTTTTGTAATGTTGTAAAGGTTCAGTGTGTAGGATGTAAGGGCATATACTGGCAGAAATGGAATACAATATAATAAGTTTGTTTTCTTTAGTGTGTAATGGCTTAAAAATAAGGTCTGTTGCTTTTTTGTTACCTTAGAATGCACTGTTCATATCTATATCTACATCTACATACACCTCATTCACGGAGCCTGCCATATTGCACTGCCATGATTCTACAGTAGCCCAGAATGGACAAAGCAAACACCAGCTTTAGACAGGGATAGTCGTGCATTGCGTCAGCCACCAGAGTCAGCAGCCCCTCTGCAATGAGCAGCATCGGAAAAACACAGATTTTTTACAGCAAACTGCTTTATTGTTTTACCTGTTTAAATCACTGTCCAAAAAAGGCGAGCACACATTAGCAGATGCAGGCCGACAACCCAACCAACCTGGTCTCACTCCGAAGTCGTGAAGTACTGGTGCTTGGTCAGTGACTTCAATCGTCAGACACCAATGTAAAAAGCCATCCTTTCACGTCGCTATGATATGTGGCCGGTCACCATTATTGTTTAATAAAACCTGGCGGCGTCAGGGGAAAACGCGGAGGGACAACAATGAAAGTTTAGGGGGCGGAAGTTCAAGAAGGGCGGGCGGTAGAGGTGGTGGATGGACCCAACAACCTGGCAGGCCGTTGTTCACTTCCTGTAAGATTGTAAAGCCAAACCCTGTTCTTTTTACTAAACCCAACTGCATGCTTTTGTTGCTTAAACCCAACCACCCAACCAAGGAACCAATTTGTACTGACGCAGTGCATTTATTTTGAAACAGACTGTATGCAAACTGTACATTTCCTGTGAAAACAGAAGTGTCTTTTGAAAACAGACAATGCATGTAACCAGCAGACCTGGACACAGCATCCCAGAATATCAACAACCACCACACCCAGGGTACATTGAACGTCATTTGTAGACATGAAAAGTCCATGACCAAAGTTGCTGTGTGGCAAGGTTGGAGTAAGAATGTGTCAGAGAAACACTGATCTGTAACGTGAAACGCTTTATTCAGTGTTTTTAATTATTTTAATCACCTGGTCTATTTGTTTTAGATTCTGGTAAAAATTCCTGAACAACTACCACTAAAGGATTCCTAGCCGGAGTTCATGCTTGGCACATGTGAGAAGTTTCAGCTGAATACAATCTGCCATTCTCACCACTAGATGTCACTAAATCCTACACACTGCGCCTTTAAGTTAAACACCACCCAAAGTTCTCAGTTTAAATGGCACCAGAGGTGTGTGAGATCGGTAACTCCAATGGTCTACATAGTCTGTACTGTAAAAGTGGGACGTTTGCATGACCCAGTTAAAAAAAAAAAAAAAAACAGTACATCAAACCATTCCCCTCTACAGCTGCTTTAAATTCTCATGCATTCTGTTGCATTTTGTCATTTGAGAGGTGCTACTTACTTCAGCATATCTTTGCTAAGTGCTCTAGTGCCCATCCTGATGTGAAACAAAGCTCTCTAAAGTTACATTAATTATTGATCAAGTTCAGCTTGTTTTTCACTGACACAATTGCAGCTGTTAGTATTTTAAAGGATGTGTTTTGGATGAGCAGTTTGAGTGCAAAAGGAATCTCCAATCATAATAAAAGAAAAAATGGTGGTGAAATAATTAATGTGACTTTAATTTGTTACCAATTTGTATATCATACACACGATGTGTATATAACATACAGCATAAAGTATATGTGTATCTGGCTGTAGCACGCTGCAGTCCAGTCAGAAAAGCATGGGTAAAATATAACATGTCCCTGGGTAAGAAGATCCAAATCACCAAAGACGCTTCTGCTGTTTAGTGACCTATTTGCTCTGCTACATTCGAAAATAATACTTCATCTTCAGTGTTTATACTTATGAGCAAAAGATAGTGATGTCCAGTCACAGGACAGTGTTGTTTTGATAAAACCTCAGGTCTGTACGGGGCACTCCTGTGGCCTGGAGTCATGGTGAATATTTGTGTAGAAGTACAATACTCTGCTTTCTTTCTCAAACCTGCTGGGGTCTGTGTTTAAACAAATATGTCTGTGTTTTTGGTACTGCATGTATGGCGCAAGTGAGTCTGAAAGATTCACTTGTTAGACATCAACGGGAGAGCAACATGAGTCAGAGATCTGCAGATTGAATTTGTGCCATTGAGAATATGTCATTAAAGAAGATAACAAACACAAGACTACTTACACCTGACCTTTGTCCTGATTCTGTTGTTATGATGACCGCATTCTTTCAACTTAGCTTAAAAATATAACATGACAGGTTCACCTTCATATTGTGTTGCTGAACAAAAAGTATTAAATAGCAGTCTCCTTAAAACAGGATGCCCACTCGCATTCCCAGCTCATCAAATACTGCTGAGTTGTCAGTGATTTTTGCATCAGACACCGACACAAAGAGGCACTTTTTTTGGCGGTGTGGTAAACCACCAGGTGGCATCACTGTATCAAAGGCGGTGTCAGTTTGAACGCCACCATTAACGATGTAAAATAAGAAGCTGGAAAGTTGCCATAGGGCAGGTGGGAAGAGAGGCCAATGAGTCCAACAAACCCTGGACTTTCACCCACTTTCATTGTAAAGGTAGAGCCAAACCATGATGTTTTTTCTGAACCTAACTGTGTGCTTTTGTTGCACAAGGAAATAAAAATAAATATGAGAGGGTTTGCCGATGCAAGTTTATTGCGAAAAAGACGTACCTACGGCATAGGCTCTGCGTCAGTGTAGAGCTTACGCCGTGCCCTACGCCATAGCCTGACGTGCACCTCACCAGTTACTACACAGTGTGACGCAGACCTCTTGTCTATTTTAGTAAGCTGAAATCATTTCCCTCAGTGGAAACAAAGCTTTTATTTACTTTTTAAGACACAATATATTGCGAAGACAATAAAGCCTCCACTAAATTGCATTTTAAGTCTTGTGTGTGATTTATCCTGGCTTCATGTGAGTAGAGGAAATCTCTGCTAGTTGCTAGGCTAATTTATACAATGTAAAATGCCATAGGCTTGTGCTAAAGACGTTAGCATGTACATGCTAAATGTACTAAACATATTTTCCAAACAAATATAACGTTATATTTGTTTGGAAAATATGTTTAGTATAAGGCAGTTATTTTGTCAGTAAACCTTGCGAGTTGTAATAGAGCCAAAATTTGTAACGTTACCTTTGTTAATGTTTCTGTTGTCCCTGGCTTCATATGTGAAGAGGAATCTCTGCTAGCAGCTAGGCTAATGTATTCAATGTAAAGTGCCATAGGCTTGTGCTAAAAACATTAGCATGTTGTATTCGGGAAAATGTGTCCAGCAAAAGGCTTTGGGTGTTTTGTCTGTGAATCCTGTGAGTTATAATGAAGCAGATTAGTGTACTTGTGTTTGAAATTGTCGCTCTGAAGCCATGTTTAATGTGTGTTTAATGTGTGTTTTGAATCAAATAAACTTCACAGCATTTCACAGAAACCCTGCCGTGAACTAGTTTTTTTGGTGGTGTAACTGCAGAGTGACACAGACACACCACCGCACAAGTATAAATGCTCAGGAAGCCTGTGTTGGTGGCAAAAATAACACATGAATGCAGCACTGTATGATATCAATAAGGGAATGATCACGGCAAAATTTATTTTTTTTTTTTTATTACAAAAAGATTTATTTTTTTTATACAAGTGGACGCAAAATTATTAGTGACGTTCATCTACAGTTTCCCTAAATTAGACATTAGAATGAGTGCTGGGTATAGAAACATTTACAGTACAGAAAGATTAGGGTGCATAGCGATAGAAGTGAAATCTGGCTATTGTATTTTTACAGTACAGTAAAATTGAAACTTCCTCCAACATCAACACACTGAGGCCGAGAGTTCATCGTGTAAAAACATTTTTGACTTTTAAAAAATCATTTTTGACAACTGCATAGACCAAATGCAATTAGGTACATAAGCTACTGTCTCGAGTGTAAGGTAGGTCTAGTAGAAACGTTCACGTACAAATACAGCGACCTTACACTGCTGATAACATATTGTGAAGTAATAACTGCTCTATAATAGAACCGGAGCAAAAGCCAGGCACAGTGCAACACTGAACAGCCTCTGCAGTATTGATGGTGGAGCTGCAGTTGCCTCTCTCTTAGGGAAAATGTATTTCTTTGTAGAAACGATGCATATTGGTATCCTCGGGATTATCAGTAAACTTTGGAAGAAACAGATGTAGCGTCTAACATGTTTCTTTAACACCTTTGAAAGTAGAGTAATAATATCAAGACATTTGTGAGAATTTCTGAATGGACTGGAGGTCGAAGGAGAAAGAACAGCAAGACAGAAATAAAGACAATGAAAAATATACTGCTTTTGGTAGAAGAGGCTGGTAAAGGAAATCAAGCAAACCAAAAGGTAGATTTCACTAAAAAAAACTACAGTTAGACCAGACGTTTCACCTCCAGTGCATTCTCATGAAATATTAATTCTCTTACTTATGACAACTGCCAAATTTCCCACTTAGCAAAACAACCTATCTTCAGTAGTAGGACACAGAAAAAGTGCATTTTTATGAAAAGTATGTGCTAAACAAAACTTTCACAGGAAGTACACTGTTATAAAGAAAACAACACGTCTACATTTTCACAGTAATGTTCCATAGAAATACGTACATCCAAAGGCAAAACCAATCCTGAGAAAATAATCTCTATAAATCAACAATGACCTGTCAGTGCATTGTTCATCACACAATCTCCAGTGTTTAAAACATCCTTACAATAAAGAATGATACGAATACATAATTATTTGAAAACACAGCGTCAAAAAAAGCTAAAAGACAAAAACAGTGTGGCCCTGCCAACAACGTCATCTTCATGGAATGAAATAAAATAATATCACAAAGCTGATGGACAGCGTACTGTACCCTTCACATACATATGATTTTGGTATATGTGTTTTTTTTTTTTTGGATGCTAGTTGGGACAGTCAGACAGTACAACACCTTTATATATCATGTACACATATGTACTTGCTGTATGTCACTTTTAATTCACATTACTGTCCATGACATGAGTATTACAGTACTGTCTGACTTTGCTCATCTTTACAACTAAAAAAGAATAAGCTGGAACAAAACCTAAATCTGATTTAAGCAAGGCTCTGGCTATCATGCAATAAGCATCCATGCAGAACTTTTCAATTCCTACTTTCTACACAATCAGATACTACTGTAAATGCAACTGGGGACAAATTTTTTTGTCTTGCATCTGGACTGATCATCTTCATCATCTTCACACAGCTTTTTCAAAGTTAAAGACCTTTACCATCTCCTCTGGTGACCCTCTCTGTACTCTTCTGTCAGTGTCTGCTTTTCAGACGTGACTGATGCATTGTTTTTTGGCCCCTCTATCACGTTACGTCTTCTTATCTGTCTGTTTCGAGGGCCCCAAGGCTGTGTTTGGGCTCAGCACTGCAGCACACACATGGTTCTCAGAGGCTGAGGTAATCATGTGGGTAACCTCTCAGCTTCGTCTAGACAGTGTACAAGAAGAGGGCGGGGTTAACTCACCAGCTCAGATTATAAGTTCTTTTTATGCTTTGAAAGTTCCTTAGAAATAAGCCATTAGCTGACCTGATGGTGAGGGAGAATTGTCATCTCCTGTCGTGGCAAACTGTAGATCAGAGCCCAAAGCAGCGATGGAGCTCCTGGGACGGATGCAGCGGTCACCTGAGAAACTTCTGCGGAGTAACGCCTGAAGCAAGACATGTTAGACTAATTTAAGAATGATGTCTCAATAGTAATCTGTTAAACTGCCAATGGAAAGTTGCTACATACAGCATTTAAGTTTCTTCAAAAGCATGTTCAAGAAATCTCCATTTTGAAAACTGCATTTTTCCGAGTCAAGCTAACAAGATGTTGAAACTTTGCAGTTAGAAGAGTAGAACTGAAAGATGTGTCTCATTTGTAAATTAGTAGACGTATATGTATGTAAAGATAGTTGATTAAAGAACATGTGGAAAATGTAAATAAAACACATTTGCCTCATCTCGGGATAGTTTATTGTATTTATGGTAAAAACTATAATGTCTTTAAACTAGTGTAGCCATGATATGTTGGTATTAAGTTAGCACATGTAGCCTATAATAACAGAATACAGCTTGTGTCTTACCTTGCGTGTCATGGGGCTGGTGGGGGCGGAGGCACTGCTGTAGAGGCTGAGGCTCGAGTTGGACCTGCTGACGGTCAAACCCTTAGAAGTGCTTCCTGCAGGAGACAAGTACTTCTCCTTGATCTTCAGGTTGGTCCTGCCTTTCACTGTTGGTGACACAGCAGGGGAATTCAACACAGTCCTGTATAAGCATGGTTTAATGTATAGCAGCCACTCCTCCTATAACATCCAGCAGGCACTGTAAACATAAATAATTGAAGCAAGATTGCCAATATCAATCTGTATAAAAATTTTCTCCAAATGTAGACAATACTCACAGAAACATGACTAAAATATAAAAACACACAACCTCATGTGTGAGCAGTTTTAATGGATGCATGCTAGCCTCTCAGTTCATTTCTGATTTCTATGGACAATTATCAAAAGGTTATCAACATGTGACGTACTGAGCACATTAGGGAGGGACTTAGCGCAAAGTGGATGGTAAAAAAATAAAAAATAAAAAAAGGTTTTAACTTTTGCCAAATCCTGTCAGAAGAATGGCAAACACACCTTCCCTCTCAAGGAAAGCTTTAAATGAAGTTGATTCTTTATATTGTCTTAAGTACTAGTGGTAATCATGGTAACATAATGCACATTCTATTTTACTTTATTTTAATGCACATTTTCATTTCTATTATATTTTATTACTTTATATTTACATACTTCTATTTCATTCTGTTATTCTTAATTCTCGTAATTCTCTATTCTTTACATCAGTGCGACTGTAATGAATTCTGATTCAGTTTGTTTAAAAGCGATGCAACAGCTTCAGCAGACTGCTCCACATCATCTGCAGCCATCTTGGTTGTTTTTTAATTGCCTCAACAGCGCTCCTATTTATGGTCTTCATCCAAAATAAATAACTGCCCCATACTAGATGAACGGTTGTAATTGGTCTGACATGTTTCAGGCCTCTGGAAATCTGTCAAAAGTGGAGGAAGACCAGACACATCTGCCAGAGCAAATAAAACATGAGCTGGCAGATTTGTCTGGTTCCCAGCAAGATGCATGCTGGCTTAATCATTTAAAAATAGTACATGTACACATACAGTATTTGACATTAGCTACAAATATACTATACAATAATGTGTTTAGGTTATCTGTTGAATTTATGGATCTAAGCAGCATGTATCACTTTTAGTCCCAACAGACACTGAAGACTTTACAGCAAATAACATTATTTAAAAGGTGTTTTGTAAAGAAAATTAGATTTACATATATGACAGTTAGGAGCAGTTTACTGACCTCTGCAGGGGTCATTCTTTACCAGGAACTCATCTAGAGCAGTCCAGCCTCCTCCCACCCTGACCATCAACGTACTGCGCAGGATACGAACCATCCGCAACTGTTGGGAATCTCCAAACTGCAGCAAAGAGACAAAATATATATTGTAAGTTATACTTTTTAAAGAAATTGTTGCTGTGTTTCTATAGGCCCAGGAAATGTAACCACTATCACTATCACTTCCTGCGTGGGCCAATGGAAATTAGAGGTCAAAATGTAATTGAGTAGCTGCTTTAATATGTTTTAGTAATTGTCCATAAAAATGACTCACCCTGTATCTGTTGGCACTTATTTGCTCCACTTGGAACCTCTTGGGACAGTTACACTGTGACACCTGCCGACTCACCTGAAGAAAACGAAATAATATCTCGGTAAGCATAACTGTGAAGTCCTAGTAGATAAACCACTCTGATAAATCAGTCTGTATTTGTGTGTTTTATTGTGCGCACACTGTTCACACCTCTTCGTTGATTTGATCTGCATCCAGTGTTCTCCTGTAGGGATCTCTGCTGGGGTGAAGCGCACTCACAAACTCATAGTAGTCAATAAAGCCGTCACTGTTCAAGTCAAAGATGTTTGCTACTGCGTTCATCTCCAGAGAGTTGGTGGGAAATTCTACAGCAGAGAGACATAAACCCAAGGGGATTAATTACACAGATACAGCATAGCATTTAAAAAAAGGTAAATATAGGAAACAGTGGAGACATTGTCATAAGAACAATCATATAGAAATCTGCCTGAATAAAAGGAATCACTGAATCATAAGGAGGTCTTACTTGAGGCGAGGACGTAATCAACAAACTCCTTCTGGCTGATGCGTCCATCCTGGTCCCGGTCGATGCTGCGGAACACGTCTAAGATCCGTGATTTCAAATGACTAATCCACTGGATGTACCGCTTTCGCCAAACATTGAAGTCAAAGTTTGCAAATTCTTCCATCTGAATAAAATAAAACATCACAACATCTATGTTAGTTATTATTGTTGGATAAACTGAACTCAAATGACTTTTCCACATTCCACTGGCCAGCTTTATTTTTAAACACTTCAAAAAGTACAATAACCTCCTTGAGTGTTTGCTGTTGTTGCTCCAGACGGTTTTGTCTCGCCATGGCCAGCAGCCAAAGTTTCTGCCACTCTTTGACCAGCTGACTGAGCTCTGGGGTCTGGGGGTCGAGGTGCTCCAGGGGAATAGGTACAGCGGGCTGCAGCTTCAGAGCGCTCCTCCTCTCTGGAAGGAGAAACAGCAACATGTGAGTCCTGGAATCAGCTCAGGCAACTCATTTCATTAACAGTCGGATTAAACTGTCAACAAGCTGTCAATAATGCCGTTTTCATGATGTCTTACTTGTAAGTGGCCGTTTGCTGGGGGAAACTTGCTGTTTAGAAATGCTCTTGTGTTTGCATGACTTTGTGGCATGTTCAACTTCTGGAAACTTTTTATTCAACTCCTCCATGAACACCTGCAGAGAGAAATGATCAGTGATGACATGGTACAGCAAAGCCGTTTCTTTATGTTCTAAAAGTTCTGTACCTGGGATAAAGTATGCTATGATGACATTTTAGGATGTAAAACCAAACCTATTTGATATTCATATTATGTTTGTATATACTGTTCCACAATGCAGTTAAAACTGAAATGCAGGAGCTGCTACAAGCCTAAAGAATGAAGACAAATCATTGATTATGTTGCAAAGTCAACAAATCTCTGTAAAATAATTTTCCTATTTAGGTCAAATTGTCCCAGAGTTATTGTTTGAATTCCACAGAGCACATATTTGGGTACTATTTAATAAAGTATTGATTTCAGTGACATAATAGGAAGCTTATAGAACAGAGAAACATCGTACTGTGTGCTGCTCGATCAGTTCCTGGTTCTCCTCTGTGGTCTCGGGCAGAGGCTCTTGCTCTCTGAGGTTGAGAGCTTCTTCTGCTGAGGAGATCCAGTCCAGTAGCCTCTGGACTTCCTCTCTCTCTGCCTCCAGTGCTGCCAAGCTGGCCTGGATCTTCTGGCCCTGCTGCTGAGCCCAGGTTTGAACCTGACTCAGAAAACAAGGCAGGGGAGTCAATGAAACTTGTTCCATTCAGATGCTCTCAAATGTTGTCACTGTTTTAAAGTTTAGATGTCAAAGACATTGAAATCCTCTGTCAAAAAAAAATTAAGCAACCTAACTGATAATAATTAGTTTTTTATCATGATTTCAAAGGCTAAGCAAGTATAATTTGCTATTACTTATGATGCAGACATGAGAGTACTCACCTCCTCATAGCGGGTCTTGGTGACACTGATCCAAGATTTTAGGGTGATTATAGAGTCTGGGTGACAGGAGGCCAGGATCTCCTCACCCAGACACTGAATGTTCTGTAACTCCACAGCCTGAGCCTGCAAGGCATCCATTGATTCCTTTAGAGGGGGAGAAAACATGTATTTAGCTTTCTATCCAGTAAACACATATTCTCATAATGGATGAGCCATTAGCATGGCTTTACAATAGAATTTCACTCACTTTAAACATTGTTTAAAACAGTTTGTGGCAGCAAGATACTAACTACTGGTGAGACTATCCATCCATCAACAGGTTGAATGAGTTCAAGCATGAGTGTGTGTACATATCTACCCAACTTAACCACCCACTACAATAATGGATCCTTATCAGGTGCTCTGCAGCTGACCCAGAGCCTTGACCTCCCCTGAAGCACAATGTATATCCCTGCAGAGAGTGATAAAGTATCACGTTACACTGACCTCGTGTTGTTTGCGGAAAGCAAGCAAACCTTCCTCCTCCTCTGGTATCACCCCATATTTCAGTATCCTCTCTGCCTCAGTGAGGCGTTCCATGAAGGAGTGGACAAGGCCGTCAAACTTTTCAGCCTAATGAGAACAAAGAGAAAGATTAAGATAAGAGACGGGAGTTTGTCCTACTTATCAACTGTTATTTATGGTCAGATATCAGTCAGTCAACTAGCATTTTTTGTATGGGTGTCTTTTCATATGGGACTTGAAGTATGTTAGACTCTTCCAGCCTCAAAAATTCTAAGTGAAACACAACTATAGCTTTTAAGTGCATGCCCACACTATATGCAACCAATTCGCATAAACTAGTGTCCGCCTTGCCCTGCCAGTCGCCTAAGTCCATCCTACAATCCCCCGTACCCCTCTCTACCAGGTCCACACAGGAATGTTATTGATGAAAAGCAACAGTGTAGTCTGTCATATTTAACAGATTTAACTGGAAATGGCTGATTCACATGAACAATATTTTTGAAGCTAAGACATTTGCTTTTAACATACATAGATGGTATCCCAGCATATTCTGTGCAGCAAATGCTTCCCATACACAATGAATGGGAGCCAAATTCTGGTCGCGTATAGGATGAAAGCTCATTTACCGCCCACTTTTATTGTTTGTGAGAAGTACCTGCTGAAGCGCAGCCTCCAGTCTGTCTTGCTTGCTGACGGACAGTTTGCACACAGCCTCCCAGCGGCCTTCCAGCTCATCCATCTGCTCCTGCAGCCAGTGAGCATCAGCTGTGCTGCTCCTGGTCAGGTCCCTCACAGAGCGTTTCAGGGTCCTGATGCATCCGGCTCGCTTCCCTAACTCCTTTTGGAAGGCCTGAGAGAAAGAAAATTTGCTAAGGAACTGTAATTACGGTACAAGACAGCATTGAGAAGAAACTGGCGCAACATATGCCATGCAAAGACGGACATAATAATGACCTAATATCAAGATTACTAGTACAATCACTGCCAACAAATTAGACCATTACCAAAGACTCAATTGTGAGAGTGAGTTTACCAATATTTTCATCTTATTTGTTTACAGCAGTTAAACTAAGACATTAAATTACATACACAGAAATTCTACAAAGATTAGCATGAATCCTGGATCTGTTGTGGATAAGACATGTATGCTATAGCTTTAAACTGACCTGTATTTTTATTCTAGTGTGTTTAACATTGCTAATTATTGAGGCCACTTATTAAAATGCACCATAGGTATTGTACCTTGTGTTTGTCGATTAGGTTGTTGACCATGTCTTTGTCTCCACCAACAGGAACGTCCTCAGCTAACTGGGGCTCCGCTCTGTACAGCCAGTCATTCAGTGCCTGGAGAGCATCTGTGAATCTACCTGAGAACAGCAGTGCTTCCTCCAGCTTGTGTTGTCTGAGAAAAACAAACCACAACATTATGTACATTGTCAAGATCGGTACTTTTTAAATACTTGATAGAAATTTGAACGTGTCCCTGTCAACTGTAGTTTCATACCTCTCCATAGACTTGCCACTGATGGTGTCCCACGTGTCTTTGAGTTCAGCCATTAGATTTTCCAGATGCTGTCTATCGTGGCCGGTTTGAGCTCTTTCATGAAGGCTGCGTCCACTCTTCAGCGTAGCTTCGTACATGGGCCTCTTTGACCTCAGCAGTTTCTGGAACTCCTAATTACAAAATAAGAAATCAGTAGAAAGAAAGTCATAAACAAGAAATTCATAAACATATAGCATAAGTTGTATTCATTGCGAGGCCAACTGCACCTTCTGTTCAGGTCAGCTGTTGTTTAATTTCCTCGTGGGACACAGCAATCTCTTTATGTGTGTCTAACGTCTGCTCTACCTCCGTCATCCAGTCCACCAGTAGGCGCCATGATTCATTGAACTGAAATATGATAAACAAATATGTAAGAGTTCCTCATATATGAAGTATATAATTTGAGAAAGACAGAAATGGTCATTTATTTTTATTGTATTTAATATAATGTTATACCTGTTTGGCATTCTTTTTGACCTCCTCCAGCGTTCTGCCTCTTTCTGAAACGCGCTGCTGTAGCTTTTTGTGGCGATCCTGGACGGTCATGATTAGGTTGTGAATGACGTCACAGTCTTCCTTCCTGCTCAATTCTACTAGCCTGCGGGCTGTGTTCTCTACTGCAGGTCTTCTTCTCCCCGTAACCGTTCACCTCATTCACCAGTGTCTGTACAAATACAAGTATTTTGTGAAGCAAAACTGAATACTTCCAAACATGCATGTAACTCTGGATCTGAGGCAGACATACAAAGACTACAGCATGTATAAAAAGACTTACTCTGTGATCCTGCAGTTGAGTACAAACTTTGTCCAGAACAAAACTGGGAGCAGGAAGAAGCCCAACAGCCTCTTCACACTTGCTCATCTTCGTGAGAATGTCCTGGACGTTACTGTGGAACTCCTTGGCCAGACTCAAGCCTTCTGTTAGCCTTGCCTTTAGGAACAATATGACAGTCAGATATAATCATGCACTAAATTAGTAAGAAATTACAGGATGACACATGAAGAGTTAAATAACCTTTCGCTCCTGCACTTTGCTGTAAACAGACACCCATTTCTGCTCAAGGATAGATAAGCTGTGCTCGGTGCTCGATCCCCGCACAACGTTGCTGCTCTCCAGCATCCTGTGGATGGCGTTCTTCACATCTGTGTAGGCGTGGAGCTTTGACTCCATCTCATTGCACAGCTCCTTTTAAAGGTGGGAAGAGCAGGCAATTGGTTTTTAGAGAGGAAGTATTTTTTAATGGGTTACAATATTCTTATTTCTTGCATATCTGTTTATTTTAAAAGTTTTAAGTCCGGGTAGTTTTACCATGTGTGCACTGAGCCTTTCACTGGCAGAGTCCGGCATACCCCACATGGTTTTAGAGGAGGACAGTCTCAGGTCTGTGTTCTCCAGCCACTGCAGGAGATCCTGAATCTCCATTGTAACATCTTGTACCTGCAGAAAAAAACAACAGAATGAATGCAATGTCTCCAACGGTGATGCGGCTGTCAGTTCACTACAATGTTAGTTATGGCACAAAGTTTAATCATGTAACATCAACTGCCATCAACCTTTGATTTCAACTGGTAAACACTATTTGATTATTACAATCCTTTTTTTGTAGATATGTGTTTAATTCCTTTATAACAATAAAAGCCACCAGTTTGAATTAGACTTGCCTCTACACATTTTTATGTAAGCCTTTACAATCACCACAAGAGGGAGCCATAGTAGACTGACTAATCAGACATAAAAGGCAGTATTGCTGAGAAAATTCTGCATCTTTATATATAGTGCAACAATATACTATATACAGTTATTTTTTTTACTGTACTACTTAGTAACTTTTGTTGCTACTGTTGCAAATCAAAAAATCTGTTTTTCTCTCTTCACCTGACTCAGTCTGTTCTCCAATTCCAGCTGCCTGCGTTCAGTCTCACAGCGGACAAACTCCCAGCTGTCATTGAGTTGCTCCAGCCGAGACTGTGGACCATGTGGGCTGTCACCGGACCCGACCTCCAGCAGCCCCCTGCCTGCCTTGTTCAGGGACTCCATCGTGCGAACATGGGACATGACGTCATTACGCAAGACCTTGGAAAAAGAAGAAGCATAAGAGGAAAAGTGTGATTCAAATGCATCATTTGGAGGTGTTAGGAGTTCAGTGTTTTCTAGTCTGAGCTGTGTCTGGCAGTCAGACAAAGACATGTATCGTTATCAGAGATGATTTTTAGCATTGTGTATTGTTGGTAAGTATGAATTAACAGAAGTAACACATAAGGTACAGAGACTGGTAGACACTTTAAGGAGACAGCAGTCTGTTATTCATCCAAGGCAAAGTGTTATCTAGCAATTAAACCCACGGCTCTTTAAGAAGGTTACAGGATTCACTGTTCACTAAGACTAAAGGAGCTTTATGACACATTGTACATAACATCACATTTAGGCCACCACCAACCTTGTGTTTGGCCAACTCTATTTCACAGGCCTGCAGGTCGATGCTGATCGGTCGGCTCCCCTGCAGTTGTTCAGCGGTGCGGGAAAGCCATGTGTGCAGCTCATCCAATGTGTTTTGGAACTGACCCAGACCCAGCAGAGCACACTCCAGCTGATGCTGGTGGCAGCACAGGAAAAGAGTTAAATATTAGCTGTCTGTTGTTAAAGGTCACATTAATGAATGACATGTGCATATAGTGGGTTACGGTGCTGATCTTTATATCACATAATGACATCTCCTGTTCTCACCTGTCTGTTGACAGTCTCCTGACTCCAAGCTGTCCCAGCGCTGTCTGAAGTCACACAGTGGTGAGACGGAGCCTGGACGCTCGGAGCCTGGAGACAGGCGGCACACAAAGCGATGGTTCAGGCTTTCTATCTCTATTTTCTTCTGGTAAAGTTCTCGCTTAAATTCCTGAGGGAAAGAATAAATACAGAATATATGTTTGGAAATTAACTTCCATCATGACTGATGTATTTCTGATATAATTAAATACAACACTGTCTCTGTATGAGACCAACATACAGAAAAAGCCTCACCTTGAGATCACATAGCTGCTCTTTGACTGACTCAAGGTCAGTTCCAACCATGAACTCTTCAGTAGACCTCAGTTCAGCCGACTTGAGCCACTCAAAAAGACCCTATTAGCAGAACATTAACAGAGGGTGCATTAACAAACAATAAAAAATACACTGTACAATCACTCAGCTGTTGTTTCACTCAGCCCTTATTACCATGTTGTGTGATTTTAACAGTGAATAAATTATATTTCAGACAACCAAACATGTAACTCTGTCGGCATATGCAGCTGGACACATTCCAGATGGTTTTATTTTCATACTGTCTCGCACAGTTTGCCATTAAACGCATTTGCCTTTGGCAGAGGACCACACAGTCTGTCTGTCAATCAAAAATAAAAAGCTACAGGGAGTAAGTGTCTGAACCCTGCAACAGAACAAAAGACTAGCTATGTCTCTGGCAGGGTGCCATAACACTGCTCGAGTCAGACAGGACGGCCCAAGTGTCCTGTTTGACATGGTTATGATTCTGAGTGTGAAATACTGTATGCATTTACACATAATGCAAGTATACACTGTATGTAGACACACACCTGCATAGTGTCTTGATAGTTTAGTGCCATCTGCAAGGCCTCCTCCAGCTTTTTGTGACATTCATTCCACAGTTTGCTCAAGTTGTTCCATGTGCAGTAAAGCTTTAAGACAGCAAACAAGGTTTTAAGTTAGTCAGCACGACATGATGAGTCAAACAATGATTTTACTTAATGTATTTCTTACTTCATCTAGGCTCTTTGTGACATCTGGTTTGTCTGTATCCCCACATGCTGACATCAGATCCATTCCTAAAACACCAAGGGTGTCTAGATCTCCCTGTAAACTGTCAATATCCTCCCTGAGAGTCTATAAATTGAAAAGATGGAAGGTTATACAGTGTTATTTTTATAACAATGTGGGTTTCTTACTCATGATTCCTTTAAGAGCCTCCAGACGAACCTGCATGGTTTCAAGGCTCTGGCGGATTGTTTCGGAATCTGTTCGACTAGCGTTGAGATCCAAAACCGCCTGCTGAGCATCATTGAGAGCAGCCGTGACATCGCTGACATCGCTCCAGAACTTCAGGGCAAGATCCAAGAGTTTAAGCAGCCAGCTTTCCCTCTCCTGGGCCTGAGTATGTGTCTCATCCCACAGCTGGGACAAACTGGACACTCGCTCCTGGATTGCTAAAATCACAAGGATAGAGCAGGGATATTGCTTAGAATCGTCCCTTTTTCCGACAGGACAGGATCATATCTGCGTAGAAGTTCATTACCTGTGCCGACAGATCCATCACCAGCTGCCTGCGTGTTAGCCAGCAGTTCGTCTGCCTGTGTTTTGACACTGCTGAGGCCCAGCTCCAGCTTGGACAGCTCAGCCAGTGTGTGTTTGTTGTCCTGCAGCTGCTCCTGGATCCTTGGGGTGAGGCCTTGAAGGGAGGTGGGAGTCTGCATGCGACTGCGTAGGCGATCAAGGCTCTCTCTGATAAGGCTCATCCTCTCATTCAGCTAGGTGCAAGAGAGGATATAAGGAGTATTTGTGATATGCTGTCAAGTGTAGTGCTATTATGTCACATTTTCTGCATTATCCCAGCATTCTTACCTGGGTGAATCGAGGTAATGATTCCTCTAGTAGACTGGCAGTTTCTCTGACCCGGTCTCTGATGGCTCTGTGCTGCTCCTCGGCCTCTGTAGCCTTTCGACAGAACTCATCCCCTTGAATGGGGTTTAGTTCTGACAAGCGTTTTGCCAGGGAGCACAAACGTGCAATTAAGGGTCTGTGTTCTGCTATCGACTCCCTCAGACCCTTAGCAGAGGAGAGATAAAAAGACAAGTTTTATAACAATGTGGAGAGCAGACTTCTCTTTCAGAAAGAACATGATTTTAATCCAATCCCTAAAATGTATAGAGGAAGGTAAAATACAAACATACACATTGTCTCTTGAAAAGTAAGCCTACCAGGAAGCAGATAACGTAAATGAACTGTACTTGAAAAGAACAGCTCATTCAGCCAGGAGAAAATGGGGGCTGACTGAAGTATAAAAGGACTTCTTTGTTGATCTGAACAAAAAAGGTATGATTAAAAAAAAAGCTGGCACTGTAATGTGGAGAGGCAGGTTTCTTGTACCTGTAAGAGGTCCTGTTGTTCCCGAAATGCCTCATAGCTAATTGTGCTCAGGGAAAGCTGGCCAATTAGGGTTTGAGTTTCTTCAAGCCAGGGTGAAACCTCAGCAAAGCCCTCTGAGAACTGGAGAAGAAGCGACTGAGCGTGCTCAAGCTGCAGGACCACATGGGAATTGGTGGCTGAGGTGGTGTTGCATTGTTCCTGTAGGGCCTCTAGTGGGGTCTGCATGGGGACATGACGGTAAAATAAATGTATTTAAAATGTAAACACCTTAAAAGTTCATTTGTTTACATTATCAGTAAATTTGTCGCTCGAAATGAAGTGTGGAGAATACCTGCAAATTGCCTGTTTCACCTTCATCACTGTATGTCAGTAAGATTTCAGCAATCTTCACCATCTTTTCAATGTTGAACCTGTGTTGGAGAATCTCTACGGCCAAAATCTATTCAGGAAACAATACATCAAATTAAATTCACCTAATAAACACCATTTAAAATAATTTCTATGACTTCAGATCTTTACACATTGGAAATGAGAGAAACATAAACATGTGGTGTTTTTTTTTTTATTAAAAGTGGGAAAATATTCATTTAGTTAATTAGTTAGTAAGATATATTTGTGTAATCTCCTGACCTTCTGCTCATACAGTTGTTCTGCTATGAGCTCTGGATCCAGATGAATGGTTTTTAGCTTTTCAAGACTCAGCGCTGTGTCTCTGAACCAAGCCATCTCCTTCACAACTGCCTGCTCCAGCTGATAAGAATATACTGCACATTAGCATAGCATCAATAGCTTAATAGTGTATATATCATATCATAATTGAAACAAAATACTATTATTTTTGACAACTTTTGGGCAACACATACTAGCAGTGATATCATTCTGGGTTTTAAATAATCAGCATTAAAATTAAAGCCAATAATATGATGGTTATATAAATTCTATACAGACAATTAAACATACACAATAACAAATGACCAAAACTCAAGGATAACATTAAAATACTTTTAAAAAAAAATTAAGACAACAAAATTTAAGAAAAATATAAATATATGAGCCAGGGTATTTAGACATATCAAGATATAAAAGCAAAAGCAATGCTTGAAAATGTCCGAGAAAATAAAACATGTGTAACCACATATGTAATAGCTTTACTTTATGAAACATAAACCTAATGTTAAAATTAGTGTTTGCATTAGTAGGCCTGTAACAAGTTTAGCCTTTCAGACATTGTTTACCGATACAAGCAGGAGAAGAACTAATCAGACTAATGATGGCTCCATCCATCCCTATATTAACATGATTAATTACACCTGTGTTTTTCCTGCAATGACATGTAAAAGCATCTACAGTGCTGGGCAGGCATCATAGAGGTCCATTAAGTTAGAAAGATGAATGACCACATGTGAATATGTCCACATAGATAAACGGAATTGAGATAAATCAACTGGTTGGAGCTTTCAGTAACACTGTGAGTTATTGTGTATTAAGAAGTTTAGCTCTCACTAACTTGCTAGCTTTGCGAGTCAGCAAAGCTAATGAACAGCAAGCTAGGTACCTAGCTATTTTAGCATTTAGCATTAATTTGATTTACTCAACCAAAGCACTTTGTTTGCTTTCGTTAAATTGTTGTGTACATATCCTGAGCTGGGTAGCTAGATATAGGGGCAAAAAAAGGTGAGTTTATTCAGGTGAAAAAACTGAAACATTTGAATTTAACAAGCTAACATTACTTTTAAAACTGATACTGAAATGTAGCCTGGCGTTAGCTTCCACAAATGTGTGCTATTTATAAATGTAGAGTCAGATAATGGCAAAAAACAGAACAAAAAAAAGTAATTATGATAACGTTAGAGTTAGTTTTGTAACGTGATGTAGTGTGGCAAAACTTTGTGGAGTCTTCAGCTACTTTCTATTGAAAATAGTTATTGTTAGCAACACTGCTAAAGCATCTGACTGGTTCATTGTAGGGTTGGGCAGAAACCTTACCCTCTGTCTCTCAGCTGCACATAGCACTGCATCCCCACTATGTGTCTGTGCTCCTGCTGCACCCAGGAGCTCCCTCTCGATGCGGCCCAGCCACAGGTGGAGGTCCTCCTGGCTGGAGGTACAGCGACTGGAGGCCTCCAGGGCCTGCTCCAGCCTCTGCAGCACATCCAGACTGCTTATACTCAACACTGAGCAGCGGATACGCAGAGCATCCATCTTCTCCTGCACCTGCTGGGCTTCCTCCTCTGAACCAAAGGACATATCACAAACAGTGGGCATATCAGCATAGGGTGAGACCAATATAGTTTTGTTAATATTGGCAATATCAATAAATTTATGTCAATGTTTTTCAGGGATTGACAGGGTTTTCTTTACAGAGATAAATACTCTAGTATCAACAGAATTGATTTGTTACATACCAGATATTTGTTGGAAGTTTATCTGGATTAGTTATACAGGTCTGACATTTTCATCAGATATCACACAACATTAAACACATGAGCATGTATTTATATGATTATCTATACATTTTAACATTTTAAAATGTTAGTATTGGTATTTCAAACTAATATTAATCCAGCCTCCATCACCATACTCTGTCTGTTAGTTTTTACCTTAAGTACCAAACATTACCTGAAATTGCTTCCATCAAATCATGTCCTGACTTTTGTATTTTCCCTAGCTCAGCAGTTTTGACTTGAATCTCCTCCACAACAGCCTAAATAAAAGTGAAAACATGTCAAAGTTATAAATCTCTACTCAAACAGCACAATGCACATTTACTGTACTGTACATGCAGTTGAACCATATGCGGTAGATTTCCAACCTTGGCCCTGTCTGTGGCCTCTGACAGATGCAGCATCACTCTCTCTGCATTGCGTAGTTCAGCGAGGGTCTGTTCCATAGATATGAGCCACTGCTGCAAGCTGTCTACTCCTTCCTGGAAGAGCTGGGCCCTGGGAAGAATGAGCTCCAGACTTGCCCTCCTATCAACAACAAAAATATCCACTGATTGTTACCATCAGTGAGTAAGATTTGCATCATGCAGTGAGCCTTGCTAAATAAAAGTGTGGCATCGCTAGTAAAGGGAGCTGACCTTTGCTCTGCCAGCAGCTGTAAGGCCTCCCATTTCTGTTTGAGAGTGGAGAGCTTGATCTTTTCCTGCTCCCCCTCCTCTCCTGGGTGGGCTTCCACAAGCCGAGGGCCCTCCAACATTATGGAGTCCATACTGCGCCTTCGGTCTGTTAGTAGCCGCTGCAGGAGCTGTAAAAGAACAGAGTGCGCTCAGGTTAGGCTATGCTCAAACAATTCGAGAAAGGTTGACTTTGGATGGAGGAGTCTATAATATTTACCCAATTTTTAGAAACACAGTAAGGAGATAAATATTTCAGACAGTTCACCCCAAAAGAAAAAATACAAATTTTTCCTCTTACCTGCAGTGCTAATTACCAGTCTAGATTTTTTTTGGTGTGAGATGCCAATTGTTGGAGATATCAGCCATAGAGATGTCTGCCGTCTCTTAAATTTAATGGAACTGGATGGCACTAAGAACTCAACAGCAATGTCTCTGTCCAGAAATCATGACCTAGTTACTCAAGGTAATCCACAGATCTTGTTGTGAGCAGTTTCATGTAGGAACTATTTTCTTTCTGCCAAACTACACCTGCCAACTGTATCACCATGCGGAAAGTAGACTGCATCTGCTCAAGGATAAGAAGCTTGTTCTTGTGACAGTGCAGAATATTAACATTAATGGCATCCTCCGCAGCTAAGCTGTAATGTTAGCTAGCTCAGTGATATGGTTGGTGGATGTAGTTTGGTATAAAGAAAATAGTTACTTCCTGGAATTGCTCACAACCAGGTCTGTGGATTATCTTGAGAAACTGGATCATGATTTCTGGTGCATTTTTGCAGTGCATTTTTGATGCTTTAAGCACCACAGGCCAAGTGCTTTCGAGTTCCATTATAGCAGAGAGAAGGCATCTGTACGGCGGATATCTCCAACACTCTGCAAGTTACACTAAAACAATCTAGACTGATAAATAGCACTACAGGTAATAGGAAAAAAATGTGCATATCTGACTTTGGGATGAACTGTCCCTTTATTTTCAGAGAAATAACATTGCTTGCAGTAAGAATTAACATTTATCAAAGCCCCATTCTTGTTTATTCTGCCTTTAGGTCAGCGTGGAGAAAAGCCCTGTCTCGTGTGTCAAGCTCACATTGTCAAGAGCCAGGCAGGTTTCACCTCATCCAGAGAGCTCACAATGGGTGTGATTACAGCTGAAAGGTGAGAGACTTCCCTGCTTTTTTTCATACCCCCAGGAAATACTCACAAAGACCTACTGAAGCTCATTGTGGCTATGAACGCCACCCATTCACCACTGAATAGAACTGAATTTATATTGTATTTTCCATGACCTCAGCACACCTTTCTATAGGTAAACCTTTGAGGTGTATTCCCACTACTAAAGCCCTCCAAAGATGTTTTTTGGAACAAGAAATGAGGTGATGTGATGTTGGTGATAACAGACCTTTTGTTCTTGGAGCTGTGCTTTCACCACTTTGACCTCTGACGATGGGGGTTTCTGATTGGCTGTGAGCTCCTCTATCTCACAGACCCATGTGAGCAAAGCGTCCAGGTTTTGGAGAAATGTGTCAGAATCTGTTGACACATCCCTCAGTGCCAAGGCAGATCTTGTTCCCTTCAGAAAGACCATAACAAAGTATTAGGTGAAGTATAAATGAATGAAAATACCGAAGGTGAAACATGACTAGTTTTACAACACAAGGAGAAAAGAGTTGAGGGTGAAAACATACCCTCCATCTATCCAGGCTAGAATCCTGGTCTGAGCTTGAGTGTCCATCACTTTGGAGCTGCAAAATAAAGACAGTCCACATGTTGTTTCGGTTCATAAAGTCACTGTTTTCCTGCCATGGTGTTACAGAAACAACACATTGCTTTCAAAGAACAAGTCTAGGTGAGAATAGATGAGAATTTTAAGTTCAGATGAAAATAGGAAAGGATGAAATGGAAGACAGATGAGATTTGTTGTGCTGTTTGTAGAAAGTTGGTGTTTTTATCAACCTCAGCGAGTTCCTCAGCGACACCATTCAGGACTTTAACAGTTCTGGTGACTATGGGGTCCCCTCCTTTATCTCCAGATGGATACTCTGTCACTTCCACGATTTCAGTTACGATCGTCTCCGTCACCTCCGTCACCTCTGTAACCTCACGTGATGCCAGAGTCTTCCAGGACCAGGGGCTACCCTCTCTGGAGTCTCTCCTCTGGAAGCTGGCTCTCCTCTCTGCAGAGCTCTTGTCCGGGTGAGCCAAAGGGGATCTGGCAAACTCCGGAGGCACTGATCTCCTTGTTAGTGTCCCATTTCTGGATGTTTTTATTGGAGAAGGGCTGCTGTGCCACGCATTATCCAAAGTACTGGTGCTCCTGATTGTGGAGGCGGGAGAGCTGCGGAGGGGTTTGTCCGAAATGGGAGTATGAGCCCCCTCCTCCCTCCTATGATCAATTTCCTGTGCCTCCATGTCTTTCTGCACCTCTCCTTCCTTGTTTGCATCCTCCCTTGCTTTGTCTTTGACAGCCACTTCTGGTTTAGCCTCCCCATGTTGCTCCGGGGGCTGCCACTCTCTTCTTCGTTGGTAGCACTCCTTCAGGAAGTCCTCATCTGACCTCACATGCTTGGACTTCTGGCCCAGGCAGCTGGGCCGGCTGATGAGGTTTCCCATAATCCTTCAGCCCAGAGGCTAGTGAGGTAATAGGTGAGGTAAGGCCCCTCGGCCATGCATGCGGAAGATCCTTCAGCTACCTAAAATAAGACAAGGGGGCTCTGGGTCATCATGCAGTGAACAAGCGTGTGAATCAACAAAAATATACCAATGATCTTCTTTCTTAAAATCACAACTTCCCTGCTTAACAGTCACTAAATACTGCTTGCCACAGCTTACATTTTCAGAAAACTGCCATGAGACAAAATGAACTCAGTCCCTCACATCCTTTATTTGCTAAATTTCTGTGCCAACATTGCCCTTTTCTTGGCACTGAAAGACCAGAGGGAACCACAGCAGAGATACTTGGCCTGGATATTCGCTTTCCCTTTGTCTTCCTTTAGACCACATACACACATGCTCCCCATCCATCTCGCATCACCAACCGAAATATTCTGGGCTTAGAAATCAATGTGACAGGCTTGTCGAGGATCCCACTGTTTAGCCTGGCACGCAGAACCAGTGGCAAAGAGCCAGCTCTTTCTCTAACACAGCCTGGACCAGTCCTGGGAAACCCGTTAAGGATCTGATCAAATATGACAGCCATAAAAACGCAGACATCGCCTCATTTCTCAGGGATGAAAACAAGAGGAGGTGGGGTAGGAACACAGAGTGGCAGCAGTGCAGCAGGGGGTAGGTAGGAAAACAACAGCAATCAACAGCATACCGTAGTGTGCCGTGTAAAATCATAGTGTTTTTATGGGATAAAGCAAAACTAAATGCTTTGCTATCATGATCATTGAGTGGGGCTGGTTGGATACAGGACTTTTCTCTTACTACACATCACTGAATGACAATGTCAAATCAAACCATGAAGGTGTCGACATCTTTTTTGGCTAAAATTAGTATCATACTGAAAAGACTCATTGCCAGTGACAATATCAAACTGTGTCAGCCTGTCTGCTTCCCCCTCAGCTCAGTGCCTTCATTGTTTTGACAGAAGGGTTAAAGGTGAATGTAATTATCTTGGTCTAGAGGAGCTGAGGTGAGCCCATCAGGAGATCACAGGGAGGGTTCCTGTTGAGGCCGGGTCCTCCCTCTGAGGAGGGGTTGGACGGGTCCATTTACAATTAAACAGGTCACCTCAGGTCATGCTTGGTGACTAAAGATCTGTGGGGGGGCCAATATGGGTCAACAACAGGGAAATTGGGATGTTGGCTCCTCAAGCTACTGAGTAGGATTTTCTTTCTTGTTTGAAAAAGCAGAAGAGGTGGATTCACAGTGCTGTATGGGTGCAGTTACATGCTATAGTCAAAATTATGCTGAATATGCAGCTGTCTTATCTTTGCCAGAGGTTAGACACAAAGACAGTCTGTAGCCAGGGAGAACTTCGCATTGCAATGTCAATATCCACCTTATATATGAATCAAAACTCATTTGTGTGTCTCCCAAACATGAAACTAGTTAAAATGAAGATTTATCACGGCTTTTAACGAAATGAGAATCTAAAAATGACCTACTTTGATATGATGGCTCCATGTGCATTAGGCCAGTAATTACCAACATCATGTATGTCTCTGCAGAGCAGATGATGTAGTCAGTGGGTCCACAGGGGAGTACACAGTCAGATCAGAGAGTGGTGCCCAGACAAAGCCTCAGCCTCAAGATCAATGATTACCCAGTTAGCTCAGATCACTGCCCAGCGGTCTCCTGAGGAGGGCAGAGAGAGTGTCTGTGGCCGTGTTCGTATGGGTTAACAATTCAAGAGAGAGGGTGTGCCGGGTCTGGTTACTGCAGCGCATGTGTGGTCGTTTGCTAAATTACACAGTTGCCACTACAGTGATCTCATAGCATGTGAGGATATGCTGAGTAGTCTCATAGAGGGCACATGACACACTGCCAGGAATATGTTATAAAAAATAAATATGCAAACGTATTGTTTTATTATGTCTACTAAACTGGGTCACTGGGACAATGATATACAACCTATTTTTTGGGCATTTTAATCGTTTTGTAGCCCCAAAATGAGAATACCATGACATGACCTACATTATTCTACAATCAAAGCAAACCGGGGAAACCCTCTCAAAATGCCTCAAGCCTGTATCTGATATGCACCTCTCACTTACTAGCATAATGATACTAGAAGGAGAACCAGGGAACCAGAGAACCTCTCCACCATTTAACTCATATTGCGAATGACCTACCCATCCCATTACTTAACCTATTTTAAAATGGCCCTTAATTCCGACCAGCCCTTTCTCTGCTCTCAACAGTGATTTATGATACATGACTGCAGTCCATTTCCTGATGAATTTGATTACATCCACAGTATGGCGACCTCTTCATGCAATCAAAATATGAAAAAAAAATCTTTATGTTATTGTTTGCAAATACTGTGGTTTCACATTTCACATTTAGTTCTTATCTAAATCTCAAAACGGGAGACACGTGCATGTATTTAACTGTTTCGAGCAAAGCCTCACATATCAGAATACTATGAAAAAAAATCTAGTGTTCATCCTGTATATTGCATCAATTTAACCATTTACATCATACAAGCAGCATTGTATGAGTGGGTTTGTAATTAGCGGCAAAACAATAATCATCAATCACAACAGTAGAGCACCATAATGTTGTGTCACTGCTGTGTGTCTGTCTCTGTTAAGGGAGGTCCTGAAGTAGTAATCATGGTAGTGGTCCCTAATCAAGGATGGCAGCTGCTCATTCACCCATGAGACTCATAACATTTTAGGGTGGATATTGTACAAGGTCACACGTTCATCTCAAAGACAGCCTTCTGAACATGCAACACAAAGCTACTGTATCAAATCTGATGTCAACGTGGCTTTGGTAAAATGAATAGTTACTAAAAACGGCCATGCCCACTGAGGTGTGTTAAATGTTGATCAGAATTCTGAATCCTTTCAAGAAATCCAAGCAGCTAAGAGACAGTTTACAAAAAGGGCAAACTGTTGAGCTAAATAAAATATACTTACATCAGAATGATCCATTCACACTGATGTTGTCTCTACTGGAATATTTTATCACCTGCTGCACTTGTATTTTTCATTTGGTGAGAGTAAATGAAGAAAAATCCCCCAGTCACAACTCCGTCACTGTCACATGGCTTCCTTAATCACAAAGTCCAAAACCAAACTCTCTCTAAGCCAACCCTACGTTACTGGCAGTTTTGGCGGTTTGAAGCTTACGTGAACCACACTTACCCAGAAGCACAGTTGAGCCAAACAGCATGAGTAAAGGAATCCAGCCAGTCCTCAATCACCATTCAAAAAGGAGCGAAAGGAAAAAAAAATCCAGCTTTGTTTGAGCATCCTTTGAACGGCCTCCCAGCTCCACCATCCCAAACATGAACGCTCCTCACACACACATACATTCTCCCTCCAACACACCCTCAATCAAGTCCACTCATTCACACATGCCCACATACAAACACACTTTCTAAACACACTCACACATGCCCTGATAACTCATGCTTTTCCGTTGCCCACAGTCACAGGCAAACAATGTCCTCCTCTCCCCTCACAGTGCACCCCTCCCCTCCCCTCACTTCACTTCTCCTCCCACCAGCTCTGCTCCTCTCCCTTTCTTCTTTGTTGTGGGAGCTGTGATAGAGGAATTCCTTCCTTGTTAACGCCGCCGATGGGATAGTGCACCCAGATGGAGACAATGTATTCCAACGGCTCAGTTGAACTCCCACAGTTCCCAGCCAAGAGCAGTTTTCACATGGAGGTCAGATTGAGCCAGTTCCATGTAACGGCAAGGCGGTGGCATTCTCACCAGCGCTGCTGCTGCTCAGGTTGCTCCTGTACCAGGCAGCTAGGCGGCAAAGTGCCCCCTTTACCTACCCCAGGCTTTTTTTTTCTCTCACTCTCTCCCCCTTCTCATCCAACAAAGCCCCTCCTCTGGGTCTGACTGTGGCTCAGAAACTCCATGCTGCTTCTGCTTGAAAAATGGGATGGGTGGGGGGCAAAAAAAGGAGAGTTTTCTAAAGACCCCTGGGCCGCCCTCGGAACATTCACATGTTAAGTGACAGCTGCCTCAGTCCATTCCCTCTCTCGATGGCGAAGGAGAGAAGTGCAGGCTACAAAAGAAGGGACCCACACCCACCCTTGCTACCCACCCACTCACACATTCACCCCCAACCCCCTTGCAGTCCCCTCTTCCCCATTCAGAGTCAGTGCAGCAGTCTCCACAGCAGCAACAAAGACGACTAATTACTGTAAAACATCTCAGATTACTTTTCAACTCAGTTCCAGCCATTGCAACCCCGGCCCATAAACAAAGAGGCTGGAAGCAAACACACACACACACAAAAATAGAGAGCAATGGGAAGATAATACAGAGTCTTTTCTCTGCTTTTGGCATGGGAAAGCAAAGGAAGGACCCCTATGGTGGAATTCTATCATGCCCTATTTCAATAAGTCACAATATTTGCCCTAGAAATGTATAACCCCACACATACTGTATGAAAACACCATGACAGCAACAGTTACTCACATTTTTTTGGTGTTTGAACCAAGTGAACTTATTCTGTTAAATATATGCCAGGTGTTTGTTGAGATATGTGATATGGGATTACACTAGTTTAATACACCAGTAATATCTGGAAATGATGTCGTTTGCAGGTGCACTAAAACCCAATAGATGCGTGCGTACAGGTGATTGTCTCACAAAGAGAGTTTATGCCCCAAATCCTGCCCTCTTCAGTCCTTTCCTTCTGTCTTTCTCCAGCCAACCAAATAATCAACCAATCGACTGATCCACCAAATGCGTGCATGCATGTACAGTACACACACCCACACAGTCTCTCTCACAAAGTCTTGCAATAAACACACGCATGCATGCATGCAGATACCCGCCACTGAGCCACCACCCTAATCCACAAAGACACCTATTGCATGCTGGGATTAGTTAAAGGAGAACACATCTGAGGGAAGACAAACCTTCAGTAAACAATCACATTGAACTCACATTTTTATGCTGTATCTTTTTACATAAAACATAATTTGCCTGTATTTGATCTCTCAGCCAGTGAAGTCAGAAATGGCAGTATCTTCTACGAGAAGGAGAAACATTCATGTGTCTTTCTGCTTGCATTCCACAGTGCAAGTTCATATATCACCTCATAAAATATCATAAAATCAATACCACTCGCTCCAGTTTAAAGTGCCTTCTGTGTTACATGTGAGGGGAAATGTCTTTGGAGCTGTCAATGCAAACCTGGTTTATTCAGCATGATATGTGTGCAGAGTCCTGGTTTATTTGGTCTGTGCCACAGGATTATGATGTAGCTCCATTAACACAGTGCAGTATTCTGCAGGAGCTTCATGCAGGGCTCCTGCTTTTCCAAGTTAAACACAAACAGTGGTTCAAATAAAGATAGTCATTTTACCGTTGTGTTAGTTATAAGGCTAAACTTAATTTTGAAGCTGACACTTAACAATAAAAAAAATCTACAGCCATGCCAGTGGCCCTGTGAGACTGTTCATAGACACAGTGGTGATATGAGCTAAATGCCAACATGCAGATCTTTGGCAATGACGTTTGCTATGTTCAGCATCTTCGTTTAGCCCTAGGTGAACATGCTAACAACATCAAACATAACGTATAGCTGGTGGGAATGTCATTAGTTTTGCAGGTACAGTATTAGATCATAAATCAAGGTATTCAAAAAAATTAAACGAGGCAAAATTAGGTAAAAACTCATTGGAATATTCACTTTAGGGAGATTAAAAAATCTGTAGTAAAGTAGTAGTCATCCTCTGGGGACCATTAAATGCATGTAAAGCATTTCATGAAAATCCATTCAGTCGTTATTTAGATATTTTAGTCTTGACTGAAGTGGTTGGCCAACTTTGTCGACCCTAGAATCTGCTAATGTTGCTAAAACTCACATAATCTGACAATAAGAAATTGCACTTTTTCTTAGCCTGTTGAAGGTGGATGTGATGAGGCTTAACTATGATCGGTGATTTACATGTGTATTCGGTATTTACATGTGAGTGTTTTCTGCCAGTTTAATTCATAACATTAATAATTTGAGAAAACTACTGAAATCTAAAAATATTTCCTAGTGCAGTTCTATTCAATCTATCATGTTATTGTCCACTTAGCCATTTACTCAGTAGTATTTGGAACCTTGTGAATGAGCACGGAAGATGCTGGTGGTGGCAAAAATAGGCTGTTAATTCTGCTTTGGCAGCTGCTTCAGGTTTTCAGAGCTATCCCCAGCCCCTTCACATTACTGTCCCATTTCTGACCCCCCACCCTCCTCCAGACTTTATGCAAATAGTGATAAAAAACAATGGCAAAGAAAAAAGACAACTGAAAATGCCTGTCACTGTGGCCGATGAGAGAGAGAGTGAAGTGAAAAGAATGACCCCTGTGGGGTCAAGTTATTTAACCCCTGAGTACTTAAGTGCTGATGCAAGAATTCACAGCCTCTCCTTAGTTATACCACAAAAAAGATCCTGTATTATTTTGATGTTGGAGATGTACAGTAGTAAAAAAAACCATAAATTATGAGCATTGTTAGCTGACAACACACAGCTCAGACAGAACAACTGTTAAAACAAAGCACAAACTCACACATAGCTGTTTCTCTGGGTCACTTGGAGAGCCAGTGTCTTTAGCTGCTTAATGAACAAGTAAGGCTCACATTCCCCGTCCCCCCTTTCTTTATCTGAAAGGAGCTGGCAGTGATGAGGCACCACTTTTCCAGGAAGACATTGTTTTCAAACCATGACACCTGATCCCCGCTTTCAGCATCGTCCAGCCCCCTCTGTACTAATTAAATGATTTTGCCAAAAATCTCTCCTCTCTATTTCACGCTGGGTGCATATAGAGCCTGCACACAGTTCTTAAAAACACAAGAGCTGATGTGGTTAAAGAGCAGCTGGCAAGCTCAGCTATGCTGTGATGCAATAAGCTGCTGCTGGTGGCAAGAAAGGAAGCTCATCTTTCCGTCAGCAGCCCCCATTATCCCTCCAAAATGCATGTGATAATGGAGTGGACACGGGTTGGGAGATGAGTTTCCAAATTAATATAATTCCAAATTAGCTTCCAATGGGAGCCCAAATTTGATCGCAGATCCCATGTGCCAAAGGACCTGAGAAAAAAAAGATTAATTTTACGGGCTTGTTTCCCCCCTCCTCTGCTATCTCAACCTCTCTGCTGCCTTCAAATTAAATAAGACCTCAATGGCTCCTCTACAGAACATGGTAATTAGCCCTCTTCATGAGAAATGAAAAAAAGAGGGGGTCCCTTTTAAGGGTCAAACCAGAAGCACCATTCAGCATGCACACTGTCATTTATCACCGAAAGAGGTTGCTTCCAAGAAAAGTGGATGAAAGGCTGATGGGCTTCCCTACTGGGTTTCCCGGGCACTGCTGGGCTGCGCGGATGCTGGAAAACAGAGTCATGTGTGAGACGAGGATTTAGCCACTTGGAGATAGAGGAGCTCAACTTATCATCAGCTCTGTGTTTGAGTCAACTGCTCCCAGGAAGACAGGATTTACAGCCATAAGTCTACATTTTACATTGAGCACAGGAAGGCACGGGCAATAAAGCAGGAGGCCCCACGTTGCCATTAAACCTGATAAAGTGTGTGAATCAAAAAATCTCTTATGGGAGAGATAACCTGAAGTGCTATAAGATGAAAATCAATTTGACACGCCACGCTAGAGAACAACAGTCAACTGGGTGTAACATTTAATCTCAACTTGAGTCTGTAAAATAAACAGGTTTATCGCCATGTAAGCATCCTCCATTGATTCATAGCAATGAAAACAAGCCCCCTTCTTCCTAAAGGTTATGACGGCACCACAGAGTAGGGATGCTGTTTGCTGGCTGTCAGAAACAGAGAGGAGAGGATAATAGGCTGTGATCTCTCACCCCTCTTCCTGGCCCTGTTTGTAAGTTGTGTGTACACGGCGTATTTGGGATTCAGCATCTGCCACAGGCCCAGGGAAACCAGAGACCTTTAAGACACAGAGAGCCTTTATCTGGAAGAGCCTCACCAGCAGGGGGGCAGGGAAGCCAAAAGAGGAACTTTTGACCTCAACCTGACTGTCACAGTGAAGAGATGTCATTCTGACCTGTCAGTGTCCTAATGTTCCAAGACAGTGTAAAAAGAAGATTCAAAATTGGTATTTAAAGACACTCAAATGTCACTCTTGCTCGGATGTTAAAGAATTCCATGCTCATGACTACAGCCTCTCATGACTGGAATAAACTGACTTTATTACTGACATTATCCTGGACCTTTGTTGTCTGATGTACCCCTGTTGTCTGACATACCCCTTCAACACCAACCATGATGTTTCAAATGTGTTCACTGCACATGAATTCATAAGTAGATGCTATTCAACACAATTCATTTTATATGAAGTATCCTAAATTGTGTGTCAGGTAACACATTTAGTAATACAAGTAGGTATTGTTTCGCTATTAAAGACATAGTGATCCTGGAATTGTTTCTGGTCAAGGTTGCATTTGTATTACTACCTCTCGAAGAGGCAAAAGGTAGACATCGGACCATTTGTTCCATTACTTTTAGCAATCTGTTTTGACTGTGCTCACTTTTTAACTAGTTTTTACACACTTTCAAATGCAACATGTGGTGTTAATGTGTTACAACTGTCCCTGATTTAGGGAAATGTGTCTTGTGCAGATGGCTCATTGTAGATGGTAGTGTATCGGTTGTGATCATAGTACAGACGAGTCTGGTCTAATTTGTAATCATGTTTATTTTCTTCCTCAATACTAATATGGATATGTGTATATATATATATATATATATATATATTTATTTTATTTTATTTTTTTACCAAATCGTATATGTATATTGTTTTTCTCTTACATGAGCTGCTCAACACCCTTTCTATTTACCTCATGGTAAAGATGGAAGTTACCCACTGGGATACAAGTACCTTTGGTTGGGAGTCGCTGGTCTGGAGAGTTTTCCATGATGTACTTCTTGATATGAATTATATTGCATGTCATTTCCATTATTTAGTACTTCAAAGTATGAGCATTTGCCACAATTTAATGTTGATATTTTATATCTTATTAATTAAATGGACATTTGTGGAAGTCATCAGTTAAATCAAGGATGTACTAAAGGTTCCAGACAGTTTTCATGACCTCCCTCTAATAATTTAAGGGGCACAGTGACCAAATGAAATTTTGTCAGCTATGAAGTATTAATCCAAAGATATTTTATTCACAACATTGAGATTAATAGCTCATGTTTGACCTGGAGAATAGCCACTGACGAAGAAATGTTCCTACAAGGTCTGTTCAGTAGCCACTGTGGAGCTTTTGATTGTATCACACACTTTTGATTCTACAGTATCACACGTAAGAAAGTCCTTCTTTAAATAAATCGTTAAAGTAATAAGAGGACAGAACATTTCAGTATTTACAATTCCACGACATCTGGGCAACTCCAGCTGTCGAGGAAGATCATGTGGTAGGATTGAAAGCTCCAGAGCAGCTATATTGAATGGGCTTTGGAATTGCCACTGTGATATCAAATTAAATATCAAGTGTAGTGTATTCTTACATGTTGTTAGTATAAGCTAACTTCAAAGATTTGTAGTGATTTGTTCATTGGGTTATTGGTCTATTAATAATCCTTTTCATATTTGGACTGGTCCATGAGGTATGAAACTGAATGGCATTACCATTTGAAATGCTGATTATGTTCATGCCTGACAAGCTCCAATCTGAGGCTCATATGCATCCCAGTGTTGATGGGAAAAACAGTGTAAGATGTGCCAGTGCATGCCTTGTGTTAAGGAGCAGGTGTGTGTCTCTCTCCTGTGTATTGTAGAAGGGTCTGTATATGGGGGGCTGCTGTGGGATGTCCTCATTCATGCAGCTAACTAACGAGTCCCTCAGGCCCAGACTGCAAACAGCAGTGCAGCAGACTAACAGCATTACCATGACAAAGGTCTGTGGTCGGATGCAGTATGATAAAGGCATGGTAGAGATAGAAAGACACCCCCTTATTTCACACACTCTCATTGGGGGTCAGACTAAAGCTCTCCAAAGTGTTTGAGCTTTCATGACTTGATAGGACATGCCTGTGCATCGTGCACATTAGTCCCCAGGGAAACAGTGGCTTTATTCAAACTGTGACAAAATGTAACATGGAAAAGAATTTTTAACTAACAACATCCGCTGCTGAAGAATGTGTTCTCTTCCCGAGTTGGTTTCTCCAAAGGTCATACGGGTTCAAGCACAGATCGTATTTTGTCTCTTGGCCCTTCTTTAACTATACAATCAATTAATGGCTCAAACACTCAGTCAGGACAATAGAACACATCTCCTTCAATGGACCATATAACTAAATCAACCAAAACCAGTTTTTACTATAACAATAAAAACATCAAACACTCTTGATCCTTTTGTGTCGTTGATTCACAGCTCATTGAAGACGGTGCAGTCACCCTTCACTAAGGATATTTAAATAAATTATTACCTCACCACCTCACAGCACTGCAGGGCTGTAACATGTCAATGTTTTGAGCTAGAGGCTATCAGTCGGTGCTGTGCGATAGATTGAACTCAATGAAAATATTATACATGTTGAATTAATTTGTTCAAATCCATGAACAATGCCCCACATGACAAGACACAGTGTTTCTGTTTTGTTGTTCCATTGAATGAATTAGCAATATTTGATCAGCAAAATCAGACTTTTAGTAACGTTAACATCTCTCACAGGCAGAGTTGCTTTGAAGATAGACGTGATCTGATTGGTAGAGTTGGACCTGATGGGAGGGACCCAAGCAAAACACGTTTAATGGCCAATTTTACTGATTAGAAAATTAGAGGCCAGGCGAGAGGAGGCAGCTGACATTAGCAATGCTAGTGCTAAGATTAGCTTAATAGCAAACCAGCTGACCTGCTGTGACTAAATGTGCATACGTGCCATGGTGAAAAAAGTGCTTATACTTGAGTGAAAGTACTCATACCACAGTGTAGAGATACTCTGTTATGAGTAAATCTTTTGCATTTGTAAAAATAGACAGGTATGTGTATTAAAATATACGTAGAGTACCAAAAGTACAAGTGAACATTAAGCAAAATGGCACCTTTCAGAACTATATATATATGTATTATTGGATTATAATCATTGATGCATTGATGCAAGTACTTCAAAATAGTACCCTACTTAAGTACTCCTTTCGATTCCACCACTGCATATGTTTACTGTTTTAAAGTTCTTCCTTTGTCATTCAACCTTATGTCATTCAACAAGTACTTGGCCCATTTTAAAATTGCCTAGAGATTAACCCCTTTTTTTCATGGTAACACAATTTCAGGCTCGAGCTTTGACTGACAAATCTTTGTTCAAATATTGGTATAAACGGTTGTACGACAAAATCTACAGTTGGTGTTCAATAAATGCCTCCATAGTCAAATCTGAGTGCTCTTACCGTAAAGATCCTGCTTTTCTTTTATTCTGCCCCCTTGCCCCTTCCTCCCATCTGAGTCTAATGTCTTTTCAGTGTGTGTGCTCATGTGTGCAAAGGGCCTCCAGTGCCAAGCACTCCTCTAGCCTGGCTGTCCAGGCCAGGCACAATGGAGCCTGAATCCCCAGCCCGTCTGTCCCCCTGTGGCCTAAAGAAGTCTCCCTGCAGGAGTGGACCACCACCTCAGTATCCGTCCGAGTATGTCGGACTTTGAAAGACCTCCACAATCCCTTTCCTCTTTTTCTTAATGCTCAATTAACTTGAGTGTTAGTATTATGACTAGCATGACTCAATGGTCCATTTTAGTCTTTGCTCTTTTATCAACATATTCCCAGATATTCTGTGTAGGTACCAGTTTTACTGATAAAATGAGATAAGATCAATCTGCATTTATCTCCACAGGGAAAGTAACATGTTGCAGTAGGTAATACAAAAGGATGGTATAGATTCAGGATGCGTCATGGGAAAATTGAATGAAAATAAAACAAAATGAAAGAAAAACATCAGAAAACAATATAAACCAAAATTCAAGTTATTATGTTTAGTAAGCATACTGATAGATGCAGTAATTCTTTCACAGGTACAGTTAACTGCATCAAAGATTAAACATTAGACAGCATTTTTCTCCATGATCATGGATTCTTAGACATCTGTTACGCATGCTTGCCCCGCGCCATATGAATGAAGTTAAACACAACTCACTGACTTCATGTGGAGTAATGTTCCTTCCTCGATTCCTCGCTACCCACGCAATTACATTTGAACCAACGTTGGTAAAGCAAGTTCTTTTCACTTACTTACTTAAAAATCCAAAGTCCTTGTATCTTTGAGAATAATTTTAAAAGGCCTTTAGACCCTGTATCAGTCTGTTGGTTCACTGCCCACCTCAGAGGGGACCACTGTGCTCCTTCTAGGTCCACTGAGAATAGGCTATCTCAACAACTATTGAATGGCTTACCTTTAAAATTGGTGCACATTTTCATGGTCCCTAGAGGAAGAAGCCCACAGATTTTGATGATTCCTGATGTTTCACAAAGTGCCACCATGAGGTTTACATTCGCTGTTTTGAGTACAATGTCTCAAACAGCTGAAATCACCATGAAATTTTGTGGACATTATGTTCTGCGGAACATAAACTTCTCTTATAGCACCATCTTCAAGTCAAAATATTTTTCCCCAGTAGCCTGGCTTATGATGAAATAACTGCAAAACTCAGCTGTGCTTTTTCTTTAATGCTAATTAGAAAATATTAGCATGCTAACATGCTAAACTAAAATGGTGAACATAGTAAACTAACACCTGCTTAGCATCAGCATGTTAGAATTGTCACTGGGAAAATGTTAGCATGCTGACCTTAGCACTGCTGTGCCTAAGTACAGAGTCACAAGCTGTTTTGCAGTGTTATGCAGTTTGCAGTGCTGATGATAAAGCAATGTTGTTGCATTGTTTCCCAGTGTGATGGGAACACAGGGCCCCACAAGTGTCTTTGTAGCCTTCGAACAACTGTAGTTGATGGACACACACAATGAGAGGGAGAGAGAGACAAAGAGCTGAGACATGACTGATGGATTTCTTTTCACGAGAACTAGCTCGGCAGGATGTACAGTGTGAAGCGTCCAATGCCTTTTAATAGTCAGTGACTTGAAATTTGATGGTGGCAAAAAAAAAGCAACATACTGTTGAGACCTCAGGTGGCGAACAGGCTGAGTGAAAGGTAGAGAGAGAACAGAAGGCAGACAGACGGTAAACCCAACTAACCCTGGGGTCCAGAGGAAGCAGCCTCATCTCCATACTCTTCAGCCACTGTCTCAGTGCTATGATCTGACCCCTGAACTCACACTGCCATTGACTCAAGTCCTCCAGGTCCCTCCTAAAACAGAGAGAAGCAAAACAAAATATAAGGAGTTATACCGATCATATTTTACAATCAATTATCTTAAACATATGCACTAAACATATCAAGCAAACAAATCAAGCCAAACATGGTCTTCAGGTTATTATTAATCTGTTTATAGAAATAGATTGGTAGTAATGTACATTATCATATTTTCTACTGTCTCAAGCTTTTGCTTTGTTGTGTCAAATCATGAGCAGCATGAAGCACTACGTTATTATTCACACTGCATTCATAGTGATACAGTGTATTTGTGGACTGAGTGCAAATGTCTTCTTCAAATTTGAATGCTTGTAATGACAGGAAGCAGGAAATTGGGAAAGCAGGCACAAAGGAAAGCCATGACCTGTACTTCAGCAGGAAGAGGTGAAACAAAGCCTTCAAGAATTATAATTCTTATCAAAGGATAATATGACCAGGGCTTAGAAAAATATCTCATTAGGGAGGCATTTGCTCTCTGTCTCCTTGTCCTGCTGGGCTGGAACTGTAGTTTTCCTGTTTCAGTATGTTTCAATTAGATGTTTTACACTGTGTGCTCACTTCACAATTCGCAGCTCTGTCCCTGTGCTGCTGGCAGTTGCAGACGCACCGCTCTACAAAGCTGATACAATTGAGCAACTGTCGTCACGGGCTGAGTGTTTTCTTTTAATGTGACTGTTGGTGGCCACTCTCAGTCAAGCAGGTCTTATTTGGATCACAGTATTTGCTTCAAATATAAAAAAGGTTAAATTCAAAACTATCGACTTGTGTGATGTTGATCAGTTAGTGCTTATTGGCTATAAACTAAAATTCCTCATCATCTCTGCCAAGGAGGTTGTGTGTTTGGTTCGGTTCGGTTCAGTTCTGTTTGTTTATCAGCGGGATTATGGAAAAACTACGGGCCTGATTTTCATGGCACTTGGTGGAAGGGTGTAGCATGGGCCAAGTAAAAAACCCACAACATTTTGTGGTGGATCCAAATCACATGGCGGATACACAAATTATTATTCACTTTAGTTAAGGTCGTGAGATTCACACTGGACACAAACAGATCTAAGTGTGAATTGTCTGACATTCAGGAAAAATGTTCAAACTTTCTGAGAACAGGCAATAATATTGATCATGAAGTTTGTGATTGTGGACTCTTGTGATTGTCACTCTGATCTTCTATCCCGATTCCAATAATTTTGGAAATACATCCAGACATATATAGTGGTTGAACTTGCAAATTTCCCTATCATAGAAGGTTGGAATATTGACTTTGGCGGATGTCTGTGCTCTCCAAGTGCCCTTCGTGTTTGGTATTTGGTGTTAAGTTGAACAGATGTTATAATTTGTCAGTTAATCAAGGATGCAAGTTACCTGTTGTGGCAAGAATAAATGACAATGTTATACATTAGCATACCCATATCTCTGATCCTGTGATGTAGGTGTTGGTGGTCCAAAGACAGAACTTCCTTTATCCTGCATTGGAAAGAAAGTATACAAAATGATCCTTGTTGTTGTGCTTTGCTTACTTGTAGAGCATTTCCAGCTGTTTGATCTGAGTGTTCATCACCAGTTCATTTCTGTACACAGGATATGATGATTTTCTGCGGTCTTACCTCCCTGTCCCCAGCCTCTGATGCAGGGAGAGCTGGGAGGGAAAGGGTCAGATCAGAGTAGTCAAGCGAGCTGAGTGAAGAATTCTGAGAGGTGAATGCCCCATTTCTTCTGTTGGCAGGCTCCTCCATCAAATTCAGTGGCTGATGTTGGCACATCATCTGTTATGAAGGAGTGGGGTGTAACTCCACATGAATGCCAGTACTGTCCAAAGGACAGGTGATATCTAATGATGATCTAATGGTGATTTAGGTCTTTTACACCCTAATCAGAACACATTCAGGGGGAAAATGTGCCAATTCGTGGGGAGATGAAAGAGGTATTATGTAGGTAGTAGTGAAAAATCATCAGCCTTCAAAAACCAAGTCAGTCCCTCATTAATCTGACAAATGACAAATGTCATTATAGTAAACACAGACCTCAGTTTGTTCATCTCATGTTCACGTGTAAGCAGATGTTGGACTAGCTATGTTTCATCCAAGTCACTTGCTTCCTTGGAGATCAAAGTAGGTCAGTGTAACACTGCCCTCATGTGGTCAACTGCTGTTTTTTTCCCCAGAAGGCAGATTTATTTAGCAGGGATGCCACTGGGTTGACCATTATGAGAGACCTCACATAATATTAATATTATTAATATCATTGCAGCTTGTAGCCACCCATTATCACTTTCATAAAATATGTAAGCTAGTATGTAAGTTATCACTTTTGTTATATTTCTCATGTATTAACATACTGTAAAGACCTGGCCACTACTATACATCTGTTATGCTCTGACATGGAGGGATGAAAAATAGATATTACTATTTAAAGTCCTTTTTTGATTTTTCTTGGGTGCTATGTTTTCCTATGCAAGGTAAAGGTCCAGTGTTCAGGATTTGGGGAGATATATTGGCAGAAATTGAATATAATATAATAAGTATGTTGTCTTTGGTATATAATTACCTGAAAATATGAATTGTTGTGTTTTTGTTACCTTAAAATGAGCCTTTTACATCTACAGGAAAATGGGTCCTTGTCTAGAGATCACCATGTTGCACTGCCATGTTTCTACAGTCGCCCAGAAAAGATAAACCAATCATGGGCTCTAGATAGGGCTATTCACATTTTTGCTTTGGCCCCCATAGTTAGAAGCCTCTGCTTGACAAGCAGGAAAACACAGATTTCTTAACTGGGAGAAGCTACCCTGCTAGATGACACTAAATCTCTTTAAATTTTACACACTGGACCTTTAAGACAGCAGCACTGAAAAACATGTTCAACTCTAAAAATAGCTTCAGATGCATGGATACTGATGTATGAATGACAAGAGGGCCTCTTCAGAGCATATTTATTTACAACATCGTGTTAATGTTCATACAACAAAATCCACTCACCACGTCATTAAAAGCAAAATCTGCCCCATATGCAAAACGAACCAGTTAGTTTGTGAATTGGTATATTGCTAAAATTAAAATCAGCACAGCTACATGTGCAGTTGTCTTTATTTTACATTAACATTGTCCCCTAAATCATCCTTTGTAAGGTTAGTAAAACATGCAAGGCAAATTCATGATATATCAAAAACTTGATGAAAACAAAAATAAAAAGATTTACAGAGGTAAAACACTTTAGAGATACATAACAGAAATACTTGCTGCAGAAAAATAACTATAAGCAAAATAAAGCATCAAACTTTCTGCTTGCAAAATGTCAACTGAAATGAGTTAATTTGATATAATACATACATTCATGCAATGTGGTGCTGTATCAAACATGTCAATTGTCCAAATATATCTTTTTTAGCACTTTGGTAGGACTGAATTTACAGAGACATAATACAAATATATACCAGTGGACTTTAGAGTAGCTAAATAAAGATGTGCTGCTCTACTACTACAATTAATCCCAATTTAAATGAAGGACGACACATGCAGATGTGTTTGCTTTGGGAGTGTTGTCTAAAAAATCAGGATATGACAACATAAATATTACTATTATCATTCAAGTAATAAATATATAAAAAAAGGTCATGAATAAAGTGTTCCTAGAAAGGCATCCCGAGATGATGTCAGGTTGACTCAGCCTCAGCTTTCTTCAAATGTGATGTGCAATGGAAGAAAGGGCATACTCAATGGCAGATCTAGAAATGAAAGAAAATAACTATGAATTAAAATCAAAATGAACCAAACCATGCAGCGAGAAAAAATACAACTTAAAAAAAATTGCAAAACAAATCTTGATGAAGTGTAGCTCCATCTTTTGCAAATGAAGTGATAATGACATGATGTTTGCAAAAACAGTTATACACTGTACCTGTGTAACTGGGTGAGGATGGCACGGACTCACGAATCCATCCAAGTTGAGGGGATCATATGCTCCGTCCAACTGAGTATCTGTGCTCATATGTTGGATTCTGGGGGGCTGAGGCAACTGTCAAAAACAAGAGGATAAAAATTGTCAATCAGCAGTAATGAGGATTTTGAATAGAAATAGGTCACTAGTGATATCACCATGGTAGTGTGTAGGGCAGTGAAAAAAATGATATAAATTGATGGCATATCTAGGCTATGAGATGTGATCAAAATCAACAGAAGAAATCAGACAACAACAACAAAAAACATATGAAAAACAAATAAACAAATAAAAACATTTGAACTTACAAGAACCAAAATAAGAGGACGCAGGTCAGTATGGCAGAGCAGGGTCAAGTCTGACATCATCTTGGGATTAACCAGGAACACTTGACTGATGGTGAACATAAAGAATCTAAAACTTGGAGTGTGTAAAACAATGGTGTAATGAACCCAAAGGATGCAAGACCACTAAATATAAATGGGCGTAAGTACAAAATAATGACAGATGTGAAACTGGTTTCAGAATGGTCTGCATAATTTTAATTCTGGCATGACTTTTCAGTGTTATACTGTTGTAGTGTCTCATTTTGTAGTGTCTCACAGGTGTATTCTTGCTGGGTGTATTATTTAGTTACCCAGGCAACATTTCACAAAAAAAAAAAAAAATCATAACACAAAATATGTCCATACTCTATACAAATATTCAGAAATGTGAAGGCATCTATGTATTTCAGAATCTGTTAAAAACACTAAAACTAAGTTGTCATACAGTATCTCATCAAGTAGGACTGTCAAAAAAGATAACAAAATAGACAAATATCCTTGAATTTCAAAGGAATACTGGAAAAATATCTCTGACACACATACAGTATATATTAGTTTCAGAAAGCACAACTATACAACTTTTTAACAAGTGTATAATGAAAACTATAAAGTCATTTAAAAAACAGCAGAAATGTCTTGCTTTGCTTTAAAAAATATAACTGACTGGTAATTAGTACTAAAGAAAAATAATATTTTATATATCTAGCAATGTTTGGTAATATCTCCATATATGAGGCACATGTTTAGACATCTGTTATATGTGAAAAAAATCAATTAGCCTAGTCAATTGTTGATGTGAGCACATGCAGGGCAGAATAAATAAATTATATTTTCTTTGTTACTGTAACTATTTTTTCCTGTAAAAATGCAACTATAAAGTGCATTAGTATTGTTGGTTCTTAGATACTTGGGCCACTGTTAGGAACAGAACTATCTAATCAGAATCTGCGGCTGTAGCCAGTTGAAGAGGTTGAGTAGGAGGAGGATGAGAAGCTCATGCTGAAGCCAGCATCAATGCTGCCTCTTCTGGAGCCTGATCGGGATCCGGTTCTTGAGCCAGATCGGGAGCCATAGGCAGATCCAGGCCCACTGACATTGTAGGGGCTGTAGAGGCCTTTGCTGGATTGTGAGGAGGCCTCCAGAAGTCTTAAGCTAGTTCCTTCCTCAACCATGCTTTTGTCCATGGCATCTTTGAAGGATATTTTCAGTTTGGTTTTTGGACATGTGAGATATTTAGAATAAGCACCGGCATCTCTCAGTTTCTGGGCAGTGCGGGCATCAATTGTGCCCTTCTTGATGGATTCATCTAGAGACACTCTGCCCTCCACATCAGGCTCAATAAGTCCACCAGTCAGATATTGGACCTCAAGGAAACGCTGCCCAGCCTCATAGTACAACCAGCCTTTCTTAAGAGCCTGGGAGGCAGACATCTTTTCTTTAGTTCTGGGGTCTTCAAATCCTTTGTATGCTTTTTGAGCCAGGTTAAGGCGATCAACCATGATTTTATCCACAAGGCCTTTCTCTGTAGCATCAGCAACTGTGAATCTCTCTCCAGTTGTGGGGTCAATTATTCCACCTGTGCAGGCTTGAGCTTCCAACAATCTTTGGCCAGTGATGTTGTCTACAAGGTTCCTGTGTATGGCCTCAGTGACAGACACCTTCTCCAGTGTGTCTATGTCCAATATTCCTGCTATGGGGCAAATCTCCTCTGCTGGGTCATTCCATATGACTGCAGGTGCTTTAATGGAGGGTATGGGGCTCATGGGAGAGGAGTAGGTGGAACCAGTGGTGGAACCAAAAGAGGATGAGCGTGAGCGAAAACCGCCCACGTTTCCAGAAAGCATGTCAGCAAATTCTGTGATAGCTAAGTTTCCAGATCGGTATGTATCAAGGGCTTTCTGGTCAATGAGGCCACGTGAAAGAGCATCATCAACATCATACTGTCTTCCTGACCTCCTGTCAATGATAATGGATTTGACAGTACCATCAGAGGATGTCATTGTGATCTCTTCCCATTCACACTCCTGCTCAGCAAGCTCCAGGTAGGTTTGGTGGTCAATTAGCCCCTTTCTGTAGGCCTCATACACAGTCATCTCTTTGCCAGTCTCAGGGTCTACAATGACTACTCTGCGTTTACGAACTGAGGATTTGGAGGAGGTCTTCCTTTCCCGCTTCTTTTCTTTCAGTAGCAGGAGCACCAGGCCAGTGTCAGGATCAGTGATGCACCTCTCCATGAGCTGGAGGTAGGTTAGGTTTTCCTCAGTGTTGGGATCAAAGAAGCCTTTGGTGTCATCAGATGGATCTGTCAAGATCTCATTCATTTCCTCATCAAAGAAGCCCCGTTTGTAGGCCACCTCAACTGGCAGACGGTGACTTTCCTCTGGGTCAATGATTCCACCAGTGGCAATCTGGGCTTCCAGGAGACGGATACCATGATCTTTCAAGATAAGCCCCTTTTTCATGGCCTGGAACAGAGAGATTGTCTTGCCCGTGTAAGGATCTCTATACCCTGTCACTGCACGCTCAGCAGAGAGGAGCTTGTCTTTGAATTCAGGTCCTACAATTCCCATTTTCACTGCTTCACTGACAGTCAGTTTAAGGTTTTTGATTGGATCAATGACATATCCTGTGGCTGCCTGTGCCTCAAGAAGTTCAAATGCTGTGCCTGGCCTTATCATGTTCTTCTTCATGGCCTGGTAAATTGATAGACGCTCCTTTGTAGATTCTAAAAATACACCAGCAATACAGCTCGTGCCCTCAAGGTACCTCGATACTTCAGCGGTGACCTCCTCCAGTGTAATAAGACCTTTAATCAGTTTATCAACAGTCTCCTGGTCAATAATTCGTGAGCGGAGCAGCTCCTCCATTGTGATCTGTTTCCTCAGACCCTTGAACATCAGCCTCTTGTCTCCCAGAGAGAGTAGGCGTAATCCACCATCTAACTTGCATCTCTTGAGAAGCTCTGCATATGACACGTCCTCCTCAGTGACAGGGTCAGTGAATCCTTTAACACTGTCAGTCAGCTTCTCATTGGTTTCCTTGTTGATGTAACCTCTTTGCATGGCAATGTCTGCTGGCAGATGGAACTGGAATTCAGGATCAATAATTCCACCAGTCGCAGTTTGTGCCTCTAACATTTTCAAAGCATAATCCTCTGGAACAAGATCCTTTTTCATAGCCTGGAAAAGAGATATGACTTTACCACTGTATGGATCTTTGTACCCTGTGACTGCTCTCTCAGCTGACAGAAGTTTATCATGGATCTCAGGGCCGACAACACCCTTACGAACAGCTTCATCAACTGTGAGGGTTTCATTTTTAAGTGGATCAACAATGAATCCTGTAGCAGCTTGTGCTTCTAGGAGGCTGAGGGCCAGTTCTGGTTGAATAAAGTCTCTCTTCATTGCTTGGTATATGCTCAGCTTGGGGCTTGTGTCTGTTGAGACCCCAGCAACACAGCCTGTGCCATAGAGATACTGTTTCACATCTGTCATCTCCATTATGTCACGGATGTCCCTCTTGCCCTGTTTAAGAAGGTTGTATGTCTCCAAGTCAATGATGCGTGCATTGTACAGCTCCTCAATAGTTATCCTTCTCCTTATAGTCTTGTATGACAGTGGACTATCATTTCTGATGATCTCTCTCTGCTCCATGATCTCAATAATAATAATGATCATCCGCTCTTTAGTGATCTTACCAGAGCGATAGTCGTCCATAAGCTTCTGCCTCTCTTGCTCTGGAAGCAAATTTGAGTTCATGATTTCCCAGAGGTTAACTGGTTTATCAGCAAGGCCCTCGATTGGAATGTCAAGCTGGGTGCTGGCCAGGTCACTCTGTGTTTGTTCCTCTGTGTAGAGATATGTCTTCTCCACAACAGTTGGAGACTGAGGCTTAGAGAGGGGAAGGATGTACAGGCCTGTCTCTGGATCTCTGTGGCACTTGTCTTTAAGCTGTCTGTAGGTAGCGTTCTCATCAGTTTCTGGGTCAGAGAAAGCCTTGTTATCATCAGATGGCTCAGATAGAGCCTTGGCCATGTCTTGGCTGAAAATGTTCTTCTGATATGCAACGTCAGTTGGGACACGATGGCTGTTTACAGGGTCAATAATTCCTCCACTAACCATCTGTGCTTCTATCAGTGGCGTGGCATGCTCTTTCGGGATGAGATCTTTTTGCAAGGCTTCAAAGAGGGAGATTTTGTTGCCTGTGAATGGATCTTTATAGCCAGTGACAGCTTTTTCTGCAGAGAGAAGTTTTTCATGTAATTCTGGACCAACAAGACCTGACTTCACTGCCTCATCTACTGTCAGGCACTGGTTTCTCACTGGATCTACAAGGAATCCAGTGGCTGTCTGGGCCTCAAGAAGTGAAAGACCTGTGTTGTGTCTGAGGAGCTTTTTCTTCATGGCCTGATAAATGCTTAGTTTCTCTTTGGTTGGCTCCAGGTAGATGCCAGCGATGCTATCAGAGCCCTGGAGGTATTTATTGACATTGGGATTCTCACTAACTTGTTTAGGTGTTGTTTTGCCCTGTTTAAGAAGGTCAAAGGTTGGTTTGTCGATGATTTTTGAATCATACAGAGAACTTGCTGGGACAGGAGCTCTAAGTCCCTTGAAGTTGGACTGTTCTTGTTTCTTGGCCTCTTTCTCATCTACAATTGTGATGACGATCTTGATTATCTTTTCAATTGTAACCTTTCCTGACCTAAACTGTCTGAGCAGGTCAAGCCTTTGTTCCTCAGTGAGATATTCAGAGTTCATGATGTCCCAGATGGTCATCTTCCTGCCCTTAAATGGTCCAGAGTCAAGCTCCACAGTTGCCTGAGTCATGGCCTCTTTTGTCTGGGCATCAGTGTATGTTGGTTCCTCCTTTGCACGGATCGCTTCATCAGAAAGAGGCAGAAGAGGGAGACCAGTTTTCTTGTCAGGGACACATCTCTTGAAGAGCTCTGAGTATGTGACATTTTCTTTTGTGTTGGGGTCATAGAAGCATTTAGTTTCATCAGTGGGATTGTTAAGAATCTCTTTCATTTCATCATCAAAATAGTTTCTCTTGCATGCCACATCATGAGGAATGTGATGGCTCTTTACTGGATCAATGATGCCACCAGTGGCCATTTGGGCATCGAGCAGTCGGATTCCTTGTTCCTTAGGTATGAGGTCTTTTTTCATTGCTTGGAACAAAGATACAGTCTTGCCAGTATAAGGATCTTTGTAACCTGTAACAGCTCGCTCTGCAGACAGGAGTTTTTCATGCAGCTCAGGACCAACAACACCTGCTTTGACAGCTTCATCAACTGTGTGCTTCTGATTATTGACAGGGTCAACCACGTAGCCTGTGCCTGCTTGGGCTTCAAGCATATGCAAGGCAGGCTCTGCCTTCATCATGTCCTTCTTCATAGCCTGATAGAAAGACATTGTCTCCTTGGATGAGTCAATAACTACACCTGCAATGCAGTTTGTACCCTTCAATGCTTTGTGGACAGGCTCCATTTCAGATACCTCTTTGACGGTCTTATTGCCCTTGTGCAATTTGTTGTAGAGGTCTTTATCAATGATTTTGGATTCCAGGAGTTCAGTGGCAGGAACTGGTGCTCTCAGACCATCAAAGGTAATTTCATTCTTCTTCTCTTTGTCCTCTGCCACAGTAATCACAATCTTAATGATTTTTTCAATTGTGATTTTTCCTGTCTTGTATTGACGGAGAAGATCCTTCTTCTGGTCGTCAGTGAAGTACTCGGAATTGATAATTTCCCAAATGGTGACAGTCTTTCCCTTAAAACGTCCAAATGGCACGGACACAGTTGTTTTGCTGAACACATCCTTGGTCTCCTCCTCTGTGTATATACTTGAGCACTGAGCAGCTTTGTCTGTGATTGGCAGGAGTAGCAGATTGGTGTCAGGGTCAGTGGTGCATCTCGCCATCAACTCAGCATATGTCAAAGGTTCCTGAGTGCTTGGGTCAAAGTATCCCTTTGTGTCATCTGAAGGTTTCTCCATAATGTTGTTCATTTCAGCATCATATTGTCCCTGTTTGTAGGCTGTTTCATTGGGTACGCGGTGACTATTGATAGGGTCGACGATGCCACCAGTTGCAAGCTGAGCCTCAAGGATTCTGATGGCGTGATCATGTTCTATCAGACCTTTCTTCATAGCTTCAAAGACAGAGATCTTCCCACCAGTGTATGGATCTTTGTAGCCAGTGACTGCCCTCTCAGCTAAAAGCATTTTGTTGTGCAGTTCAGGGCCAATCACGCCTTCCTTGACAGCTTCATTAACAGAGAGTTTCTTATTCTTAATAGGGTCTAACATATAACCCGTGGCTGCTTGGGCTTCAAGCAGGATCATGGCTGTGCCTGGAGTAATCTTTTTCTCTTTTGATGCTTGGTAGATTGACATTTTTTCATTAGATGGGGTCAAAACACCAGCAATGCCATTCTTTCCTTTAAGAATTCTTCTGAGTGCTTCAGTCTCACCAAGCTCTTTGACAGATGTTTTGCCTTTTTTGAGTTGGTCAAATTCCTTACTGGGTAGAAGGCCAACATCATGAAGTCTGCTTGCAGGTACCTTCTCACGTATGCCATCAAAAGACAAGGGATCTAGTTTCTTTTCCACACTTTCTACTGCATCACCAGCATTTTGGCCATTGTAAACTGCACTTGTTGTCACACGCGTTGTTACATGGATGGTCTCTTTGTCAGGGACTTGGTTCTTTTGTGCTTCTTCAAGCTGCTGCAGCTTATCGCGCAATTTCTGGTTCTCTTCTGCAAGAATCCTTTCCTGCTCTAGTCTCTTCCTCTCCATTTCCTGCAATTCTTTTTGCTTGTTGAGCATCTCTTGCTCAGCCTCTTTTTGTTTATGGAGGGCCTCATCCATTGTAGCATGGAGTTTCTTCTTTTCCTCCTCCATCTGCCGTCTCTGGCGTTCTTGTTCATCTTTTAAAGCTTGGGCCTTTTTGACTTCCTTTTCATACTGGCTCTCCAGCCTCTTTTTCTCATCTGCAATCAGCTTCTCCTTCTTTAAAAGCATCTCCTTTTCTGTCAGGAATGTCTGCTCGAGGGCTTTCTTCTCATGTTCAATTTGTTTCTGCTGTGCATCAGCCATCTGATAGGGAAAAAAATAGAAAACAAAAGTTACAAAAGGTATACAGGTGATGAACATAACATACATAATTTGTTTATCTAAATCTTTTTTTTTTTTTTATAATGGATACAATTTGTACAATGCACTCTGCTTATGCATATGCAGATTAAAAAATCCCTAATTGAGATTATGTGTGCTTTTCTGCAGGTTTGTCATAGTTCTAAATTGATTGCGTAGTATTTTTTTAAATAAATGTCCTTTTTCTCTAGCATCCTTGTTTCAAGATTACGGATAATAAATTTTCATATTGGTGTAATTTTTAATTATTTAAAAATACATTACCTACATACCTACATTAAAAAAATCCAGATCAACCATGTGAATGACGTTCCTCAACCTACTAAATATTATAAATTGTATGACCAAAACTGTGATTGACTTAAATAGTCATAAGAGTCCCTTTTAAATATACATTTTGATGTGAGTATTTTTTTTGCCTTAAAAAAATTGGAACAGAAAATTGGCTGCATGGACACAATTATTACCTTCTTGGAATTGATTATCACCATCAACTTATTGCGTGTGTATAATGTATGTGTAATGATACACACAATTCATCACCTTTATTGTAAAAATATATCAATTACAAAAGTCAAGTTTAAAATAACCACTGTCTATATACTTTACTATTACTCAGAGTGGACTATGTAACCTCATATAATGTATCTGCAAAACTAAGTAAAGTGAGTCCGAAATAATCTATTCCATTATAATTAGAATTATTAGAATTACAAAGGACGCTAGACATTGGCATAGAAAATTAGTGTACTTTACAGTGGCCCTGAGTTACCAAACCATTGCAAATTAATAGTTATGTGAGTAGAACTCTGCCTGCAAATGTCAGAGTACAACTCAGTTGAGAAAAATCACTGTCACAGTCAATCTGGATTATGATGGACTATGTTCAACAAAGTCTACAGATTTTATATAAATATGAAAGCTTTTACACACTGAAATGATAAGATATTTTGTGTAACTTTATGTATTGCAACAGTAAAGCAATTTTGTTGCATAAAAAATTATTGCTTACTTTTACGTATCAGTAATTATATTTCGTTATTTCATTATTTACACTCTCTGGTGTTACAACAGATGCACCTAAAATATTTCTTATTTTAAACGGACAGATTTTAAGACGACATATCATATGATACTTACTTTACACCCTAAGATCTGTATGATAAACTGTTTGCACTGACAGTTTTCACAGAAAGGTACCCTTTCAAATAGTTAAACAGTAAAGAAAACTCCTCTAATAATACTAAGAGATGGGGGTTGTGGATGAAGCCACATGCCCTTCGTGTTGATGGTGCATGTCATGGTCATGACTGATAGAGGGCTCAATAGGTATGGTGACATCTCTGGCAAATATTTCAGCAAGTCAATGTGGGTGACAGAGTTTTGCTTGAATGACAAATGCAAACACATATATCTGGTGGGGTGGAGATGTCAGCATTATCTTAATACAGCATTTACAATGAAGACTGGGCATTGTTACCAGTGTTGGGGGTAACGTGTTACAAGGCAATGTAATTACAGTAACGTAATACTTTGTAATGCAGTCATGTGGTAACGCAATGTTAAGTCCATTAAATACCATTCATAAGCCATTTAAATGATTTTTTTAAATCAATTTTAAGCCTGCCATCATCTAATGGTGTTAGGAAGGCTAGTCTCTCTTATTTAGGCCTATTGATATATTATTTTAAGGCACTAAATATTCGTATTAGGCAGTGGGAGGATGGCCAACCTATTTTATATATTTATTTTGAGGCAGTTATAGCCTACTGCAGTGCTCTTTTAATACACCCGAGCATTGCTTTGTGCTGATACGTGGGCATATGTAAGGTTTAATGTGATTTTGTGGAGTAACGCATAATGCAACAAAAGGCCTTCTACAGGGAGTAATTAAGTGAAGTTAAAGCAGTTATTTTTCAAAGTAGTGCTGGGCGGTATACCAGTTCATACCGGATACCGGTGTTTTTTTTGTTTATGATACGAATTTTTCATATACCGCAATACCGGTGAGTATGTAGCGTACACAATGTTGGGAAAGCCGAGTGACGGAACGTAGCGCCGCGGGACATTGTTTGGGAGGGGACTGTTTTGCAGTTGAACTAAGCAAGGTGATGTGACGGCACAGCGGCGAGCTGTTGAGTTAAGAAAATGGATAAAAACAGTGAAAGTTCCGAAACTAAAGTTAAAGAATGAGTAGAAAATGACACAGAAGAACTTGTACCGAAAAGAGGAGCCGTGTTTGTTGTTTGGAAGTTCTTCAGCTTTAAAAAGTCTGACGTCGATCAAACAACAATTCTCTGCAAATGTCGGGCTAAAGTTGTAGCCGCAGGAGGCAAAGCGAGCAATATGCTTCACCACCTCAGGCACAAACATGTCTTGGAATATCAAGAATGCATGAAACTAAGACCTGCGTCCTCCACGTCTGCAGGTAACGTTGGCAGTGGCACTGTGAGAGAAAAGACGAGTCAGATGTCACTCAGAGACGCGTTTGTATTGATTCCTTCACTTCATTAGAATCATGAGTGCCACCTCTTTGTAAACAGCATCATTTTGTAGGGCCGTGCAAACCTGTACCAATACTAGTGTGGACATTAATGTGTTTCTACTAGGGCTGGGACTTTAAAAAAATAACGCATTTAATCGCACCTTTCTCAGTTCCCTAAAGAGCGCGGCTCGGGCCGCATTTTCCTGACCGAACCCGACCTGAGTCTGAGACCGTTATAACCGAGCCTGGCCCGAACCCGACAGCCTTTATGTTTTTCAAGTCTAAACCTGACCTGAGCCCGATGCAGTTTGTTACCTGACATAGTTATTGTTACCATGGTTACAGCTTGTCTGTTTACCATGATCACACATGGACAGTGTGTAAATGACCATCAAAAGGCTGCTGTTACTCACAGTCACACACGCCACACACACAGCAGCGCAGCACACACACTCAGTCGGAGCGGAGCCTATGTGGTGTTCAGGCGTTGTCACATAAATAACAAATTCCAGCACTTGAATAGGCCATAGCACAACACAGCAGCATGTCAAATTTCTTAATTGTTATCCGAACCCGGCCCAACCCGTGGGGTATCCACCCTCTGGCCCACAATAGACCAGATGACAGGGTTCAGAGCCAAAATAAGTAAGTCTACATCTGACAATTTAAGAAACTTTATGGCGAAATGAAAAATAAACATATTAGTTTAAGTAAGTTCACCGTATATGTCTGTTCATTGATTCAGTCATCAACCAAAATTTATCTGAATTGAGAAACTTTGCTTATTGTGTCAATTGTTGCTTTTTGATAAAAATGTGATTAATCGCGATTAATTAATTACAAAGCCCCTAATTAATTAGATAAATTTTTTTAATCGCATCCCACCACTAGTTTCTACAATATTCACTCCTCATGACAGTAAAATAGGCCATTCTAAGCCAATTTACTGCAGTAATTCCTCTCTAAATCATTAAAAAATGCACAAACACCCAGTTGTGCATGAAAAAAAAAAAAAAAAATACCGTCATATACCGTGAAACCGACATAAGTTGGAAAAATACCGTGATATAAATTTTTGGTCATATCGCCCAGCACTATTTCAAAGTAACAATGTGTAATACATAACTTTTTTTTGAGTAACAACATCAACACTGATTGTTACAAATGGGCGAGTAACTGTAGGTGACGTATCTTTTTCTTAGCCACTAATAGGTGTATTGAAAAGCTGTCTTTCTTTTATTTTTCTTATCCTGAAAATCCAGCCAACATTCAAGATTTTGCCACCATCCATGATAAATGCAGGGGAACATTCCTTTAAAACTCACCGAACACTGGCAAAAATCTTCCTAAAGGTTAGGTGTTCTAGTAAATACGTTGCATGTTTTGTAATGCAATGCTCTCTCTTTAATCAGTTGTTATGTTTTGGCTCAACTGCTAATGGAATATCATAATTTCACTCATTTCAGTCTGACATATTTTGGAGCTCAGTTTTGAGGCTAAAGGAAATGTGAAGCATGTCTTAAAAAAAATGAAGGAACATTCCAGGATATGGGGGGACATTCGGGATGTGATCTGCATCAGCACAGTGCACTGTAAAATAAATTAAATCACATTTAAAATCAAAGATATGGTTTCATGATTAGTATAATCGGAGAAAGGGATAGAGGAAATTTAAAGAAAGAAGTGTGTTAGTTTTCAGATAGAGTTAACAATGACATAAGCTGCTCTGTTATGCCATTTTTGACACAATACCTCTTTAGACTTATTTTGAAGTTCTTCTGCTTCTTTTTTCAGTCTATCCTTCTCCCTCTCTAGGTCTGCGATTGCCTTGCGTAAATCGCCAGCCTCTCTGCTGGTATTTTGTTTCTCGGATGCCACTTCAGTCATTTTTGCTTGGGTGGTTATTTCAGTCTCATGAAGACGGGCAGCAATCTGATCAGCTTGTTTCTTAAATTTCTTAGCCTCCTCCTCAGCTTTGGCCTGGGCTTCACTAAGCTGAGAAACCCGAAGTTTGAGTTTTTCAGCCTCAGCTACTATCTCCAATTGCCTTTTCCTCTCTGCTTCAAGTGACTTCTGGTATTCCTCTGTTTCCTCTTCCAGACGCTGCTGCATCAGTTGTTTATCCTCCAGCAACTTTTGTGCCTGCTCCTGAGCCAAGTCCTTTTGTCTTTGGAGCATCTCTGCTTCAGCTTTGAGTCTTGATGCCTCTTGTATGGCCTGCATTTTTTCTTTGAGCATTTTATCTGCAAGAGCTCGTTGCTGATTGAGGTCGTCTTCTGCAATCTGTCTCAAACGGGCAGCCTCTTGGGCTTCTACACTGAGTCTGGCAGCATCCTCTGCGAGCCTCTTCATATTTTCAGCCTCCTCTGCAAGGAATTTCTGTGTGTTATCTTTGTCTTTCTTAATGAGGCGCTGATTTTCCTCCTCAATTCTGTTTTTGAGTTTGAGTAGCTCCTCCATCTGAACCTTGACTTTGAACAGTTCCTCTTCCACCTGCCCCCTCTGTCTGACAGCATCATCAACCTCATTCTTCAAGCGTTGCAGCTCTTCATCCAATATAATTTTCTGTTTATCAGTATCATCAAGCTTCAGTTTCACCTTTGTGAGCTCTTGCTCCACTTGGAACTTCTGTTTCAATGTTTGCTCTGCTAGTTTTTTGTGCTTTGCCATTTCAGCATCGGCTTGCTGCTTCTGCTTGAGTGCTGAAGCTTCTGCTTGTGCTAGTTTAGCAGCTTCAAATTCGGCCTCCTTCCTCAACCTCTCAGCATCCTCCTGAGCTTTGGCTTGGTTTACAGCTTCTTGCTCAGCAGCAGCCTTTTGCCGTTCTGCTTCCTCTGCTTGTTGACGAAGGAGGGCTGCCTCCCTCTCTGCCTTCTCCCTAGCAGCCTCTGCCTCTTTGGCAAGCTTCTTGGCTTTCTCATACTCTTCCTTAAGCTTCTTCTGCGTGATGCTATCTTCCTTCTGTTGGGCAAGGACACTCTGGACTTGGTGCTCAGCTGCACTGGCTTTCAGGGCTGCTTGTTGGGCTACAACAATCTGTTTTTCTGCTTCGATGTCGGCCTCCTCTTTCTGTTTTCTGGCTTCTTCTGCTTTCTTTTTCAGGCGATCAAGCTCTTCTTGAGCTGCCATGCGTTGTCTGGCTGCCTCTTCCTCTGCAGCGGCAATAATCTTAACCTTCTCTTCTGCTTCCCTCCTCCTCTTTTCCTCCTCAAGGGCAAGCTTCCGTAGTTTTTCTGCCTCCTCCTCTGCTCTTAGTTTGCTTTGTTGAGTTTCCTCTGCAATGTTTTTCAGTTTGTTCAGTTCTAGCTCCAGATCAAGTTTTCCAGATGAAGCCTTTTCAAAGTTGAGTTTCAGAATTCGGATTTCTTCTTCAACAATTCGCCTCTGTTTCAAGGTGTCATCCACTATTGCCTTTTGTCTTTCCATTTCAGCCTCAGATGATTTTTTGAGTAGGACAATCTTTTCCTCAATCTCTTGCTTATGCTGGTTGGCCTGGTCTTCAAGAGCTTTCCTCTGGTAAGCCTCATCCTCAGCTTGCCGCCGCAGTCTTTCATTCTCTGCCTCCTTCTCCTTAAGAGCAATTTCAGCCTCTGTTTTTAAACGAGTGGCCTCGCTGATGGCAGCCAGCTTCTCTTTGAGAATCCTCTCTGCCTCTGCTCTCTGACGAGCTGCCTCCTCCTCAGCAACTTGCCTCTGATGCTTGGCCTCTTCAGCAATGGCTCTCAGCTTGCTTGCTTCCTCAGCCACGTCCCTCATCTTGGCAGCTTCAGCCTCAAGAAGTTGTTTGCTCTTCTCTGTGTTGGACAAGGTCTCCTTTTCTGCCTTGGATTTAAGCTGAAAAAGTACATCCATCTCACTCCGGACTTTGGCCAGTTCATCCTCCAGCTGTTTCTTTTGTTGTTGAACAGAAACAACTTCATTCTTCAGGCGGTACAGTTCATCTTCAAGGATGGATCTCTGCTGTTCTGCGTTGTCAAAGTCTGCCCTAAGTCGAATCAATTCCTGTTCTGCAGTGAGTTTCTGCTGAGCCGTGCTGTCAGCTACCTTCCTCTGCTTCTCAAGTTCTTTCTCAGCCATGTCTTTCTGCTTCAGGGCTGACTCTTCAGCTTTGGCTCTCTTTTTAGCCTCACGCTCAGCATCCTCCTTTTGTTTCTCAGCTTCTTCTTGAGCAAGGCTCTTTTTGTGGGCTTCCTCCTCAGCCTGGAGTCTTAGACGAAGGGCCTCATTAGCTTTCTGCCTCCATTTCTCAAGCTCTTTCTCTGCCTCTTCTCTGGCATTTGTCGCATCCTCCTGTTGTTTCTTGAGACGCGCTGCTTCTTCTTGCAGCTGAAGGACAGCACCATGCTCTTGTTTTAATGTTTCTTCCAATTTTGAAGTCTTTTCCACATAGGACATGTGTTTGCTCTGGAGCTGAGCAGCGGCACTCTTCTGGGCTGCCTCGTGGGCAACCTGGATTTGCCTCTCCTTTTCGATCTCAGCTTGCTTCACTTGCCTTTCAGCTTCCTCTGCCTGCCTCTTGAGGTTTTCAAGGTCTTCCAGAGCTTTCTGCTTTTGCTTAGCAGCTTCTTTCTCAGCCTCAGATTTGCGTTTGAGTTCCTCCTCTGCCATGCGTTTTTTCTGGGTCTCCTCACTGACTTGTTTACGGAGTTTCTCAGCTTCTTCCTGTGCGGCTTTTCTGAGTTTCTCAGCTTCAGCTGCTCTGTCACGAAGTTGATCAAGCTCAGATTCTGCGGTAGACTTTTGTTTTACTGTTGTCTCAAGTTGGATCCTGATGAGGCGGATTTCCTCCTCAATCTTGGTCCTGCTTATAAGCGCATCATCCACCTGTTGACTTTTGTCCTTGATCTGCTGCTCCGAGAGGTTTTTGAGCTCTTGCAGTTCCTGCTGGATGTTCTGCTTTTGCTTTTCTGCATCTACAGCAGCAACCTCTCTCTTGCTTACTTCTTCCTGCATTCTGAGCTTCAGCTCTCGAGCTTCTTTCTCAGCTTTGGCAATAGCCTTCGCGTGAGCTTCAGCTAACTGCTTCTGTTTGTCTAACTCGGCCTGCATCTCGGCCATTTTTTTCTGCTCTTCTGCTTTGAGTTTCTCTGCAGCTTTCTGCATTAGTGGAAGCAAATGGTAAAGAAAGGATTATAATCAAGCATGACATGTTAAAGGTAGCACTTTACATTAACTAGCTCAGAGCAGTGTGGATTAAAATTGTAATTACTATAGTAATCACAGCCTAATCACACTGGAATAAGAGCAACTTAATGTACTGTATTACCTAGGCAATGTTAATGTTAAAGTTAGCTCAAAGGTCAAGTCAAAGATCATTCACTACACACAAATTAGATGCACATTCATTAAAGTGATGTTAAATTCACGATGCAATTAAAATAATTAACGACAAGACAATTCAGGAAAAAGTGGATGATGGGGGTGAATCAATTAATGTATGGAAACAAAATATCACTTCACAACACAGCAAGAAAATCATATGGCATGCAACTGTAGCTGTAGCACTACCAAAAACTGCATTATAATTGAGATTCCAATATATGGTATTGTATGAGTACAATTTAACTTCAATTCTTATCACACTGTTAAAAATTATTTGTTGAAATGCTTATTTCAGTGTTTATTGCAAAACTGGCAGGTACTTCCTTGTTTCATGTAGGTAACAGAGTATCTCCAACATATTTTATTTTATTGGAGAATACCTCATGTTAGAGTATTATTCACACCATTCACTTAGACTACTTTTTATCTCATCCCATGCACTGGGGGTTCTTTAAATCACTATTTGCCACAAAATGGGATGGAAAAGAAAGGCGAAGTCAAGAATAGCAGGTTCAGGTGATAGGAACCAGTTTATGACTCCAGAAGTGTAGAAAAGTATTGAAATGTGGGTTAAAAATAATATTGAGTACATAGTGTAAGTAAGGAAGTGACTCTCAGAGCAGGACAGTTACTGTATATTTATAAAAGGCTGCAGTGAAAGCAGGAACATAAATATGCCGTGAAAAGCCAAAATGCAGTTTGAGAGAGACACAGATGTTAGGATGACAGAGGGAATGAAGCTTATACGGTACAGTAGGTACTTGAAACACTGAGTAATTTACCTCTTTAATGCTCAAACAAGTTAAGCATTCATCATGGCAAAGCACTGGCAAGCAGTTAAGAGAAGCAAAGAAACAAAACATTAGGGTTAGAAAATAATGTGAAACGTTAAACTTGTGTTAATTTAGGGGGGAAAGTAGAGCTGAAGACCAAGATAACCAGGCTGAAAGATAGTCTCCACTTTGATTTTAAGCTCAGGAAATGAAGTGGCCAGACAGATAAAAAAGGAAAAGAAAATCGCAGTGAAAGAAAGAACCCCTCACGCTAAATCTACAACGTCACAATACACACAATGAATGGAAATGGAGTAGCTACAATGAACACACAGTGTGCTCTATTTGTTTGGGCTAGTTTGAGACTAATATTGAGGACCATGGTCTCAATGTAGCTGAATGAAGAATTAATTTAAATACTGTATTCACTTGAATATAAACACACTCAAACCTCATGCATCATCTTTGTTTGCAGTTATTTGTTTTTGTTTTTTAAATGAAAGCATGTACTATGTCCCAAAAACCATGTGCTTCACTAGCTAACAGATCAGCTACAGCATGCCAATGTTTCAAGCATAACCTGTGCAAAGGAACTATTTGTCATCCGTACATTAATGTAGTGCTTGTGTGTATGTGTGTGTGTGACACACAGTGCGTGCGTGCATGCATGCGTTTCAGTGATCGGCAGGTAATGTTGTTTGTCGGTTGGTTGATTATTTGGTTGGTTTGTTAGGTTAATGTTAGAATTTAGTTTGTTTGGGATCCTCAGCCAGTTGTCACGCACCTCCTCGTCCTCCAGGCGGTGCTGCGTGTCGGTGATGAACTTGATGTACTGACTTGTCAGTGTCATCAGCTCACTGTACCTGGTCCTGAGTGTTACATACTGATACAAGGAGAGACAAACAAATGTGTCATTTTCATCTTCATACATATGTCTTTCACAGTGAAATCAGTTCATGGTTAAGCTATTCTTTATCCAGATATTTTCTAGAAGCTGTATCCATCATGGTTTCTAAGAAACACACCTCCTGAATGATGTTGTCAGAAGCAGAATCCAGTTTAGTTTTCTTCAAGGGTGAAGCAAGAGGATCCACGTGAGCTTTGTAGGCCACCAACTGGAGTTCATAGTCCTAATTGACAAAAAGGACATTCTCCATACATCAGTAAGGCCATAAATACAATATTTACAATGGTTAATGCAAACTAGTGTTGTTCAATGCTCACCTTGATCGTGTCAATGTAGGCTTTAGCATATTTTTGACACTCATCAACTTTGTCTTTGTTGTTCTCAATCTCCTCCAGCAGTTTCTGTTTTGAAAAAGGGATTTCAATAAAGAGTTGAGTGTCATATGAAAATAACTAATAATGCTAAGAAAATAAGGATGCTGGTAATATCAAGCAGTACTCCATATACCTTCTCCTGGGCCAGCTGTTCTTTCAGAGTCTTGCTGTCAGTGATGGGCACAGCCTGGATCTTCTCCTGCCTTTTCTTGGCGTCGGTAATCCAGCGCATCAGCCAATCATAGCTATCACGATAGTAGCCTAGCTGGCGGCCAAGCTGCTCTAGCTCTCTCTGGCGAATATCTATCTGGGTGAACACGGCCTTCCAGCGGTCCTGAAGATTTGACAGCTGCTGGCGGTAGTGGTCCACCTCGATATCACGCTCGTTGTGCACACGTGACATCTTGCTACTCACTGCAGTGGCCTTCTTCAGCTCTTCTTCCAGAGAATCAAAAACTGGTTGTTCACCCTCAGCCTCAGCCCGCATTTTCTGCAGATTTCATACAAATAGAAAGGTCATTCAGCCATGAGCAAACAAGGTCAAAATCATTAGTTCAGACAAGACTACTCAAAGGGAACAGTTTCCGAATGGCTACTTTGCAGATTTTTTTTGTATGCGAATATACAACACTTGAGAAAGTTCTCCGCTAACAGACATTGTATAACTGAACCCAGAAACTTGTAAAAGAATTGTATGCTGCTTACCTTGAGCGTTGTTCTGTAAGCCTCCACTTCCTTGACATCGCTGGGCACGGTGTGAACCTCGCGCAGACAGTCCTCATACTGCTTGAGGACTCCCTCAGCACCCTGTGTGTTACGGATGACCATTTCCACAGTCTTCAGCCTGGGGCAAGAAACAATAAGTAAATATAGTAGCAAGGCATCAGAAAACAGTGTATGTTCTCTAAAAGAGAACTGCAACCAACTGAATACCCCTTCCCACACCTCTCCCTTTCCAAGCCTGTATGAGAACCTATGATGGCCTTCAGGTAACGTAAAAATGTGAATGGCCCTGTCTAGAGCCAGTTTGGCTTGCCTGATCTGGGCTTCTGTAGAAACATAGCAGTGCAACATGTCGGGCTCTGTGAGAGAGCACTTGCTCCTTATGTAGATAAGAAGGGCTCATTTTAAGCCAATTAAAATGCAGCAATTCTTAGTTTCAGGAGATTATACATTAACAAAAACATAATTGTGAATATAATCCTCATTTCTACCAATAGAGCCTCCTAAATCCTACACACTCATCCTTTAACTCTCAGGAATAATTGGCTGCGGACTCACTTGTCAAGATAAACCGAGGAGAGCATGTAAGCATGATCCATCTTCTCCACAGTGAGGTCAAGCTCTGAGCGCAGGACAGGAGCTGAGGGAGACTGCTGAGGGGAGGCCAGGACTTCTTGTGTCTTCACAGACACCTTGTCAAGGTCCTTCTTGAGGCCCTCAAGCTTTACTTGGACTTTCTGTACAAAAGAGGACAACAACAAGAGTTGAGAGTCAACTTAACTGAGGTCAAGCATGTAAAAAAGGACTGACAAAGGAATAACAACCAGACTGTTATGAGGAGAAGATTCCACAAATGTGCTATAATGCAACTTTAAAACTCAAATGAACCTGTGCTGGGTTTCTGCACAACATTTTAACAGTCTCAGGGCAGCAGGGAGCTGAGCAGCTGTAGTCAGAAGCAGTCAGCAGGCCTACGGCACTATCTGCAACTCTCCCTGAGCTGCTACAAATTCAAGACCTTAAAGCAATTACAATTCTCTAAGCTACACTAACTGAGGCTATGTAGTGTGCCCAGTGGTTTAGGAAAGAGAATATAAAAATGTATTCTTCTTTTCACTCCACAAATGCTGCCTATCATTGCCCCCTACAGAAATATCTAATTCCTACTTTACCTTCCTCTTCTTTTATTTCTCCTATGTGGATGGATCTGTTTTGCCAGTGGGCTGCTATGAATCGTGTTATGGGTGTATAACTTCCAAAGATGTTAGGTCATCAGGCTTATATGAAAACTAACCAAGCTCATGGTGATCAAAATGTCATGACGGTCAGGAAAATGTGCAGAATTGCGCCTGTCAAACATAAAATGACCACAGTACTCAAACATCTGTCGAACATTTTCCATCTCTCTACACCTAGACACATGTCCTCTCACAAAGAGGATATTAGTATGTGTTTCTACTTCATCCTCTTCAGTGAAAATACAAGAAAAGCTAATGTAAATTAGCCTTTGAGATAATCCTCCAGACGCAGGCATCCTAGCTGATTTAAGCCTAGTGGCAGAAAATTTAGAATGAATTATAGAAGCTGGTTGTAGCAGTCTCCTAATGCTCTGCTAATTTCTAATTAATATGGTAATGTGGTGTAATTAATATGGTCACATTGTTATGTACAGTACCTTCTGGTCTGCTGTCTTCTGAACACATTCTTTCAGTGGTTCCTTGTCCATAGGTTTGCGTATGCGAGCCACTGTCCCAGCCTCACAGTCCTCTATACGCACACGCAGGTCCTTGATCTCAGAGATGTAGTTCTTACACAGGGTCTCATCCTGTTGACCTGCGTAACATCATATTTATTACTTTACAACAGCAAAGCAAATTATTCATTTACAGTGAGAGTGAAAAACAGACCAAGGACCAAGACTGTAGAAATACTGAATAGATTAAAAAATACTAAATAAACACCTTAGATAAGAGTTTTCTGTACATGGCACAGTGTAATACGACGAGTTCATGATTTTGTTACTTTAGGTCATGGTTACATCTTTCTAAACATTTTCACATTCTCAAATCACATTATTCTTCTGCAAAATCTACCACATATTTGCCGTGCACGTAAGCACGATCATACATGCAGCTCTTCATGTGTTGTGACACACACACGCAGCTCCATATACACTGAAGTCATAGCATACATTATATAGCAAGTTTTCTACTTACAGTAAGTAATCACACTATTAGATGGCTGCATGATAAAAAGCATAACACAATGTAGTCTAACTTACATAATATGTATTTGTGTAGAGCTGCAAAAAAGAAAAGCAGTGTAGGAACCAAAACAACATGCAGTCATTGGGAACTCTTTTCTAACGCTAATGGTTATCCTTGAACATCTCATCCAAAGCTTAAAAGCTCGTACACGCACTAGCTTGTAGCTTTGACTAGCTTGACATCACTCACCTTTGAGCTTAATTACCCTTAGCCCTGAAAGGTGAACAACAGTTATATACCGTAAAGCTGCTATTCAATTATTGTATATTTGCTTTACATATCCATGAATAATTACAAGCTAATTTGTTGTTTAGAGTTAAAAAAAAAGTTACCTTTCTCCATGGAGCGAAGCAGGTTGTCGAAATGCTGGGTGGACTTGGTGTAGTCCTCCTCGACCTGCATGCGGTCATCTGGGCCAAAGAGCTGCGAGTCCTGGCTGTCACGCATGTAGTCCTGGTAGTGGATTTCCAGGTTCCTCATCAACAGCCTGTACTCCTCTGGTTTCATGGTCTTTAACTGCACAGGATAGACAAGAACAGGGGAGGGATTAGGAGGCAGGACGTCACTGGAATGCCACTGTGTATTTTTCTGAAGAGGCTGATGCTGTACTTGGATTTACTGATGTATTTTTGGTGCGGAGTCAGGTTTATTTTATGGACTGCAATGTACAGAATAATTTCAGCACAAACCAAACCTGTTGTTAATTGTATCAAGGCTAGTGCACTCTTTCCACTGTCATCAAATTCTCCTGCAGTAACTGAATTTTATTCCAAATACTTCACATAATAAATTCTTCCCTGTATAACCTGCTCTTTAAATAACAGACTCAAGGGGGCTTATACTGTATATCCACCCCAGACATAGATTCATTCATTTACTGTCTAGATTGATGATGGTGGCAAGGCGATGGTTACTGGCTTAACAGCATTAACAGTGCTGACAAAGCTGACAGTGTAAACTGGGGGGTAATCACAGAGTGGCCACTATGCTTGTGTGATGAGGCCATCCTAATATCAGTGATAATCACCATATTAGTGCAGCCAAAGTAACAGTGACTAGCTAGCCATTCAGATGCCAAACAGGCATGCGTGGCCGGACCTTCGATCACATCAAAGAACAGAGCTGCTCAGATGACAATACGCACAGAGGAAGACTGACTTCATTCTCTGCCCAGGATGCCATGGCTCCACTGTATCTTTAAATAGCAATTTTTTAGCATTAAAGTGTTGTCGCTCACCATGGTGATGTTCCAGGAGCGAATCTGTGAGAAGTCTCTCATCAGGTACTGCCATGACAGCAAGCTCTTCATGTCGATATGGTACTTCTGCCACATAGACACCATCTGCTGATGACCTGCATCCAGACTGGAGTAGGAGAGGAACACAGAAAGAGTAAGACTTGAGACACAGACAGTACTTACTTACACTACACTTTACTATTGAACCCATTATGCATTTGGTGTAATGTGTAATGAGTTTGGATTGGTTGACAGAAACAGAATTGCCTTCTTATATCAGTTACCAGTTTAAAGTTATGTGTAGTATCATATGTTTCCAAATAAAAGAACCACATTTCCCATAAACCCTGCTGCTTCAGAACAGTAAAAAATGTGTTGGCAACCTTTACTGTAAATAACATCTGTAAATTATTTGTCACATGAATCAAGATCGCTATTGGGATCATTATCTTTTTTGCCACGGTGTTAGAAAAGCAGTGGAGTTTAAGACCCAGAGTGTGGCTGAGTAGCTGCATTACTCAGTTTATATACACAGCTGTCACACAGGCGACTCATTCTATTCCCTATTGTCTTCTCACCTGGACACACTGTCCATGGCCTCCTTGTTGACAGGAGGTACCATGAAGCAGACGGAGGGCACTGTCGCCTCGTGTCCAGAGCGGTTCAGGACCTTCCACTTGAAGGGCTGCGAGTTGTTGAGAAGTGCACACTCATCTCCTTTATGGACGGTGATCTGAAACACAATCCACAATTGATAAATGACATGCAATAAAGAGGGCATTACTGAGGTTCTGTGACAAGTATGACCACTCTGGGCTGTGAATGGATCATATATCACTAACCTCCTGTTGCTTGAAGTCACAGACGGCCTGAATGGGCAGTTTGCCTTTGATGGCAGTGGTGGGGTTGCGTGGTTTCAGCTGGATGATGGACTTGGCTCTCTTGTTCAGGCCATTCACAAGGGTCTTGTATTCATTCAGCTGTTCTCTCTCCTCCTGGTGAAAAATAAATAAATACAAACAACATTAAACTCAAAATAATTTCCAGTTATCTTTTTTAATTTTGATTCTGAACAAGATCATGATCACCTTGATATACTTTCTTATTCCCTATAAATTTCTTAAGGAACTCATCTGGCGTGATCATGTGCATGTACATCTTGATATACGCATGTAAGCAGTCATCACTCACCACAGCATCCTGCAGCAGATCCTCCAGGCGTGTGGCTGTGGTGGTGCGATCACAGCTGTATTTCTTTTTCATATTCTCTTGAATTTTCTTCATCTTGTCCTGGGCCTCTTTGACATCGCCAAAGAACTGCAAGGGAAGGACATCACGGGGGACAGAAAATTTGACTCTTTGCTCTATAAATATTAATGGATGTTTACGGTGGGGTTGTTGGAATTCCATAGTTCAGTTTTCATTAATATCACTGTCACATACCTGGTAGTAGGCTGTGTTTTCTTTGAGATGAGCCTCGATACAGCAGCACAGCTGGAGGATCCAGCTCCACTGAGTCTGCAGAGCGGCTGTAAAGGCCTGCAAGAGACAGAGAGGACATGATGACAGTGCACTAGTTTGGACCTCACTCTATAGCTTTTATTCAGAATGTGGATTTTCACACTTCAGCTGGCTTTACTCGAGTAATTACCTCAACTGTCTTCTTGCCAGGATGTCCATCTCTGACAAGTTTGTCACCCATGGCCTGGATGTCATTGACTTTCTTCTCCCTCGACTCCAGCTCTCTCATGAGACCCTGGACAATCAAAATAATACTTCATGACAATGTCTGCGAAAAATTATGTGTGGTTATTTATTTATCTAAACATCTTTAACAAAGTCTAAAACACACCGAGTAGTTGTCTTTCTTGGCGGTCATGTTGGTGTTCCTGTCGCTCCAGTCGAAGTTGACCTCCTCCTCTTCTTTGTCATTTAACCACATCAGTTCCTTAGTGGCAGCGCTGACGAAGGCGTGGAGTGAATCCAAGTTCCTCAGGCGGGACTTGGAGGAGTTCTGAAAGAAAAAAAAAAAAAAATTAAAAATTGAATCACCGATATTTGATTTCAAAACAAGTACTCAAATACTGCAAAGGAAAGCCTATACTATGCAGTTTGAAATATAAAAATATTTACCAGTAGTTTGCCATACTGAAGGTCCAGTTTACCCAGGTAGTCTTTGTATGCACCCCTGCTAGCAGGAGAAAGCTGGCTCTGAAAAATATGAAAGGTGCAACAGGGATTACTTTTAAAATCAACAGCACAATGACAGACAGTATTTCAGACATTCCAGTTGTTCTGATACGAGCACTACCTCGTCGGCCTTGGCACGTTCAATCTTGGATCGGAAGTCCTCCACAGTTTGGTGCAGGCCTCTGTGGCTGCCCAGCTGGGACTCCACCGAGGGCAGATCAGAGCCCCACTCAGCTTCATCAATGCGAAGCTGGTTCTCTTCCACCCACGCCAGAAGGTCTTTGACATAGCGAAGGGTCACATCATCCATCTCAGGCCGTACTTTCACAATGGTCTGCTGGCTGGTCTTCATCAGGGGAACCTGGGTAGTTGTCACAGAGGACTTCAGGCGGAGGTTGTAATCGCTGCGTAAGTTCACCAGGCGTTCATGGATGCGGTAAACCCTGTTGAGATGAGAAACACAAGGCTTTATATTTTATACTTCTGTGTTTTGTATTCAGAGCAGTTTTGTAGCAGGGTGTACTGAGTCAAAATTTCACGTAGCACCCACCTGCGGTACATCTGGTCAGCCTGAGGGTGGCGCCCATCCTTGAGTACCTGCACATCGTTGAAGAGCAGGCGAATCACGTTGTCTGCCTTGTCCAGCTCTCTTTCCACCTCTGCTGTGTGCTGAGGTGGTTTCCCTGCATTCATCAGACGAATGTCCTGAAGGGATGAAAGCAAATGAAAATATACATTTTCATCTTTTTAAATGCTATCCAAATTAGAAAGGAAAATAAGGGCTTGTGACAGTGATTGACACCAATAAGCATCAGCCCTTTCTACGCCTGAAGGATAGTAAAGATTCCTATGATTTGCTTTTCTTTACTTTTCTGTAGCTACATACTATATGACTGGCAGATAACCTTTATAGAGCTTAGGTACAATATGTTCTTCAATGTCTGACTGGAGGGATGTTTCTAGTGAGTTAGTGTTACACTAAACAGTGTGAAGGAGGCTTAGAAGTCTATTAGATCATATGACTGTTATGTACGCTGAATCCAGCAGCCATCTCCTGCTCCACACTGCTGCTACTGTCTTCTTTATGAACACACATCAAAACATTAGTAGTATTAATGTTAGACCAGAAAAGGACTCACCGTCTGCAGCAGGGTCTCCAGGTGGTTGAGTTGGTCATCGCATGTACCTGACTCCATCTGGACCTTGGTGACAATTCTCTGGAGCCTCTCGAGTCTGGAAATAGAAATAAAAATTCAATTTAAAAGAATGAATCCCTTGTCCCACAATTTCCACAGTCCCAACTCTCTCCTTGACATTTCTAGGACTGAAAACCTATGTTGAGACAACCAAACACCCATCAGAAGCCAAAGATCACAACTTACGGCCTCCTGCGATGCAGCAAATACTCTAACTTATGAGGGTCACTCACAAATGCCATTCCTCAACTCTTTTATAAAGATTACAGTTCCAGCTACAAGACGTTCAGTTCTCCTCACACTCCTATTGTGTCTTAGGACAACACTCCGCCATGTAGCAGTGCAGAGTGAGACGAAAATGTCTCAGTTTCCTGACAAAGACATTCAGTCTGCTCATTCAGTCATTCCTCATCTCAGAACCATAAACAAGGCTATCAGACAACAAGATGACCGCACAATCTCGTGACATGAAGCCATCGCATTTTCTAGGCATGAGGCCACACTGCTCTAAATACACAGAAAATGGACACCTTGTCGTCTTTTTCTCATCCCATTTCATCAGAGCGTATTATATCTTTTTTATGTGTCTCTATTGTTTTGATTCAAACCAAAAAACACGATCACCAGATTATTTGGCTATGCTCTATCAACACATGAAAATGATGCAATGAGTCAGCAAGTGAAAATCTACAATGATGAAATAACATTCATTGCTGTTTGATGAAAAAGTAACTTTAGTCAAAGGTACATAAAATAAAATTGGGAATGGTGTATTTTTGTCTTTGCTTCATGAGCACAGCTTTGCAAAGTTAGCAGGGTAGCTAATTCATTAATTAATTCATTAATCTCAAAACTAAATATGATTATGACATGTCATTTTGCCCACTGTTGAAACAACATAGGTCAGGACTGTCTTATCCTTTCTAAACCACTAACCTGTATAATGTACGTTTAAAAACTGTATGACAAGTTAATTTTATCTTGCAGAGAAACAGGGTGTGGTGTTACTTCTATTCTATCCTTTTTATTTTAACATATTGTAACAGTACAATTATGTCCTGCATTCATTGGCATTATGTATGTTAGTAGGCAAGATTGCAGCTAGCTGGATGTGGTGCCTGATTTATTGATTTCTATGCTGGTCTGTCTTGTTAGCACAACACACCTTGGTTGGAAACAAATGTACAATAAAAATTTCACCCATAAGGAATGTATACAGTATATTATTGCATATCCAGTGCTGTCCCTACCTCTCAAACTCTATCCTGAGCAGCCGTTCTCTTTCCAGGATGGCCACATGAAGTTTACCCCATTCTTTCTCCACATCGATGGGATGGTAGCCTGGAGGGACCTTCACCTGACCAGCATGCACGGCACTCTGTGAGCAGATGGGAGTAGAGTGCATAAGTCATAACTCAGTAGGACAGAGGACAATAAAATACAGAAGAGGAGAAAATTAGGGTTTGCTCACCTCAAAGGACTGGTAGATGTGTTTAGACCGGTTCTTGTCGGTCTCTTTCACTGGCAGCTCTGTCTCTTTGAACTTCAAGAACTGGCGCCACAGAAGCTGAAGAAAAAATAAACACAAAAAGTTTAAACTGGAGAATTCTCTCTATATATTTATTTATTTATTTATTTATTTTCTTTCATCGTCATGGCCAGCCTCTACAGAAAAAATGATGAAACCTTGGCTTTACTTTGCAAATGACAGTGTTATGCACTTGAATCAGTTACATGAATCTGAAACCCTAATGTCCTAAATAGGATAAGTACATTACAGTAACACCGCACACTACAGCTCTAATAGTCTGTATACAGTGAGGTGCTACCCTCTGTAGGATGGTTTGTTCATTCCCATGACTGGTGTAAATTGAGCTGAACATATAATGAGTCAAATGACTTCATTGCCTGTATCACTCAAGAAAATTTTACTTGTTCTTTAACCAGACTAAACTGCTTCACAGAAGCACACCCGAACTGCTACTTTTGATGGTGCTGTGCTGATGATAAGTTGACCTCAAAGAGAATGAGGAAAAATACTAAAGTCACGCTATGCTTTTGTTATGCAGCACTGACAGGGAGTGGCACAGCAGGCATTCTCCTCAGGATTAAGTTTAGCATTATCTGCCTTTTGGCTGTATTTTCTCAGACACTGCCCCACCTACAGTACAACAGTGTCTGTGAATACTGTTTCTTCTATCTGCCCACAGCTAGACATTATGCAAGCGTGTTCTTTGATCCAACAATGGAAACCTCTTTTTCACAATACTTACTTTATGCACTGAGTTTTAATAGTTTTTGTTACCAACACAAATAGAACTTTTCATGGTAAGCATTAAGGGTAAAGGATGTTTTTATGTTTTTGTGCTCTGCCGTGCTGCTTAAGTGCAAACAGACCAATATCAAAGAGACAAAAACGAGGCAAAATATCCGCATATCACCTCACCTCTATCTCCTCATAGCTGCTTGGGAACTTCCTCTCCTCGAAGATCATGACATGGTGGCGGATCCACTGGAGCAGAAGAGTCACCAGCTCGTAGTACTCCTGCCAGCGCAGCTCCAGCTCCTGCAGCCGACGCAGCAGAAATAGACAGTTTAACAACAACAGACAAGGCGGCGCTGCTTCTCCTGCGTCGACATGTTTCAATCACTCACACACCGCACTAAACTCAATTAGGTACCAAACAATCCAGGTCTTGTGTGAGTGGACAAGGAGGCAGATAATGGAGACAGGGCTGATGAAGGGGGCAGAGGTGGAGGGACAATGGTGGGAGACAGACGGACAGAGGCCGTTCTCCCAGAGTCAGTTTGTGCAGTTGTACCCGTGTTTGTAAGTACATTAGAAAAGATGTGAGATTGGTGTTTACATGAGTCAAGTGTAAGATTAGGATTTAAAGGACATTAAATGCCCCAGCTTAGTCTTGATCTAATGAGTACGTTTGTATGAACTACCATACCGTACTGTATAGTACCATATATAGTGTGTAGTATACTAGTATGTAGTATTGTAACAGATGGGTGACGATATATATGAGCCCTATGAGCTATTTCTTATGCAGGGTAAACACCACAGGTTGCTAATTTCCTGTGATACTTGGTTTCACAAGACTTATTTTTCTCTTTGCCCATCTGGAAACATCAAAAACCACCACTCACAAAAGCTGGTTTATAAGCAGAGTCACAAGGCTGTTGAGGTTTGAGTAAATCAGATCAAGCATTCAGTCAGATCAAATTAGAGCAAATGTTTGTGTTATCCTGAGGCACACTTATTTATAGATTAAGTTTATGCATTAGCTAAGATTCCTAGTATGAAAGAAGTTCCTCACGTTAGCTCTGACGCCATCGTGTACATCCACCCGAGGCATGACATCATACAGGGATGATACGTAAGTGATGATGGACTTCTCATCAGGGTGTGGGACATCAACATCTGAAAGGATAAGGTCAAGTTGTATTATATGTCATCTCAGTACTTCATGTTGCAACTCAAACATCAGTCAGTAACTTATATAAACACTGCAGCATAACTAAAACTATTATCAAAAAGTCTATTATCTCAGATTAAATCAACTTTAGGGCAGTCTTACCCTCAGGGTCCAGTAGGCGTGTCACTCCCAGGTCTCTCTCTGCCACACCGAAGGCCTGTTCCAGGTTCTCCAGGTTGCTCTGTCGGTACACCTTGCCCATGTCGATGAGTCTGGGACTAGGGGAACACAAACATGGTAATTAATCACCTACAGGGTCCATGTGAAAGAGGTAAGTTATAGGCCACATCCACACTAAATCATTTTCATTTCGAAACAGCGTTTAAAAACGAAAATCTCCATACACAGAAAGCATTTTAGCACCATTGCAGAAATAATCTCCGTCCATACTAACACACCTGAAAATGCATATCACATGATCATTCACATACACTGGGCATGTGTGTGCCGATGTAAACAGGAAGCAGATTGTCTGCTCTGCAATTCTTTGCTTAATTACAGAAAATACTGCAGAGACTGCAAACAGAAAGACCAGAGAATTTCTTGCTACACCCCTGAATTAAGTGGAACTGTTACCAGAAGTAACACAAGTATAAGATGGTCAAGGCAGCAAAAAACATCTAGACAAGACATCCAGACTCAAACGCAACCCCTGAGTTTTCAAACTAAAACAGGGTCAGCAGTGCTTTCAAAGGCCTCTGTTTCAGGGGTTCCAAAATGCCGGAGTAGAGGCATCTAGGCATAAACATAGCAGAAGTTTTAAACTGAAAACATATTAGTGCGGATGTAGCTGTAGTAGTCTTAGTGGTCTACTAAAACATGTCAAGACAGTTTAGTTGCATGACTGACTACAATCTGCAGTGTAAGGACGTAATTTTGAGTTTCCAGAACAACACTGCCATTATACGTTTGAGAGCAATGTACAGCTATAAAACTGCAATTTAAATTGTAGTGACACCAGTGGCTACTATCTGCATATGTTGCGTTGTAGTTTCAGCCTCAAAGATCAAAAATAAAGCTTGGGAAATGGGATGGAATGGAGGGCTAAATACCAGTAACATTAACAGATATACAGAATGAATGCAGTCTGTACAGGTCTGCTCATTTACATCAATATTAGTGGTTGTGCTTTTTAAGACCTTCTGCCAATGGCTGCATGTTATTAAAAAGTCCACCTGTTCCACTCTCTGACAGACCTGTACCAGCACCTGCCTTCTGTGTCCTCTGGGTGTTTGACTTTCTCTGGCAGATGTCAGAGTATCTATTGGTGGAGTGTAATTTATAGAGCAGCTAAAGGTAATCAAAGCTGACACATTTTAAGGTAAGTTCACGTCTTCAGAGTGCAGAGCTGCATGATTGAGTGCATCACATAATCTCATCTGTCACGCACGCATACTTAGCTATAACAGAACTATAAATCATAGTGTCATAAACTGTAGAAGTTTTAAATGCATTACCAAACAACCATTAACAGGCAACAAGCAGATACAAAATGTGCACAAAGTAACAGGAGGAGCAGATTCATACTGTTCTCTGATGCGCACAGAGCGGCCCCCATTCTGTCCATAAACAGGAGATGCCTCCACGTGGCGGATTTCTCGAACAGAGTACTGCTTTGTTGGCCGAGAGGAGCTGCTCACGCTCTGTCCCTCTCTCCCATGAAAGCTACGGGACCTCCATCCATGGCCCAGTTCCTCACTGCTGGAGCGGGCCCCCGAGCTGTGGGAGCCCCTCCCTGAGTCCCAGGAGGATACCTCTGATGGGATATCCTCGCACAACATCACCACCCGGTCGTCCAAATCACTGTTGGATCCTGACACGCCACTAATGAAGCCGAGGCTTCCCTTCTTCTTCTTCTTCTTAGCCTTATTCCTTACACCAAGCATGTTAAACACTGTCTGATGGTCCTTATGCAGCGGCAAGTAAAAGGTTACCTTACAGCTTCATGCTAAGAAATCTTTTAATGGTTGCATGTAAATCCATCTTTTGCATTCTCTCAGGTGTCCATCATCACGTGAAGATCCCTTTAATCCTCCTGCAGGGCTGCTTAGTTGAAAAAGCCTCCTAGTGGTACAGCCAGGTCACTGCTGCTTCATCAAGCTTTGCTACATAAAACCTAAATTCAACTGTATCTCTGCAAATTCAATTTTTAACCCTTTACACACCAGCATAAACCCTAGAAAATCTTGAATTCTCTGGATGAATGCATATTCTCCACCAGGATGCCCTCAACTATGCCTAGGCACGAAGTAACGCCACAGTTTTCATGCAGCAGCCAGAGTGTGTTACAGTTACGCCCACACACCACACCCCTGACCATTATGAAAGGCAAGACTAATCCAGCCTCAGGTGTCTCCAAAAGAGACAGAGAGAAAGAAAAAAAGTTTCAGCTACACGCTCAACTTCAAGAAAACTTGCCCCTGCAGGCATCCTCTTTCTTTCAGTACATAATGGCTCTGAAGATCTACATCATGCTCAGCATTTAACTTTCTCTCATCTAATACCACTCTGCTCTCTGGACTCCTCTGCACCAATCCCTTTATGAAAACATCTATAAAGAAACCAACCGATGGGTAATTGTACTGACAAACCGTCCTGAGAAATAAAAGCACATTCATTTCCCAGGATGTTTCCACACAAAGCCATTCTTAACCACTAATTCTACTACAAAGACACACAACAACTTTAGGGGAATTAGCATATTTAGTGTTCAACAACAGAGGAGTTGAGATTTCACTTTTTAATACTAGGTTCCCAACAATCTAATAAGCTAATCATGTTTAATAGACGAATTATCATCTTAAGGTGGTACTGAGTTACTCATAGGCCAACGCCTGCCAGTGGTATTCCTCGCCTGAAGGCCTGACATGTTCATGGAGAGGTATTAATACAGATTTCAGTAAAGCAGAGCTACTGTCTGGTGCAGTAAGAAGACAATAGGCAAAAAAACAAGAGCTTTGTGGGGGTAGCGTAAAGCAAAAACATCAGGTTTTAAAACCTGACTGAGCAGACAAGAGTGCATAATTAATCTGTGCACAGTGAGTGCAACTATACGGAGGCTTCGCACTAATAAATCTATGCCACACTGCCTTTCCATTAAAATAAATCAAATATAACACCATAAAAAAGTCACGCCATGGTTATGATGTCTTAAATTATTTAGACTAGAACAGAAATATCTTGTCAACACTCAGAGGGGTATTTAATCACAGAGCAGGTTTAAACTGGCATTATAGAGTGTAAACTGACTTTGGAAAGCATACCATAGTCCCACTCATACTCCAGTGTATCCATATTCAATAAAATTCATGGACGGTGAGAGTCACGACAAGCCTGAGCACTTCTGGATGTATTTAAGCAAATATAAGACCCTGCCTTTTTCACAATCGTTTATATGTAACGGTTAACCATAAATATTGAGCAGATATAGCACAACTGTCTTTGTTTTTATGTACCTTAAAAATGCAACAACTTGCATACTATCAGTCATCAGCAATACATTACTACTCACTAGTGCTTGTGAATGACGGCGTTGAAGAGCTTGCCGTCCCTCCAGCTGGTGGTGAAGTTGTCACAGCGGATGTTCTGGTAGCCGTCTGTCATCCTCTGGGACCAGAGCAGCAGCTTCTCCTTGGCTGTCATGTCCTCTGACTGCCCGTTGATCTGAATATCTGAGATCTGAGACAACATATATAGATACAGTTTTAGGACGGCAGGATGATGTGCAGTAGATGTTAATAATCCATGTTGAGGAAAATATGGAGGAAATTAGTCATTAGTGGAAACCAAAAGATGTAATTTAAAAAGACACCAGACACCCATAGGTTAATTTTAAAGTAAAGATTTATGATGATAAAATATCATCATAAATCTCAAACCAATTAACCCCTTTATAAGTCTTTGTCTTAAAGGACCAGTGTGTAGGATTTAGTGGCATCTAGTGATGAGGTTGCACATTGCAGCCTAACTTGATACCCCTCCACCCACTTCTCAAGCAGGTAGGATATTCTACGGTGGCATTCGGGTGCATTTGTGTCACCACATTCAAGCTGCCACTTTAACTTAAAAATGCAAAAGGTCATATCTAGAGCCAGTGTTTGGCTTATTTAGTCTGGGCTGCTATTAAAACAACATGCAACATGGCAGACTCAGTGGAGGAGTACCCGCTCCCTATGGAGATATGAAGGCTTCAGTCTAAGGTAACAAAAACACAACAATTCTTAGTTTAAGGTGTTTACACACTGATGAAAACAGTGCTAATTCCTGCCCCAAATCATGTACACTGGTCCTTTAATATCTTTCCTAGTTGTCTGTTAGCATGTTACATTAAAGGTTCAGTAAATGAAAGTGTTATTGCTTTTCACTTGGCTCACAGGATGCTGCAGGATTTCTGTCTGAGCAAGTCTGGGGAAACACTGCTGCTGCGGCGGCATCCAGATAACTTTACATATGGGAAATTTGGAGGTATGAGTCATATGCACTGGGTTTTTCCATTGTGTGTGTGTGTACTATAAACTAATGTGTACTGTGTCTACCCTGCAAATCTGTTAACATTTTTAAATAGGGAATAATCCTTAAAAAATCATTAATTGAAACCAAATTTTTCCCCCTGCTTCAATAAAAGGCATACACACTGTATACTCTATAGAGGTCCACCATCCACCTGGATGTTTTGATTGTGTGGGTCCCACAGTAACTATCTTATCTCACATCAAAATCTCCTTTTCTTTGTAAGTTAAACTAATTCAGGATAATGACATTGTGAGATTTAACACCAAATTACATGATAGGAGGGGAATTTTCCTCTCCCCTTTGATATCTATGACTCACCAGCAACCACAGCCCAGCTATTTTCCTCTCTATTCTTAAAAACTATAAAGACTCTGGGAACATTGTGTGTATCTACAGGGCACAATGGCATCTTCACCAGATCACCACTTTCAACACCAGTGTCTTCATTATGTCTCATGCTAAGCTTCTGCTTTCTGCAACCCGAACCTAAACCATCTGATATTGGAAGGTGTGGCCCTGCCTTTGAGGCAGACGCTGGGGGATTTCTGCCTGGCAGCTCTTGGCATACACAGGAAAAGCAGGAAGAGGCCTGGGTGTATGGGATGTGGCTGGGAGTGTAGCATGTCAACAGTTTGTACATTCGACCTGACACACCCTCCCCCTGGGAGTCAGGGAGAGAGTGACTCATACCTACACACCCTGATGGTGTTTTATTTCTTTATGCTGTTCATGAATTCATGAACACGAGACTGCAGTGTTAGTATGCTATGAGATGTCTCCTATTTTGATAATAAAATATCTTATTTGAGAGGAATTTTGAAGAGTAGAGTCCGTTCAGATTGGTCCCAGGGAGGAAACAGCAGCTGACAGGTGCAGATCCCAGAGAGAGAGGTGTAGAGCGGTAATATAAATAAAACATGACACTGACAGAAGAGGAGACCTGGAAGTGGAGGATGATGGTCCATATTAACCCCAGGGTCAGCTTGGGGTTCCCATCTGCTATGTCATCGTTTCTGATGTTAACCAGCTTGACCTGAGAAAACAAAACACAGGCATATTATATTGACGATTAGAGCATCACATGAAAACAAGGCTTTGACATCGTTTGGTCAAGTTCTCAAGGTACCATTTTACAGTGCCATACCTGCCGGTGCCTGAGGAAGTCCAGTGCTATCTGTACATTCTGCAGTTTGTGGAATCGCATGCGACCTTTCTCTCTGGGCTGAGGAGGAGAGAAAAAAGATAAACAGGTGATTACTTACATGATGGACACTCCACCAGAGATACTCCTTTTGGTATAGTCGTGATGAGGGAGAACAGAAAGCATTCAACCAAAATGGAGAAATTAAAGGGAAGGAAAACTGAAAATCAGATGGAATGATGAAAGAAAAAATGGAGTAATAACTGATCTTTTTTTTTTTGGCTCAGTCCTGTTGTTCACCATTATTCCAAAGAAAAAATATTGGAAATAATAAACCCTTTAGAATCCTTACTACCTTAGGCAATTAGCATTGGCTGAGGCACAGTTTTGTATAATTCAAGTCATCTGACAGCGAGCTTAAGTTAGCTCCTGTTGCATAATGTTTAGTTTCACCTTTGAATTCAGATGTAAATCAAAAAAATATTAACAATATAAAGCAAAATAACGCTGAACAAAAGAAAAAGTACCTTAATGAATACAAACACATCAAAATACTGCAAAACAAAATATTGCTTGCACCAAAACCTGCCAACTTTTTCAATAGGTCCTGCAAGTTGAAGACTGATAATTGAATGTGTGTTTATCCAGCAGCTACATGCTTTAGCAAGCCTGTCAATGAGAGAAAGGAAGAAGGCAACAAAACCCTTGAATCGCAGTGGAGGTCTGGAAACCATGCACAGCCAAGTCACTGGAAAAGCAGGGATGAATAATAATGATAATAATAATAATGATAAAAACAGGATGTCTACTGTAAGTTATCGACCCACTCACCAACCGAGAGCTCCTGACCACGTCTCTCTCCCTTGGCTAGCCCCAGCAAGAGCAGTGCAAAGAGAGGAGGCGAAGGCCAGACGGCAAAGATGAGCACACACAGAGGAGGGTTATACGAAGGCAAACCAGAGGAGAGGGAAAGGAGAAAGGGTATGAGGAAGAGGAGGAGTAGAGAAGGAGAACATCAGATAGGAGTATAGTTCACACACACACACAACCGCACAGGCCAAAGTGGAGTTAATGTATCAAGGCTATGGAGGCGTTCAGAAGATGAGCAGAGCTGGAGCTGGTGGAGGGAGCAATGGACTACAGCAGCAGAGAAGCTTCTGTACAGATCGCAACCCAAGGGTGTAAAATAAAGTCCCCAGCTGCTGGCTTTAAAATGAATCTGGTGTGGAAGCCTTAAGATTTTAGTTAAAGACACAGACAGACCAAAGGGTGTATGAGTAGTCATGTTTGGATAAAAAAATCTAACATAAAAAAAAACTAAGATAGAGAGAAAGGGATCACAGACTGGAGAGCTGCCAGAGTCAGTAAATAAGTCTTTGTTTAGCAAAGTTCAACTCAGGTTAAGCTCCCTGACTGACAGCTTGGCTGCGGTTAATTACAACTTGTTGCCACAGGGATGATATTCCAGGTTGACTCAAGGTAAGTACTCCTTCCTTATGTAATTAATCTGAGTTAGGTTTTGGTTTGGAGTTTAGTTGGGGTAAAAGATGCACAGCTTGGGCGTATTTGTTCACCTAGCCCAGGTCAAAAATCAGACATCATTACGATACTCACCAGCGTTTCTCCAGAGAGGACCTCCAACAGCGAGATCAGGTTATGTCCATCTCGAAGGTCTTCATACAGGTCTGTCACGTGACGCTGCGCCTGCCAGGACAAAGGGAAAGCGCATAAATGTCACAAGGATTCAAGGTGCCAGTACCGTGACTTTCACTTACAGCCCATATTATATAGTATACAGGACTAACAGCTGGCACATTTGTTTTAGTACTGACTGACGCAGAGCACAAAATCAAAACTTCCTATTTTATTAAATTTAGATTGTCCTCCATTTAATCACCAAACTAGCTCTTTTGCAAAAGTTGTTGCTGATGGCTACAATGTCAAAAAGTCTGAGAGGTACTTGACTAAAATTAATGCCAATAACATGGTGCAGTTTTTGTGAGGTGTCAACGTTAATGAGGCTAATAAGGTGTCAAATATGATGTCAAAAACCAACTTTAAGGATAGGAGGTTAGGGTAAGGTTAACCTAACCCTAAACCCTAACCAACTTTTAACACTTCCTAGCTGTAATAGAAGTGCTTTATAGCCATTTTGTGTTGTATAAGTTTTCTACAGTGCTCAGAGCGTTCTTTTCACTTGTACAACTCTACACAGGTCAGGAATGCATAGCCGTGAGCAGCCAAGCCTGACTCCTACTCCAAATGCCAAATGTCAGCTGTCATCCCTGAAAAGTGATAGATGGGACCAAATAAAACCCCGATCAGTGAGGTAAAAAAAAGGTGTGCTGGTGACCATGAAACCAACTGAAACACAAAAAAACCCCAAAGAAACTTCATGTTCATAAAACTGAGGTGTGGTGGACTCTCAACCAGACAGTGAGGAGTGATGTTCTGATGAGTGGATAGGAGGAGAAAGTTAAAAAAAAAACTGAGGGAGTTTTCTCCATGCAAAGTCCCCATGATCACACATTTAGGGCAGTCCTGCTTGGACATGCCAGTACCTACCTCTGGCCTCCGATGCTGGGTGAGGACGGATGAAAGATGAGAACAGATGGGTGAGTAATGGAGAAAGAGTAAGAATGGAAACAACAAGGACAGTAGGGGGAGAAGAGCAGAAATGAATGACAATGAAATGAAGAGCAGTGATTTGGATTAAATGGAAATTTACATGATTAACATGATGGTTAATGAGACAGAGAAGATGAAACACAGAATAATTAAACAGCTTTTGTTCTGTGACAAAATCCAGTCAGTGCATCTGTCGTCTGAGTGTGTTTGGTGATGAGGGTGAAGGAGGCCTCGGCCCTAAAATGGAATGAAAGTACATTTCCCTTGCAAGTTACAACAGTGGCTCATTTATGTTGGCAAGAATTTCAACACAGTTATCCAAACCTTAGATATGCTCCTCCCTTCCTGGGAAGCAAAGATGAGCGCATGATGTGGGTCTGAGTAAAGGTAACCAACACTGCGACCACTAGAGTTCACTGTCTACACATTTAAAACATTCTCAAGATGGTGTGTTGTGTGGTTTGATCAACGTACATAGTGTACTGTCATAGAAATATCTGTATTCTTGAGTTACACAGAATTATATAACCTGAAACATCTTAATCAAACTTACATGTTAACTTCCTTTGATCTAGTTTTGAAATTTTTGATTGTGTGTGCTTGTGTATTTCCTCAGTGTGTGCTCAAGAGCTGTCTATCACCACCCCTCCATTACTTGAGACTCTGCTCTATGTGATTCGCCACACTGTTGCAGCTGAAAGCTAAGTGTCATGCTACAAATTGCCCTCTCATAGTCGAAAAGAGCTGCTCTGTAAACTTTTCAAGGTAAATATCATTAGCACACATGGCTGACAGCCCCTCATCCTGGTCCCTCCACATGACTGTGATCTGCTCTCTGCAAACAAAACACTTAACATGCTTCGAGTTTAACGTAATGTTTACGTCATCTTGTGCAACTCCTTTAAAACCTCAAGGTGATCCTTTCATTACGCACGCTTGTTGTTTTTAAATCCAATGAAACGTAGTTTGTCAGATTCTGCGAGAAAACAGGTTTTTGTTCTGCAGCTGGTGCGACGTTCCATAGTACAAAAAGATTTATTGAGCAGGGGAAACCACTCAGTGGCCCTCTGCAGCTTTTCATTGCTGCACCCAGCCTATAGTCTGCTCTCGCCAAGCCAACCATTAAGCCATTAAATCAGTTTAACATCAGTTTAACCTTAGAGGAGCAGTCTTGCACTTTCCCAGCCAAACAAGCCCTTTTCTTCAATTGTGGTTTGGTTATTTGATGCTCTTCTTAGTTAATTGTTACATTTTGATATGAATAATAATGTGCAAAACTTTACACTTTTAAGAAAATCACTCGTGTTTCTGTTACATGCCTTATTCTTAAACAATGTTTTGACAACAACCACACCGATGTGAATACTTATGCAACTTCACACGCATCAATGCATGCCTCTCAGTGTAGGCCGGGCATGAACGCAGACCCCTGGAGTCTGCGCAGCACATGTGCTACCGTTGGCCTTAACCACCATGGGCTCTGGGCCGAGACCAGAATTTGCCTTTTCAGAAGGAGCTAAGTGAGTCCAGATGTCTGTGACTCACCCTCCAAAATTCACATTGAACACTTAAGATAAACTACAGTATGTTCTCATGCTGTGGTAGCAGAATTCGTTCACATTCATGGAAAGGAAAACACTCTCTTTGTGCTTATTTTTTCCCTCTTGTTCCATTTAAAAAAATGAATGGCCCTGTGTCTGTGGAGCGGATATACAAATAATGTGGAAGCACTTAATGTCATAAGGCTGTGAATGCATTGCTGCCAATGGGAGTTTCCTGGAAGAAAAGTGGCACAAGCGGGGATATTTTTACTGCTCTGTGGGAGGGGTGGTATTGTGTTACGGGGGCTAATTTTTCACTCCTAATGAGGAACTCCAGAGTGAAGAGTATGGCCTGTTTGACTTTACCCCCATTCTGACCTGTTTACCTCCCTGACTGTGTGATGCATTGGAAGGCTTTCAGGGCGCAGTTTGAAAATAGAGAGTGAGGTAGGCGAGAGTGGACGAGCGCTGATGGATGATGTACACAATCTCTCAGGTGATGACAGAGTAGACTTCTGGTAAGCCTCCCCACCAGTGTCAGATAATAACGGACTAGGTAACGTGTGTGATGTGAGTGGGGGGTGAGGTGTCGGACATACTGCAATTTCCACAGGGTTGCTTCTAAAGCACAGGTGAGGGATGGATTGCATTTGAGATGATGATGGCCTGTCACTCAAAATAATGTTCAACATAAGACTGCATTCTGGAAATCTGATGAGACTCTGCAGTCAAAACATTTTGATAGAGGTTCTCAGGTCCTCTAATATTGAAACTGACCTTATCTCATAAACTCTCTTATCTTAATTATACAGACATTATCTGTGTGATTATAGTTTTAATCACCCATCATTAATCAGAGTGTAAAATATTAACACTACATTAAAATTCTTGCCAACACAAATATGAACCAAGTCCAACTATTTGCATCTGTAATTGTACAACATGGATTTCATTCTTAAGGTTGGACCTGTACGGAAAGGTTGCAACATTTATCAAACACTCAGCATAGCATCATGTGGCCGAAGGCGAATCAGATGATGATTCACTGAGAGAACATCTGCTTGTATTATTTAGACCTGGACCACAAACAGGGAGTTGTACCCTTTGATATCAACTGTGGTTGGTACGTAAGAACGCAGTCAACCACATGTTCATGAGGTTCAGAGAAAGTGACATTTGTGGACACTATTTGGTGAACTTCTGCTTATTTTGCACAAGTGTTACATGTTTGTGTGAAAATGAATATGGAAGATGACATTGTGTGCATGTGTGAGCAGGAATGTGAGCAATAATGTGCCTTAAGAAACAATAAGAACGAGTGAATGTCTTTACCTTCATCAAGTGCTTGTTCACCCATTTTGTGAAGGTCTTTTTCTGTACTCGATCTCGTTCATCTGCAAAAAAGGAAACCACAGTTAAACGTCAGATGCATATAAAAGGAAAAATTAGATTGTACATTTATCTATATGTTGTGGCTCAGTTGTAAGCTGAAAATATGATGGGTGTATAGCAGTTGGAAGCAAGAAAGGACAAGAGGAAACCCCCAAGATACCATTCACGTTTGCTTTCTGTAGGACAAACAGATTCATCACTGGGTGAAAAAACTGCCTGACTGTGCATGCCTGCATCTGAGTCAGACCGCATCAGAGTACATTCACTGTCGGCAGATGCGCCCCTATTGTCTTGGAAACGTTGTATTTGCAAAGTCACGTCTGTCTCTATGACACCACTGACCGGCCGGGCTCTTGGACAGAAACATCCCTACAAGGAGGATTCCATTGTAAAGGCCAAATGTGGTATGTGAAGACACTACATGATTACTACAAGACATGGCATAACTATTGAAGAGTGTAATTTTCCAACAAGAAACAACAAGATCTTGGCAAGGAACACACCTACTAAGACAACAAACCTAAAAACACCCACGTTCCTATTGGGAGTCCAGGCGAAACCACAAGGTGTGGCGCTGCAACTTTTATCATGAACACAGCGGATGCATTGGTGTGTTTTCAGCCATCTGAACCCTCCTGATCTAAAGCCTGTGGTTTACTGAACAGTTTTTATTTCACACAGCGACAGTGGCACTTTGGCACCAATCAGACAGATTTGGGAATCTCTTTACCCAATGCCACTTTATGTCTTTTGACGGACCTTTACTGACTCACACACAGCAAATAATCCATCCACATCACGTCAGAATGGACTATGTCCACCAACAGAATGTCCCGTCTTATCAGCTGTAAGGGAGTGATCTAACTCTCTGCCATATAGTACCACACCCAGCAATGAAAAGCAAGGGGCTGTGATTCAGCATTGGGCAAAAAAGGCGCCCAGAGGCTACACTTGCTTTCTCAACGACTCCTGCAAATGTGTTATGGAACTATGTTTCCATGGAAACCTTGCATACACACCACAGACCTTTAACCTCCTCATTTATCATTAAACCAATGGGGAGTCTGAGCTTTACTATGTGACCTCCACAGCTCTACTTCCTGTCATGGAGGCAAAATTCACCTAGAGTGGAAACGTGATGATTGGTGACACACACATTCATGACTAACGCTGCTTCCCAAAGGAGATGCACCTTGACCTGTTGGGTCTCTGCATTCTGTTCACACCACGTTACTTAATCCTGTTTCAACCACTGTGAGTCTTTGCGGACTCACTGCTCTTTATAAGCGTAAGTGGGTGGATAGGGGCTGAGTGAACTTTAAGTATCAAATGTCACGAGACACAAACAGGTTTTTAGTGGGGTGTGGAGTTTACAACCAAAAACACAGTACTGTGACAAAGTACATTTACCTAAGTCCTGCTCTAGAGCACAACTTTAAGGTACTTTATTCCCATTTTAGGCACCTTTATACTTCTACTTCAATACATTTCTGAGGGAAATGTTACTAGTTAGTTTGCAGATTAGCATTTAACATGCAAAACATATGATTAATTTATAAATTATGGATGTTATTGATGAAATGATCCAACAGTCTAATTAAAATGAGCTCCACTTTAACCACATACAAATTAATGCATTAGTACTGTAATAATAATGTAATTAATAACAATACTCTAATGTACAAGAGTTTAACTTGAATCAAAGTATTTCTACAGTGTTTAACTGCTATCTCCACTTAAGACTTGAATGCTTTGTCCACCACTTGTCACTAGTTCTTCAGGCTCATACTAGTGCTGTATGGGGCACAAAAGACGAGCAAACACACAATCACAATGGCAGATTTAAAGTGTTTTGATAATGTTTACCCCTGTGTCCCACTGCATGGTAAAACAGGGCATTTATTACATAATCAGATTGTGTAATATTCAAATTTCAACCTGTAAAAATGCCATAAATTTGAAGTGTTTCAAGGAAAAAAAGAGGAACAAAAACTGACTTGAAAACAGGAAGAAAACACATTCATCCACACTACAGCACAACTGAAGACAAACAGACTGTAGCTACAGTGACTCATTCACCCCAAAACACATGCACACCACACAACAATATTGTGAATGGGCTTTGCTGACCAATACGAAGTGAGGAAGCTGCTGATGCATTAGAAAAGGGGAGTATCCTCCTTGAAGTCACAGTGTGGAGAGACACTGGACAGTACAGTCCAATCAGAATAACTGCATGCCTGACATTTGAATTGTAATCTGAGATTAATGCAGATTATTTAACTTCATTCAAAGTTGCCTGCGGCAAAACCACACACACCACCACCTTTGGAATCTGACACATGAGCCTACTGATGTACAAAATCATGCATTATACAACAAGCTAACCAATGAAGCCTCACCACACACACCTCTTTATGTTCTTACAGACAGAAAGCCTACAACCTGAGCAAGTTACATTCACCCCTTCATGGAAAAACACTTAATTCTTGCCCAGCGGCGTCTCACACATATGGCAACAAACAGATCAAGATCAAGGCTTGCAATTAAGTTAATTTCCACTACTGCCATCATACTGGTACCTTTCCTGCCGTCCATAGCTTTCAGCATCCCCTGGTAAAAGCCATCGTCTGAGGGCATCCTCTCTCTGCCCATGCTGTCAGAGGAGAAATTCCTGTACCTCTGCTGTTGGGAGTTCATTGTCACGGTTTGTCAGCACCCAAAATAATAATCCTAATGATAAAATATCCTTGGCGGGTTTCCCCCCGATTGCAACTTCTCCTTTTCTCGCTCCTATCTGTCCCTCTGGCCAACGATTGGTCCCAGAGTATGCAGTCCTGTGGCCACAATCCACTCAGCACTTCACAAACCTATGATTTCTCTCCGCTTCTCGCCTCTCAACCTCCTCACTCCCTCATTGGGTTTCGACTCTGCCCTTCTTTTTCCTCCTTATGTTTTTTTTTCTTCTCTCCCTTTTTCTCTTTCTCCCGCTCACTCTATTCCTTTCATAGCAAATGGTGCCTGTGGGCTATGAAGTCTGGGCCTGTCCTTGTGTGTGATGAGCGAGTGTGTATTTAGTGGCGCTAGTGCGTAGAGGACATGGTGGGCAGGGCCCTGAACACACCCCTTCCTCTTTGCCTTGCTTCGCCAAGGCGTGGAAGGACGAGGTGTGGTAACCTGCATGTACTATCACTTAATCGTTTGCGCAAGAAAATGCACACACAAGCTGAGTCACTAGGGGTAGTAATAAAATCATAAAAGCCTGTACTGATTATTTTCATACTTCAGAATGCACTGAATAAAACTTTAATGAACAATACGCCCAAAAGTAACATAGATACCCAACAAGGGCCTATAAAGGTAAAAAGCTTCTCAATCACACACTTAAATACACACAAACACACATCCTCACGGTTAATCATTACTTATTCACAGCATTCCTCAAACATTTTCACATTCAAAGTTACTCACTGTGACCAAAAAAAGAGAAGAGGTGGGGGATGAGACAGTTTTGGGGAAGGACTGCTATGGATTCCAGACAGTGATGAATAACCACACCCTTAACATCACTGATTTACTGAAAAGATAGCAGCTTATAACTCAGTGTTTGAGCATGCTTGTGTGTGTGTTTAAAGACTGACTGTTGTAAGAAATCATCACAAAAATAAACTTATTTATTTTGATATCTGCCTACATCTGTTCTTAGATCATTGTTGCAATGCATTGCTCAGTTCTTAATTTAAGTATATGTCCAGTTCTGTAGGATCCTTAGTTTTAGTCACCGTAGCTGGAGCTCCTTTTTCAGCTCTTCAGTCACAGTCACCATTGTTTCTAACCCTAACTACACATTTCCTCTGTGGTCTCTAATCCTGACAAATTACGGAACATCAAATGCATCACTTCCTGTTATCCACAGATGGGTTTTTTTTTTCCACAGAGGTGCAGGCAGAACACCAAATGCAATAAAACAGGCATTACTCGAACACTATTTAAGATTATTACTCTGGGCTTCCCCAATAGAAAATTCTAAGCATATTTCTAGGATTACACCCTGGATATAAAAAGATTAATCTGCAGAAAGAGAGACAAAAATACTTTGGATCAATCAGTCAATAAATCTAAATGTCAGCAGGAATTTTCGGCCATTTCTGCAGTCATATTTCTGTCTAAACAACGAACCTTTTGCTCACAAGCGGCACCTGTGGCAACAAGTTCGAATCACTGGATAATGATAAACGCTAAACTGTAGTGTAAAAAAAAAAAGAGTCATACAGTCAGTACAGTGATTCAGTAATGTCAAACTACACACAGTGATACATTAAAGTTTGCTAATATAAGCTACAAGTCACACCAGACCAAGAGTTACATATTCTTGCTTTGAAAAGTTCCTGAGTTTATCAAAAAAAGTCTGGGTCTTATTTACACAAAGTCTCTCCATAATGATCCGCTATGAACGTGCTGACAGCTAAACTTGAGGGCAGGGTGTGTCCTACCTCTGCTAAATCCTGCCCCTCTATCCCTAAGGTAAGGCTGTATATCCCATTCCCCCACCCTGACTGACATCACCTTATCAGGAATCTAAAACCACTTTTTCTTCCCGAATGCTGGGTATTAAACACAAACCTGTATGAACATGAAGGCACTTAATGTGTCAGTGTAAGTGTGTCCATGTGGGTGTGTGAGAGTGTTGACTCATTTCGCGCCACGTTAGCAAATTTTGGAGACACACCTTTGTAGTTCCATACAATGTCTAGGCAAGCTGAGGAATTAAGGAGTGGTATGTGGGTAGGCAATTAACTTAGAGAAAGGAGAGGAATCACACTGAATACAGAATTTATTGTTAAGTTTTCAAATGCTTTGATATCGTCAGAAACTACACATGCAGTAATTTGATTCAAATAGTTGTAACATATCAGAATTTAATGAATTAGAACCGCAAAAAGTCTATCAAGAACTTCTAAATAAAGTTTTCACGGACAATTTACAGTGCAGAATAGAACAAAACAGGATATAATTGAATATAATTCAATGCAGTTAAATCAAACTGAATGCTAATGGTTTTCCAGGTAATCTGAGATGCACAGGCAACAGTAGACTGTAACTGAAAACTCTGTGACGTTCTGGCAGTGGAACATGTACCAACACCTACTCGAGCTGGATTTCTAACCCTCATGGGAAACACTAAGAGGGGACCCAAGTGGGAAGAGGCGAGGATGCAGAAAGTGTGGAACATCTTAGTCATGAGATCTTTCCATCAAAAAAAAGGAAGACATATCATTAAGGTCTCAACATGCTTATTACACTGCTCCCTCATCTGGCTTCATCAAAACCAGATGGAACACTTTGGGCTTTTTATACGAGCGGAGAGAGCTCGGTGAAAATAAGTGGAGAAAGGATTTGCTTTCTGAATGACAAGTTTGAGGTTCGATCATTTTTTTGGGATGGAAGTGACAGGGAAGTTGGGTTTCTTCTCACCACACTGATCTTTAGTTACACAGCAGACATGTTGACTATGATACAATGGACTACATTAGCTGATGCAACATGCATTGCTAACTATTTACATGCTGAATGCTCGCTGGGTATATTTAGAGGGAGGTTGGGTTTCAGTAATTAGAATATCTATCATGTTTGTTAAATCCTTTCTAAATTTCCCATGCCTAAGGTTTGTTTGTACTTCTCTATGTCAGTAATTTTGGGGGTGGCAGATTTTTTAGGCATGCCAGTGCTATAGGGATGGCGTTTTTTGGTAGACCAAAATGGCATTAAGTGTCGCTTTTGATCCCTCATCAAAGATTATTGTTGAAAATCATCTCTGTGGCAAACAAAAGTTAATGATACTTACATTTTGTTCTCCAAGATAATCTTCACAAAGGAACACCACCTTTATGATTTTTGATTTTGAAGTAAAAAGCTAATGTCATGCTACTACAAACTACACCGGGGTCGCATGACTTGACGTTACCACCACAATGAAGCCATGTTCGGCGTGATCTGCAGTCTCATTTAGCCTTTTGGCACCTAAGAGCTTCAAAATCTTACTGAATTTTACTGACATATTTTATGTTGTAGAACAAAATGTGAAAGTCTCTTAAGCTTGTGTGAACCACAGACGTTATATCAGGCATGTAACCAAACACCCATTCAAATAACACACTGACTTTGAAACAAGGGTGGCGGGAGTGCTAAAATGCTAACTCATTTCCAGGTTAAGGACTCATTCCTGCACCACTCTATGTCAGTTGGCTTCTTGGTCAATTCACCACCTGCACACGTCTACATGATACTTTGGTTTAATACCTGCAAAATTAAAGATAGTCCCTTCATACCTCGGCTCTACTTTGTGTTTAATGGTAACTAGCAAATGCTAACATGCTAAACTAAGATGTTGAGCATGGCAAACATAGTAAACATCAGCATATTGTCTTTGTGAGTGACTTAGTTATCATTAGCATTCAGCTCAGAGCACCACGGTGCATAAATGCAGTCTCACAGAGCCGCTAGCGTGGCTGCAGACTTTCAGTCTTGTAACCAAACAAGATACTGTATCATTGTGAAAATGGTTTGGTATAATTACCATAAACAAATCTGACCACCAACATCACGGGTCGGTTCAATCCCACACCAGCACTTGCGGCTCCGGAAACCACACTCCCCATAAACACTTTTTGCTGTTGCTATATTTGTTGTTTGTGCCAAGAAGAAATCAATGTTTTTAGAGATCATATGAATGTCTGAAGAAAGTTAAAATGTATCTGTGACAATTTTATTTCAAATCACTATTAATATTTTCCCCCAACTTGCTACAGTAGAAAAACCCTGTTGAACACATTCATAGGCATTGAATATGGAGCTGGCGATAACAAATGCTAAAATCAGTACATCAAACTCCAGCTACATAAAGCACACTGTGTTCCCCATACAGCTTATAAAGTCTGTATGCCTCTAATACTGACAAACACATGGTTGAGCTTGCAGCCATTTCGAACAGCCTGTACTTAAGCACTGGGGACTCTAGTCCCCAAAAAAAGCAAACACATTAGAGGACAAAAGAATTCTAAGAATATGTCATTATGGTTTTTGAAAGTGCTGAACCGCAGAGCAAATTCGAGGGTTTAGACAGAGGCAGGATGGACAACACCTTTCATTGTCGAGGAGGAAAAAGCTCCAGAAAGGATTTGCTCACCCTCTCTTCTCTATCTCCCTCTCCTATTTTAGTCATCCCTCATTTTAACCCCCCTCAGTCTCACATGGCCAGTTCAGGTAAAAGTGTGAGCATTTATTGCGATATCTGGAGCACCACACCCCACAGAGAAAGGAATGCTGATAAAAGTAGGAGCAGCCTAAACACACCCTGGATTATCACCTAGGTTGTTCAGTAAAAAGGAGGAGGAGGAGGAGGAGGAGGAGGGCAACGCGAAGGAGGAGTCAGGAGAGGAAGAGGGGGCAAGGCAGAATAGCTGCCACCTGAATCACAGCACACACAGGATCAGATTTCTGCTGTGCTTAACATACAAAGCCAGCTGAGCCAAAACAACACAACGCCACACCATGTAGAGAAATATCTTTAGCAGCATGACTGTCTTTAAAGATCAATAACAGTATTATTGCAGCTGTGATGCTCAGTAAATGACTCAAACACTCACATTTTAAACATTTTAAGCCCTTTTCAATGCGACATTAATGAATAGTTCATCACTTTTAAAACTAAAACACAAAAACTCAAAAACAAAACACAGACTCCCTGAAAAGACACGATCAAGTGTGGTTCTTCAGTCGAGCAAAGCTAATAAGAGCACTGAGGCCATGCTATTAAATATAATTGTGTTAAATGAGCCGTTAACTGTGTTTAATAAATCAGGTGAGATGCAGTGTATTTCTGTGAAGGGGAGACTAAACGGCTTCTTCAGTCTATTCACAGGATGTGTGTCATAGCTGTGCCATGATGCACGGTCCAGTTATAATCCACAAGGATCTTAAACCTGTCAGCAGTCTTTAGATAATGTTGTCAGAATTAGATCCAATGATGAAGCTGCAAACCTAGTTTAACTCAGACTCAACAGCCACTCCGGATTAGCCACGGCAGCTGAGTTTGAAAATAGCTCAGTGCTGAGCTTTAGAAGCCTGCATGGAAAACCCAACATCTGGGATTGTGTCAGTTGATAATGTTTAATTTGGCGAATTCAAATGCAACAGGGCGACGGGGAAATAGCTGAGGTTAGCTGCAGACTGACTGGCACAGAGGTGAGCATTTAAAGCTGCGTGTGTCTCCCTCTGCAGGTAAGAGAAACGAAATGTTATTTCAGTTAGGGTGCTGCAAATGTAGACGTCAAATACTCAAAGCCAGCTTAACCTTAATGTGCCAAAATGTATGTTAAATGAGTGAGTATTTATAAAGAGTAAACTGCATTATGTTTAGCCTTCTTTGAAGTAGAGCAAAAGTTGTGCTATTATTTTTTTCACTGCAGTTTACAAAGTGAAGTCCCTGAATAAAGTGTTAAATAAGCAAATATTCAGAGCTGCATTAGTGGTGTGGTGTGACCAGATAAGTGTGAGTTTAATTGTCATGTGCAAAACAGCATTTTTAGAGCTATAAATCTGAAATGATTGGGACTGTAGGTTCAGATATAATTATATATGATATATATGAAAATCAACTTTTCCTTAACCATTTGAAGCTTGAGCAAACTGGCTTGATTTCTTTCAAAAATGTGGGAAGAAGGCAACCAAGGAAGAAATTAGCAAATATAAAACTGTAAAAAATAAAGTTAAAACCAAACAAACAAGAAAATGACTGAGAAAAAGTTCTTAAAACTTTAAATAATTCTGTAGAATAATTTTAATTATGTAATAATATCAATTCTAAATATGACTTTACCCTAGCTTTTTTCTTTGTCTCCAATTTTTCAAAAAATAATTTTCTAAATCAATTTTTTTTTTTTTTGCAATTTGTGGGACATTTCTTACAAAGTTGCTCACTGGCTTTTTTTTTTTTTTTTTTTTTTTTTACCATGTTTTTGAAATAAATGGCACCAATTTGTTAAAGGTTCAAAGGTTCAAGTACTTGGCAAAGACGTCTAAAAGCAACACAAGAAAAGTAATGTCACTCCAGGTTTCAAACTTGTTTACTTCACTCCATAGTGAAATAGTACTTTAAAAAAACATTAAATATTCATGCTAACTTTGTCTCCGTCTTTATGACTCATTAATTGATCAGTTAACAAAATAATTGTCCGCTTATTTTCTGTATAGAGTATCAACTGTTTGAGCTCTAAACCAAACAGACTTCATCAACAAATTTTTGTCTATGAAAATGTTGCGATTTATTACTTTAAAATAGTGTAAAACCTGATTTAAGGGACCAAAACTACACAAAAAGCTTCACAGTTTCATCACAAGATCAAATAATGTGCTGTCTGCAAGCCTTAAAACCAACAAACTCAAAGTGATACAGGAACCTTTCTGAAATATCAACCCTTATTACTAAACTGGCAGCAGATACTGTAGGTTCCCCTTTTCCCTCGTGTTCTGTTAATCCATTATTATGACTTGCGGTATTTCCATATGCTATCTTACCCCCGTGAATGTGGAAAAAAGGGGAACTTGAGCGGTGTTTCCATGACAACAGCTGTAAACATAAGCAGAGGCATGTGCAGTGGTAGCTGTGACTGTCTCTTACTCACGGCTGTAATTTTAGACGCAGAGACGGAGAGGAGTCTCCCGTAACTGACCGATTTGACGTGGAAAGGAAAACACCATGCTCCACCCAACATGCTGCTCTCGCCCACTGGCAGTGGGCAATACAGTGTTCTCACCACTAGATGGAGTCAGAGCACAACCACGCCCAAACTTCTTCCCCAGTAGATACCACAACTATGAAGCTATGTTTCTCCCACTAACGTAGTGAGCATGCTATGGAATATTGTGCTTTTCTATAGGGATTTATAATATTTCACTGACTGAAAATACAAAGATGACCATAAATAAAAAGGAAGGTAGGAATAAGATTAAATACTGATCATTAGAACTTCTTAAACAACACTGTGGTCAATGGAAAGCCTTCAACAGGGAGATAACCATAAACAAAAAAAAAAACACATTTGCACACTAAAGTTAGTGATAAAAATGCAGTTACTGCTATTTAGCAGCAAAACAACAATTGGCTTTACAAAATATTTTTACACTGATGTACTGTCACTATCTATTGTAGAGTTACGCAATATAAGAAAGATCAGCAGAGGTTACCACAATCACTCATACTTGATATGACTGGTGGTCATGCAACAGATGAATGCATTGTTCTGTACAGCCGATATATCTCATTCCCAACTTACGCTCTTAGATAACATCTGACACTATCAGGGCGGACATGCTGCTTTTAAGCTAGTTCAAAAAGATAATGCTACCCTGAGCCGACCATAATAACCACTTTACATCTATTGGAGTTACTCATTTACAAGGAGACAATGCTATGAGGTTTTGCTTCAAACTATAAAGTCTTGTATTAAACAACAGACATTTACTGCAACCTGCAGCCAATCTAAAGGACTGAATTTCTTTGACATTACACCTACTTTTTGTTATCTTCAGACATGTGTAAACACACCTCAAAGCTTGACTTTAATAAGACAGCTCCCATAGGTATGTTACCTCCCATCGCATAACACAGGTGTGCCAAAGTGCTTGTTAATGGTTGAAATGTATGCTTTGCATAAGATACTTTTTCACTCATGTTTGATTTATTGTGGGATTTATAACAGCAGCAGCCAGAGGTGAATCTCTTCTTTATATTACATAATGTATAAAGGAGAGATGTTTTGTGGCTTTAATTTTCACTCAACTTCTAATAAAAGAAAGTTTTCCTCTCTTTTTGCTTTGAAACATTTTCATACAATTGTGCATATTCAGAAAATTCTGAATTCAAGCCACTGTCCTAACTTTGTGCAGTAAGAAGTCAGCAGTCCCTCTAGTCTCACCCTATGCTGTGGTGGGAGAGCGCCCCCCTCAGGAATGAAATAAAGTGACTGCTCTGGTAGTAACAACCATGTGGTTTCACCATGCTGATAACACTGCAGAACAACACACTAACTCCTCCCCACCCAGTCCACACAGTATGTCAGATCTCTCTACACTCACCTACACAGCACATCTTACTGTACAAGTATCTGCATCTTTCTCCATATGAGCCCATCTCATTCAGATAACTCCCTCGCTCACAGTCCCATACTGCAGCCCTTCAGAGCCTGACGCAAGATCCCCACGGTGGCCCTCTGTGTTCCAGACGCACCATGCCAGCTGGTGTGAGGGGACTTAAAAAAGAAACAGGAACCACTTTCCCGCGGATCAAAGTCGGACAGTTTGGCCCTGCCCCGCCCCATTTTAATGGCCAACGCAAAAGATAACAAACAGGTAATTCAACATAACTTTCACTTTGCCAATGTTCTTTGTTCTTTGATACATTTATAGTGAACGTATCATGTCCCATACTAGAGCATCAACACAAAGGAAGCGTGTTACTTATTAATTCTTAATTATTTTTATGAGTTAATTTTTTTCTAGCCTGCCTGTGGATTTAAGAACAACATACCAGTGATCCAGTGATGCACTCCTGTTTATAATTCTGTATTTCACAATCTAAAACCTGACTCTTATTTGTACCTCTACTAAAAAAAGGTTCTTATCTGTCTACCGTGCCAGCATCTGACATTTGTCCCGAGTCACTGTTTATATTTCTGGTTTTCACACACAAGCAGAATCATCCGGTTGTGTTGGTTTATGTGACTGTGATCATATTTCTTGGCAGTTTAACTGCAGCCCTGAAGCAACAGAGACAAATATGACATTATAATTATTAGTTATTCTATCTCCCTGAGCTTTCTCAAACCAACTTAAGAATCTACCAGTATAACATACTCTCAGCTCTATAACTTGCATGAGGAATCATGTGTTTAAACACAATAAAACCACAAACAATAAACCCAGATTGTGTTACAATCACAGAATTTTGATTTTATGTGTGGTCAAAGGAGCAGTCGAGTCCAGCTGACACTCACACCTACTGTCGCCAGTCAATTATAGCATGTGACAATTTACAACAGGGCACAGCTGAGCTGTTCCCAGGTCACATTTAAAAGGGAAAGTGACCTAAATATGCTGTGTTCTCTTTTTACAGGACACTGCCCTCTGACCTGGGACCATACACGATGCTCTCTGATCTTCTCACATGTTGCTCTGACCCACAATCACTCATAAAGCATTTTTGGATGACCTGCATACAGTATTTTTAACAACGAACATCAACTTTTTGACCCAAAGTAAACAATATGCAATATGTAATATAATTTGATTTAAGAATGTTGAAATGTCTAATTGAATTGGCATCATATACTTTAACCTCAGAATGGACAGAGCTGCAGTTTTGATGTTCAAAATTAAAATGTAAGATATGAGCTGAATACATGGCTGACAAAAGAGACAAAAAAAGCCTGCCTTTATCTGGAAAATAAATACATTAAAAATAAAAATCAAGTACAGTCATAAATATAATTTTATATATTTCAAATTGTCCATAGTCTAATACAACCATAGATATCAAGATATGGCTGCAAATCATACAAAAATCTCTGATAGTTAACAAATTCACATTATTTCATGGTACACTATATATCATCATATCTTCCACCACTAGTGAACAACATCTCTAACCAGATCTCACCTACTCTGAGCTAGTTAACAAACTGGTGCGAGCCACTTCACTTACTTAAAAATACACTATGCAAAAAAAATCGCTCTAAATCATCACTTATGACCCACTAGAAGTGTGTGACGGTGTCTTTATCTCTGCCTCTCTTATTTTCTTTCAGTTTTGTGGTGCAAGGGACGTTCTGGGGCTGCGACCTTAAGCAGTGATGTGTGGCCCCCATTGTTACCATACTTATATCCTGCCCGTTATATGAGGCAACTGCCAACAGCTGGTTAGCTTAGTTTAGCTTAGCATAAAGACAGGGGGAAAACAGCTTAGCAGGTTCTGTATGAAGTTAACACAATTCACCTCCTAGCCTCTTTAAATCTTATTTATTAATATGTTATATGTAGTTAGTTTAACTGATACAAAAAATGAAGTCTAAACTTGACAGTCTGTGGTTTTACTGAAGGACACGTGTAGGCGCAGTGACTCGTACTGCAGTCACTGATGTTTGCAACCTCATGGTGATGACGCTCAAAAAACCCACTGTGCCTGGCCAAGACTTTGTTTCCTTTGAACAGAGCCAGGCTGGCTGTTTCATCCTGTTTCCGGTCTTTATGCAAACGTAAACCACTGTAACTAGCTGTAGCTTCATAATGAGAGTGGTATCCATCTCTTCTCCTCTAACTCTCAAGAGGAAAGTGAGTAAGCAAATTTCCCAACATTTCAAACTATTGTTGTAAATTTATATATACATATATCAAAATTTTGCACCAAAATGGTAGGCTACTATAGTTAGCGCACTAACTGAAAAAAAACTGAAAGACTGGTCAGCCACAGAAATGAACCTAAGTTGAGTCACAGTCTGGAAAAAATTACTGAAGAAACTTAACATGTAACTGCAATCACATTTTGTTTATTTGACTAAGAACTGATGTTTTCTGTGGTACATTAATTACTAAAACTGCATACAAAGACCACAGTCATAAAGTGACACTTGCACTACATTCATCAGCATGTTAAGGTAAACTGCTGATGTCACTGTATACTATACGGCCTAGGGAGCGCTGAGAAATTCTTAATGGAGGTCACAAGGGGTATAAATAAACTCCCAGCACAGGACCGGATGTGTTTTCACAGTCCCAATGCTGCACATAAATAAAATCTGTTCTAAATGAACGTCCCGTATGTGCTCCATGTGTCTTTCTGTCTCTTTGGAGTTCTTTACTGTTCCCAAAGGACATCTGAACTGTATCCTTAGCCTCTAAGGGTTTCTGTGAGCTCCTGACACATAAGTTCAATGTTTATGTTATGACTCATGCCCACCGGTTCACCAGCAGCAGTCACAGTGGTGTAGGACATCTAGGCTGTTTTATGTACGCTCATGAGTCCTGGAAAAAACCGACACACACACACACACACACTGGTGCACAGTGAAGTAGCCAGATTGCTCCAGAGCAGGGGTTGTGGCTGTTTCCAGGAAGAATGCTGGCTTTTCCACAAACCAGGCCAAAGCCAGAGCCAGAGCTCAACCACCACAGCCCACACAGCTCAGTGTGTGTCTCACATTAATCTCTAAAATCATTTGTTTAGCAGTGACTGTGAATAAATGGCACTTGTGGCCTTAGTTTGTCTAATAGGATGTCACACTTTGCCAGCATTGTAAAAACTGACACTTTTAAACTCTCAGCTCCTGTATAAGAGCAATGGAGTGCAAGCTTACTTTAAATAAAAGAGCCACCTGCTCAAACTGTTATGCCTGACAACATCCCCTGTGAGTATTCTTCACTGATAAATTATGCAAATCAATTTAACATTAACGGCTTGGGAAAAACCCAGAGTTCTAAAACATCCCGTACTCAATATAGATGTAAAGTACACTGTAGCACCTAACTTGACAAATGTGAGGTTGAGTGAGAAAATCTGCTTGAACATACCCCCCTGCAGCAGTCTGAGGATGGGGAAACAAACACAAATCAAATGTCAAAGTTCAGCAAGAGAATGCCAAGTGATGAACCTGTGTCTGACACAGAGTATTTACAGTCTAACTCAGCCACGCCCCCTTCCTCGTGACCTTTCTGTTGACCTCATTCCTACATGGTCGGAAGAGTATGTTAAGATCCTTGTTCCCACCTCTGCACGCACGGCACAGCATGTTGCATTTGACTAGAAGCACCACTGAGGCAGAAGAAATCCCCGTGGTGCAGTATATCTGCTCTCATTGCTGTAATAAGTGATAGCTCAAGTTGTGGAGCTAACTAGAGGACAGTGTTGTCAACATGCAGGATGGATGCCAGTGAAAAGGGGACAGCTAAGACCAGAAAGCCCCATGACGGGCCTGGACCGAAGAGCACAGATCACCAAGGACAGCAGCTGCATTTAACTCCTCAGTATCTCAAACAATAAAACATTAGCAGATAGAACACGATAATGTCAGGTCAGGGTCAGGTACACAACAGTGGAAGTAAAGCCAATATCAGTCATCACAGATTGGAGTTGTGTGCCTTTAGGACATCAAGGTGATTCCATTTCAAACATTTGAGAAAATATGTGTGCAAAATATCAAATGGCACAATGCTTGATTGTAAAAGTTGCTTCTAGTATCACTTCAGCTGGGTCATAATACATTTATAGTGATGTGATAGTATCATATTGCTCCTATCCTCTGTCAGCACTGATCGTATGGCCTTTACCCACAGTCTCTTAACCCACAGACTGCAAAATGTCTATCAAAAATAGTTATGATTTTGTTACCACCACATCCCAATATAAGATGGAAGCTGAGTTACACATAGACTATATCCAGCCCAGTTTTCTCATACTTCCCTCGCCACAGTCACCTTCCTTTTAATTACAGCTATCTTAGACTTGATAAGATTATACCAACTCGAGGTGACACCCCTGGTTATTTGATATGTGCGTCAGTACATAAATGCTCATAATGGCACTGAACACACTGATGTTTAGCAAGTTTAATGTTAATCACATACCTCAAGTTGGTTCAATGTGTTAGCATGCTTACATTTGCTAATTACCACCAAACACACAGCTAAGACTGATGAACATTAGTTTAGCAGGTTTAGACAAATTTAAGTTTTGATCTCATGATGGCGCTAGAATAAAAATCAGTTGGCTTCATCCACTGGGCACCATGAATGTCTGTAGAAAATTCCATGGCAATCCATCCAATAGTTGTTGAGATATTTAAGAGCGTGTTTCCAACTGGTATTAACATGCATCTTGGGAGATCCGATCGCAAGTGGACAGCTATACGTCTGTCTGTTCACACATTGGCATTACAATGTGTCACCACATGCGTCTCCAGTGAACACTCCTCACTCTATATGCAAATAAAAACTCAGCTTATGTCATTTCATTCACCATCACAGGCGACTGCTGCAGGAGTGTGAGCTCTTTGCCAACACACAAACACATACACAGTCACAGGGCTAACTGTTAGCATCATACTGCTAATGTTACTAACAGTTATTAACAGGCTTAACAGCAAAGGCAAGCCATTCAGTATCAGGGTGTGTTTTTTGGGAGCATTAAACAGCTTCTGCTGTATTAGCGTGTGCTATTCGGGCTTACACTGAACTGACCGTTCATGGAGGAGAGCAGGTCTGAAAATGGTCTTTCAGTGCTGCAGCTAACCTGTGTAATGGCAGCAGCAGAAAGTTTGCTTCTCAAACAGGGAGTCGGCAAGGACGTCAGTTGAGTGAGCCCAGTCTGTCCCAGGACACAAGTGTGGACTGAGCAATCTGAACTCAAGATGCATTGAGGACACATTCACATCTGTACTTAAGGCTGTACACTTGTACACTTGATCACCCAAAATGCATGTTAATACAGGGTGTAAATAGGGCCTCAGTCAAGACCAAGGCAGTGGACAGAAAATACTTAAGCCGCTCTGCTGGCGTGGCTAAAAACCAAAGGTGAGTCACTGAGTAACTCATGAGTGATACATCAAACTCTGTTGCAATCAAAGACTAATGTGAAGTCATGGGATTAAACAGCGTGATGCTCATCTACAGTGTTGGAAGCTCTGTGCATATGTTTCTCCAGGGTACATCCAAGATAAAGTCATCAAAGAGTTGCCATTGAATGGACACATAAATTAATGTCTCTTGGTTCAAAGGCTGGCAGTCAGTTTGGGGACTGGCAGTGCCTGCAAACCTGGCAGGTGTACTAAACCAGTGCTAAAAGGGAGCTATTCATCTGACTGAAGAGACTTGAACTCCCTTCAGCAAGAACACACACCCATACACACAGACACAAAACTTTTATCCCTAACCAAACTTGACTAGACAGGTTTGGGAGGGACCTAATAAGGCATTGTTACAACAGCACTCATCTGCCATCATGCAGTACCACAAAAGAAAGTGAGCTAAGTTCGATTCACTGGAGCCTGGACTGGCTTGTGTCAGACTGTCAGTCTTGGGGCAAATGCAACGTGAGCCAAATAGAAGGCCTCCCACGCTGTCTGAGTATAATGAGGGTTAATCTCTTTGCAGCTGCAAGTAAGAACAGACGGTTTTTGAGAGTGGCACAAAAAGGCCCGGTGGCGCTTTCAACTGGTCACAGTGTACAACGGCTGAGGGGTTTCAAGGTTACACATGGACGTGACTAATGCAGGGGGTAAACATCCCACACGTGAAGCTGTGTGTGACCTCAGAGAGTTAGTATTTTGACCTGTACAGATCAGGAATATTAAAGAGGCAGGCCTAAGCATAACAAATCAGACATTTGCAAAATACAATATTAGCACCGAAATCAGCATTTAACGGGTTAAACTCCAGGTACACAAGATGAGGAAGAGATAAAGCAAACACTCCTTTGGCATTCAGCTACTCTGAGACTTTGATGTTATTGTCATTGCTTTTTTAACCTTTACAAAACTACTCTGTTTCAATTTCCTGCAACATGCTGCTCTCTTACCTTTCCTCTTGTGTTTTCTTAAGCGCCAGAATACAACCAGGGTGACTAGGTGCCCCACAACCACAAGGGCGGGGAGAGTGGCTCCTGGGGGGCTTGAGGGCATTTGTTGGGACAGATAGAGATAAGGTAGAGGGGATGAGGGGATAAGCTCTGGCTGTGGTGACAGGTGGGCCTTTACTCGGACGGGGAAGAGGGGAGTGGGGCAGTGTGGGTGTGGCATGGACATTTTAAAAAAAGGACCCAGGCTGGAATTCCTGCTGTTTCCCCCACCCTGAGGTTATTACTCAAATTCTTCTTCTGGTCTGCTTCTCCTGATTAGTTCAGCTGTTTTCCTGACTGATGTATCCTTTACAATGTGTGGTTTCTTTTACAAAGGACAGCATTTAAAGAGAAAATAATCTTGTCTGTATTTTTAATTTCAAGTTTTGCTGTTATAGATTTCTCTATCCATTAGGTTAAGCACCTTTCTGTGTGAATTCATCAGGAAGAAAAATAACTTGATGCCTATCTGATGCACCTCTGTGACTCATTCCATCATGTTACAACTTCTTTCTGTTATCACGCAGGATGGGCTTGTTATCTGCATTCTTGGCTAGTAACCAATTTCGGGAGGACAGGGTGAAGCCATAATTATTAGTCTGAGGTGAGTCAAACTAGATTTTGTTTTTCTGATACAGACTTTATAAAAGGACTCTGTGATTATTACAACACCCTTTAAAAGTATTGCTACTGGAAGAAGCAAAAGATCACTCTGATGAGAGTTCTTTATATTACAGAAAAAACATACATAGATAAATGATGTGTGATAAAAATTTAAAAGCCTCATTATTATTTTGGACACAGCAACAAACACAGTTCATGACACTGGGATTGTTACAAAAGGAGGTGGTCGTAGTTTTTCTGGCAATCTGAAATAGCCCAGACAGACACACACAGCTGTCTCTCACACACACACACTAACTAAAAAGTTTTTAATAAAATACACTCCATGTAAGTCACCCCTGCTTGTTGATGTCCATCAGATGTCTTATTGACAAGACAGACACCTTCTGAAGGGAGTGAGTGGAGGGTGTGGGGTGGGGGTGGGGGGTTACATATCCCTCTTCAACCTCTGCCCTCACCTTCTTCTATCTACATACCATCAAATAAAGGAAAATGTTGAAGGCAGCCAGCCTCACTCATGATTCAAGTCAGTCACATTGTAGACAGGTTTAAATATGGAACACAATCTGCGCTGCAGTAGCTGAAGGTTACTCTGCGATAAATGTGTGTGTCTGTTGTTGGTTGAGTACGTGCACCGATCAGGAACACAACAAATTCACACGGAGCCTTTGCCAAAAACTCAACGACGGTCAGCAGCCAGACAGACAAACGCAGTTAGACACAGACACGCCACAGCAACCTCCACTCTGTGGACCTACCAGGTATGATCTTCATCTAAAGAGACGGTACAGGGGAGGAAGAGGAGGACGGGGTGAAAAAATAGAGAGCTGGACTGAGGGAGAATGAAGAGGACAGGAGAGGCTCCTGTTTGTTTGCGCTGTACTGCCTTGTTTCTCCCTTGTGTTGAATTCTGACAGGCTGCGCCTGCTGCTTGGATCCGTCAGCCTGCTCTCTCGTGGCCAAGGGAGGAGGGACGACACGCCAGGGCAGGGGAAGGGGGCAGGGGCGAGGGGCGAGGGGCGAGGGGCGAGGGGCGATGAGGGCTGAGAGGGGTGGGTGGCCGGGGGGAGTGGGCTGTAGACTGAGGGTTATAAATATCTACCAGAGCCAGATGATCACACAGTGTCACAGTTAGAAACTGATGGTAGAGCTCTGGCGGGACACTTGGCTATAGTTGCTCCCTAGAGACACCCCCCACAAACACAAGCAGACACCTCCCCCCTCCCTCTCTCTCTTCCTACTGCTCTCTTTGATGATGATGGTGGCAGGTTTATTCTATCATATTAAGTCACAGCACCGAGCCAGGAAACAGATCTCAATCAAGAGCCCTCTGGGAAACAGCATCATTAACATATGCTAGAGACATCATGTGGACATAATATGGTCATCACATACAAAAGTAGACTCATCACTATTATACGACAAGAAGCATTGATGCCATACAGTACATGGTTTACTCCATGATAAAACAAAATACAGCATGTAATGTAATGGGATATAGTCGTAAAACTTGTAAGCTCCATTTCTGATTTTCTAGCTTTGGTGCGTATTTTCGTACTGCTAATTTTTGTGGATCTTCGTGATGTTTTCAGCTTGTTCTAATGTTCCTCTAATGATGCATCACTTATATCAAGAGTGTTCACTCAATGCCTGACATTTAAACTGTAAATGAGATGGTTAAACTGGATATGTTCAGTGTCATTATAGGAAAAACCACTGGCAGTAACTCTAAGAGGACAGAAATAGCATCAAAGTCAGTAAATATGAAAACTGAGGGCTAAGATGGATTCAGTAATTATTAAATCATATAGACACACGCACAGTCTAGTGACAGACAGATTACAAGAGAGTTTGGCATGGCCGAAGCTCTCAATGTTCATCCCCTTTTGCTTTTGGGATCACAGCAATGCACAACATTCTCTAAATATAGTAGCTTCTAATATGTACATACGGCTTCATCAATTGTTAAGTTGACAACTGGTTCCAGTTCTCCCTGTAAAAGCAATTCCACCCAGTGTCTGGAGAGTAGAGCTGGGATTGTTTTCTCTCATGGACACTAAAGATGGATGCCCTGTGTGAAGCCACGACAGCTATACTGAGAAACCATGTAGGGGCTTTACAGAGGATCGCAGGGAATTCCTCCATGAACATCCTCGTGTGCCTTCACAAACCTCTGAACTTAAAGGGGAACTATGCCCATTTTCAATATTCATACATGTCATTGCTATGGCCTAAGTCAGTCCAAAAATATTATTAAACATGAGCAAGTCTCTTATAAATCCAAAAACTAGAGTGCTAAAACTTAAATTTGTGATGTCATAGGGTATAAAGTCTGTAGCTGCTTCATAGACAATGAGTGGATGTTATAGATGACACTAAGAGCGCCCAGACGAACATATGAGTGGCTCATTTCCACAAATATTGATTGAATTTTTTTTTTCTTAGGCCATAGAAATGACATATTGGAATTCTTAATTTAGGTGGTGTGCCCCTTTAACTACGCCTCACTCACACATCAGTCATGTCAGGACGCAAAGCCGAAAGGTATTCCAAGCTTGTGTCCAGAGGGGAATACCTCTAGTCTCAATGCACACCCATATACTGCTGGATCTCCATTTTGTAAACACAGCTCTCCCCCACTTAAAAATCAATCTTAACAAAGCAGGTGGTGAGGCTGCTCTTGAGAAAACGCTGCACAAAGTAAACATAAAGGTCAAATTTAAAACAGGGCTAAAAACTCCCAATGAAAACATGTGTAGGCTCTACAGAGGCCTCACAAACTTAAACTATTCTTCCAACTTTCTCACAAAACTGAAGTAGAGTTAGTCAGCCCCTGTAATAAGGCCCAACATGTACCCTGGGAAATGACTAACATCATAGCCATCTGAGCCAAACCCTCAATATATTCCACATGTTATCGATCTTTCTGTTTCCTGGGTCTGGCCTGCAGTTAGCAAACTGTTATATTGCTATAACAGATTTCTGACTCTGCATCACTGTCCAGCTTCTACTCATTATGTTGCAATGGACTGCTATTAAATTTGATACCAAACACTTTGTGCTCGCCAACGCGGCACTTCAAACTGGCAACTAAAACTCCCGTGTTGAAGATCACACACAACCAGCCCATGGGAGAGGATTATGTTTTGGTTGCTCATCACAGTGTCTTTAATCATGCACGCACACTTTTTCATCACTTTTTCATTATTTACGTCTTTTAAAAATCCAGGTTTAAATGGATATCACAAGGGTAGTGATTACTGATGTTTGTTTTATATTTAAATCAGGATTTGATAGAAATATTGCAGCAGCTTTGGAGGATTACAGTCGCCTTCTCGGGTTTCATTCTGTATTTTCAGCACTGGCACACACTGTGTCAACAGTATCTCTTCATTGTCAAAATGTTTGTGTCTCAATTTATGAAAGGTAAGCATTCGTTCTGACACTCATGAGTGCAATAAAATATTAGGAGTGATTTAAAAGGCGGAGTCAGCAGTAAAAGATAGGGCATGGCAGCTAAGGTCATTGACTCTGTTTTGAGCAAAACATCGCTGGTGGTCAACAGCAGCATGAGATTCTACTTAAGCTGCCAGCACACAACACAGGCTCTTGATAGATAGCATGAGATTGAACGTTCATTTTGTCCCCCATTCTTTTTTTTTTCTCCTCAAAAAGGTCAGGCTCATAACTCAAGCTCTCAGACTTGAGAATGGTCTGCGTGAGTCATAGGATCAAAATGATGTGCCACCATAATGAGAGGCACAAAGCTGCAGCCGTACTGTAGCTCTTCATTTAAGCAATCACACAAATATGCGTCGGGCATGATTTCAGAGATGAAAAACATGGAGGACCTCACTGCCCTGTCTGGGATGTGATTTACTCAAATTGCCCCTGGTGCCATGTGTGGGCAGAGTTTAAACAGCCTCTCCAGCATGTCCATGTCATACAGATCACATATGGCAACCTCTGTTCAAGAAATCAAAAGTGCCACACCGTAATGTCAAAGTGTTCCCTTGAAATCTAAACCAGCTTAAGGAGACCTTGTTTTGAAAGCAACATATTTGTGGCGTAAGTCGAATTTTCAAATACTTTCCTTCTTCCTTGTTTCCACATCACTGATGCAATAAAAGAGAGACAGAAACTGGAGTAAGACAAAGGCAGACATACCTAACTCTAACTATACCCCAGGGTCCAACTGATTCTACTGACAGCTTGATGAGCTAACATACCTTGAATACCACACTCAGATGGATCACAGCACTAAAAATTGTACCTTTGTGAACCATTGCCCTGTCTCACACTACTCATCATGTCTGTAGTAAAAATCTGAAGGGAACTGCTTTGACAATGGTGCAAAAATCTGGTTAATGCAAAGCTTAATAAGCAAAAGGAAAACATGGTTTATCCACACATGCATGCATTACCTGGAGATTTACCAAAACTAACTACAGCTGTAGCATATGGTGTGTATGACACATGACAATGGTTGGTAATGGACAGCAGATGTCAGCAGTGGGTCACCGAACACGGTGGTCATCTGACAGACTGGCACTGCTGTGTCCATATCTGATAACGTCACAGACTCCAAAGTAAAACTGAAATCTTTGTGAATGTTCACAGTTTTAATCATTAATGTTAAAGTTACATTTGCTTTAGATGTTGAATCACTGCAATGAATATAAGTTCAGTTTAAAGTTCTGTTTATGATGAGTCCCATATGCTGTTTACTGTGTCTGTGAGTCATAAATAAAGTTTTATCAAAGTGCAAATAAGGACTTATTTTCCTGATGAATTCCACAGACTGAATAAAGGAACGAGGCTGCTAATTGAATCCAGATCTGCTGTCACGTGTGGAACCAAACAAACACACCCTGCGAGCTGTGAGCAAGCTATTCCAACTTCCTGACTCTTTGTCCGTTGCTCACACCCACAAAAGACAACGCCCATGTGATGTCCTTGCCATCCGCCCTCTTTAGGGCTGCAAAAATTCACATGACAGTCAAAACAACACATAATTTCACCGTTGAAAGTTGTGAAATATTAGACATCATCCAAGACCTAGAATCACATGAACATGCATCATGATTTCAGAGGAACACTGCAAGTTTCACTTCAGCAGAATCAACTGCAGAGTGGCACGCAAATGGCACCTTTTTATAGGGCGTTAAGCAAAGGAGGCCCACGTTTACTACTACTATCACATTGTCTGCATAACTCCCATATCCTTCGCATGCCGTTTCATGATGGTATGCAAGGGGAATGCTTATCTTCTCTGCAAGACAGGCTGAAAAGAGAAGCAAGAAAACAACCACAGAACATAAAACAGTGCCAAGAACACAGTCTTACTGGAGCAAAGAGGAGAAACTCTCCCAAAAGCACCACACCTCCCTTTCTTAGGAAGCCTGGCTTGAACTCACACACAACTATCTCTACAGGGAACAGGCGAGGCTGAATCTCAGCAAACAGCCCCACCTTGTTGGAATGACTGCAGGTCTGCATAATCTCATTTGGCAAATACTCAGAGATGGCTCCAGAGATTACTGTTTGCACTGACACATGTGTAGCACAGTTCACTCCTTAACCAAAATATGGAATACCCCACCCAAAAAGTCTGATTCTTGGGTTTGTTTAACAGAATGAAAGTTGCCACTGACACATAATCTGCATGTAAATAATGTATTAAATTACAGGCAAACTTACTTAATGAAGAAGTATAGTTTTATATAGTTGAGTATAACTTTCACCTTGTGACTATGCTTGTCATAATGCCTGTGTGAAATCTGACAGTGCCTCGAATACACTACAGGGCATGCAATGACACTGTTACTGAGCCTTCATCTATTTTAACACACAGATAATTAAATCACAGCCACATCTCAACTGAGTCTTCTCACCAGCTCACTGAAACTATTCCTAAAGAGAGACTGCCTCTAGTCCACATCACAAAGCAGAGGCTGGGCTCTCTACCATGTAACTTTAAGCTATAAACTGCAATCAAATCACCCCAAATAACACTTTGGAAGAGAAGTCAGAAACAATTACAGTATGGGAACGTTCCTACTAAGTCCAAAACAATATGGAGGAGCGACAATAGAGCTGTCATCAAATACCCTACAAAATACCTCCCACACTTCAAAGAAAGGTGAGAACCTTGATGTTCGGGCAATTACGTCACATGCACAGTGAGAGTAAGACAAGCTAGGAAGTAGGTTATTTGGCATGCATTCAAACAAACCTTCAACGAAGTTAGGCCATTGCTTCTCCTCTGGCGCCTCCAGTGAGTGGTCCCAGTCTTCCTCAGGTGAGGCTCCTTGCACCCTGACCCCTGGCGCTGCTCCCAAAAGTGCACGCTCTATGGCAAGTTCTTCCAGAACATCCAGGTCCAGTTCCTCTTCATCCTCAGGTATTACAGGTGGAGGAGGTGACTGCCCCCCTGCCTCAGGACTTATAACCTGCTTCACCTCAACTATCTCTTCAACTACTACAATTTTCCTCTTCATGGCGGCCTCGTCTGTGTCTGAGCTTCCGGAGTCACAGGTGTCCACCAGGTGAAGCTGGTCAGGCTGGGCAGCTGCGGGTGTGGCAGTGGCAGAGGGTGTGTCCTCTTCCAAGTCGTTCTTCTTCTCTTCCTCCTGTTTTAAGGCCTCGGAAACAGAGAGCCTTTTCTCTGTGCTGCGCTCTGCTGCCTGACTGGCTGAATGTTGTGCAACTCTGGGAGGCTCCTCTTGCTTGTCGAGGGGGCTGGCCTGAGCCGGAGCTACAGCTGCCTGTGCTGTTACCGCTGGTGCTGCTGACGCTAATTCTCCGGCTGCGGGTGCTTCCCTCGCAGTGGAGGATGTTTTTGGTTTCGGAACCTCCCGCTTGATTTTTTCTGTAAAGAGCAGCGCTGGCTCCACCTCCCCTTTGTCTGCCGGGGCCTCACAGAGCACAGCTGCTGCCTGCCCGGTTTCCTCACTGCACATTCTTTCAGGAGTCATCTTTGGAGAAACATTTAGTTCTGTCAATTCAGAGGTCGTGACACGGCTGACTTTAACTGTGGCCTCGGGCAATGATGTAATGTTAGGGGATAGTTCAGCTTCAGGCAAAAAGACTTGCTTTGTGTTTATGGTGTCTGATGGTGGTGCCTGCGCCTGCTTCTTCCCTTTACCTTTCTTCTTCCCTTTTGAAGATTCCTCTGCAGCTTTCCCTGTGCTTATTAAGGATTTAGTCTCAACTATGGGTTTCTGAGATTCTGACATTGGTGCCGGGCTTTTCCCTTCAGGTTTAGGACTTGCTTGTATGAGCTCCACTTGAGTTATTTTCTGCACAGTCACTTTTTCCACTTTAGTGACAGTCAGTTCCTCAGATTTCACTGGCTCCGTGTGGGGCATTTTAGCGGTTAACTTGTCCTCAGAGCATAATGGTCCATGTGTTTTTTTGCTGACACTGCTTCCCTCAACCTTCTCTTTTACTTGTGCATCATCTTTGAGCACCACTGGGGGCACTGCTGGGATATGATCTAGTGGTCGTGATGCTGCTTCAGAAATACTCTGGTCCTTAGTTTGTTTAGAGTCTTCAAGTATTGGCTCCCTTTTTGTTTGTTTAGGGGCTTTCTTTATTTTCCCTCCATCTACGTCTGTTTTAGCCTGAGTCTTTTTTTCTTCTACAGGTCCCTCAGTCGTTACGCTGGTAAACACGGTCTGTGGCTCTGAGGTAATCACTGGTGTGGGTTGAAGGGTTTTTTCAGCCACCTCCTCAGGGGGCAAATCTATACAGGGTTTATCCTTCTCCATCTTTGACTCAGGTAGTTCCTCTGTACTCTTGGATCTCTCACCTTGAGATTTCTTTTTCTTCCTTTTCGATTTAGAGCTTCCCTCAACTACTTGTTTGGTTTCAGTCACCACCTCCGTAGTGGCAACATTTTCACTGAGCTGAGGTGACTCTTTTTGTGCTAATGTGGGGCCCTGCACTGAGGCTTTAAGGGCCTCATCTGGCACTGTTTTTGCATCTTTCTTGACATGAGAAATCACCTTAACATCTGTTTTCTCCTGCTTTGTAATAACCTCTGTTTCTGTAGCTTTCCCTTTGACAGGTTTTGCATCCTCAGAAGTGGCAGTCGGTGCTGAGAGAGTCGTTTTAGTAATGGTAGTTTTAACTTCAAGTATTGAGGACTCAGTCACCACAGTGGGTTCCTTGGGCTCTGCTGAGAGATTCACTGAAGTCACTTTAGCATCAGTGTGCACCTGAGTCACTTTAACTTTAGAGATCTCCTTCTCTGCATTAGTGGATGATACTGGCTCGCTGGTGGTACTGTCGGGTGGGGGTTTGGTGGTCTCCTGAGTGACAGTTACTTTGGCAGTTTTCTTGGCTTTCTCATGATCTATTTTGGATTCAACTGGGGTCTTCACTTCTGCAGGTTTAATTGATTCCTCATTAACCTTTGCACTCTTAAGCTTCTCTTCCTTGATGTCTTTACTGACAGGTTTTGTGATGACAGGGGTGGAAGTGGGAGTGTCAGTATTGAGTTTGGAGGTTTCCTGAGCAGCAGCCTTTGTGATAACTGGCTGGGCCGTCATGTTATCAGGTGCTGTTTCAGCTGTGGCCTTGACCTCTGCAGGTTTAACTAGACCTACAATCATCTTTTTTGTCTTCTCTTTCTTGACATCTTTATTGGCGGGTTTTGCGATGTCAGGGGTGGAAGTGTCAGTGTCAGTGGGAAGGCTGGAGGTTTCCTGACCAGGAGTCATTGTAATATCTGCTTGGAGTTTAACTTTCTCATTTGCTGTTTCAGCTGTAGCCTTGAGCTCTGCAGGTTTAACTGGATCCACAATTGCCTGTTTTGTTTTCTCTTCCTTGACATCGTTATCAATGGGTTTTGCGATGACAGGGGTGGAAGTGTCACAAAGATGACTGGAGGTTTCCTGAGCACCAGCCATTGTAGTAGCTGCTTGGGGTTTTACTACTGCATTTGCTGGTTCTGGTGTAGCCTTGACGTCTGCAGATTTAACTGGATCCACAATCACCTTTTTTCTTTTGTCTTCCTTGACATCTTTACTGACAGGTTTTGTGATGACAGGGGTGGTGACAGTGTCAGTAATGAGTGTGGAGGTTTCCTGTGCAGCAGCCTTTGTGATAACTGGGTCAGCCTTTATGTTATCCACGGCTGTTTCAGCTGTAGCCTTGGCCTCTGCAGATTTAACTGGATCCATGATCACCTTTTTGGCCTTCTCTTCCTTCACAACTTTACTGACAGGTACTGTGATGACAGAGGTGGAAGTCACAGTAGTAGTAATGAGTGTGGAGGTTTCTTGAGCAGCAGCCTTTGTGATATCTGGTTGGGCATTTATGTTATCAGGTGCCATTTCAGTTTGAAGCTTGACCTCTGCAGATTTAACTGGATCTACAATCATCTTTGTTGTCTTCTCTCCTCTGACATCTTTCTTGGCAGGTTTTGTGATGACAGGGGCGAAAGCGTTCGAGTCAGCGAAAAGACTGGAGGTTTCTGGAGCAGCAGCCTTTGTGATAACTTCTTGGGGTTTTACTTTATCATTTGCCGTTTCAGCTGTAGCCTTGACCTCTGCAGATTTAATCAGATCCACAGTCACCTTAATTGTTTTCTCTTCCTTGATATCTTTACTGACAGGTTTTGTGATGACAGGAGTGGCATTGGCAGTAAGCAGACTGGAGGTTTCCTGAGAAGCAGCCTTTGTAATAACTGCCTGGGGGTTTACTTTACCATGCGCAGTTTCAGCCATAGCCTCAACCTGTGCAGATTTAATTGGATCCACAATCACCTTTTTTGTCTTCTCCTCTTTGACTACTGTATCATGAAGCATTGTTATAGCTGAATTGCTTGTTACCACTTCCTTAGGCTTCATGAAAGCTTTTTCATCAGCGATCTTGAGCTTCTCTGTATTTATTTTGGCAGTGGATGGTTCAGCTGGGATCTTTGATGTTGCAGCACCTGTAGCCTCAGCAACAGAAGCCACACTTAATGGTAGGGCTGCCTTGGAGAACACTGATGTCAGAGTGGTCTGTGGCGCATCCTGTTTCAAAGCTGCTTTCTGAGTCTGGGCAGAAATTGGTGCCTCCTTTTGGACTTCAGCCATTCTTCTCTCCTGTGAGGCTGTTACTGGCTTCTCACTGCTCACATCAGGCTGCTGATGAGAGACTCTTCTCACCCTGCTGTCCTCCATCATTGCTGACTCATTTCTGAAGTTGTTTCCCCTCCTAAACAGAGGCTGACGTTGGTCCTCCATTTCCCATGATGCTTTTGGCCTGACTGGCTCTGCAGCCAGTGGACGACCCCTAAACCTGGGGGTCCTATCAGAGTAGCTCTCTTTTTCTCCAGGACCCATCATCTTATGGCGGTAGCCTTGACGTTCAGCCAGAGACTCTTGGCTCTCTGCTTCACCCCTGCGTCCTGGCTTAGGAACATAAGAAGTAGGACCTTCTACAGATTGGACCCGTGAAGCCCGGTGGGCAATGGCCAGGGTGGCAGCTGGCTTCCTGATCCTCTGCAAGGAGGCAGGAACAATCTCAGGGGGCAGGTGGAGGTAGTCACGCAGGTAAACAATGCCCTCGTTGGTCAAGTACCAGTAAAAATGTCTCCAGGCAAAAGTCTCTTTCACATAGCCCCGAGACTTAAGAGACCCCATGGCACGGATTACTTGTAGGTTGCTCACACCTTCTATCTCAGGGTGCTTGGCTTGAGGCCTCTTGTCCTTCTTGGCCACCATGACACCATCTCTGAACAGGACCTCATAGATGGCCCTTAGTTCCCGCAGGGGCATCAGCATTCCAGCAACCATTGTGCTTTATGTCAATATGCTCTCTCAAAGTAAAACTGAAAATAACAGCATGAAAGGAAGATAATTAAGATAATCTCACGTCCTGTTGCGTGAAAGAATCCAGTGGCAAAACCGGCTGTCACGTGCTTCTCAATTCATTTAGAAAAAAAAAATGATAGAAGAAATCCTTGTAAACTTTTTTTCCTTACTCTCTCTTCCTCCTGTTCTTGCTGATCCGTTGGATATCGTGAAGAAAAAGTATATTCCTCTGTGAAATCTGACTTAAACAAAGTCAAAAGTGTGCTGTCCCCCCCTACATTCAGCGTGGCTGGGAATGAACAGTCTCCGTTCTGCCGAGATGGCAATGACAGAATGGAAGAGAGGCAGCGTGTGTGTGAGAGTGTGAGAGAGAGAGAGTGAAGCACACTTCTCGGTCCGGCTCCTCCTACCTTCTCTCTCTATTTCTTAGGAAAAAACTGGCATGGAAAAAAATTCTCACTAAAGTAAATAGTACAGCAGGAAGTAGGAGGCAAAGAAAAAAACATATGCAATAAACTGATTGAAATAAAAAGGGTGCAAAGTCAAACAGATGGAGCAAAGCACCTAAGAAGTGTGTTAGAGCACATGTTCTGTAGCTCTGTGACTCTCACGGAGACGCCTACCCACACACCAAAGCACACGCCTCCTATAATGTACACACACACCTCTAAACACACATTAAGACCGGCAGACACACACCCTTTGGCGTGTCACACACACACCGGTCCTGCAAATGAGCTATTCTAAACAGGGATTAGTTTAGAGAAGAAAGAGAGTCAACCAGTTGGCATACATCTATCCTGCCTTGGGCATCAACTTTATGTAGGTTATCAAGTACATGGCGTCTAGTTTTACACATTTCCCGATCAGGTATCACTGAAAAGCTTTTACGCACAGGGTGTGGCTTTTTGGATCTCATTTCACATGGTCTTTTGCATGTGTAAAGTAAAGGTGACATGTATCACTGAATGTATTTTGGTCTCTAGGATCACGGAGAATATGGAAAGACAAAACTGACATGACAGTTTAACTCCCACACTGGTAGTCTGATGGGACCCATGCTGATTTAGTCTAAAAGAAAGAGAAACATCAAGTTCAAGTCTAATCATGTCTGTGTTTGTTGGAGGGTCACCAAGTCGCCAAATGAAGGAAATTACATCGCCTAATCAGTGTTTCCCATTGCAGCTCATTAAAGTGATGCAACAGGCTGCAAAGCACCCTAAAGTTGTGCTGCTGCTTCAGACACCTAACATTCGGGCTCTGTGCCTCCATTTAGCAACCAAGAATCTGTCTTGCGCAACTAAATAAAGAACTGCGCATTATAGCTAACCTTTTCAGCACTCCCAGGAACATGATATCAGATTTCTATCCCTAGATCACTTCTCCCTTCTGTACATCTGTCTCCTGTTCGTCTCTCTGTGTCAGTGAGAGTGTCCTCTCATAGTTAGTGTCAGAGCCAAACTGGCAGGAAAACTGACCATTGTTGGGACAGAGCAGAGGAGTACATGTTCACTCATCTCATTGAGAAAGAAAAAGGATTTACTGAAGAGTAGAGTAAGCTCAGGGTACCGTGCTGGAACACAGTGGTCTAGTTGCGAAATTATAGAGGCAATGAAATGATGCATTCCCCCTGCTGTCTGAAACCACACACACTATTACACATCCAAACACAGGCGGAAAACTGTTTTCATTTTATTCGCCATGGCAACAGTCAAATGAAGTGAGCCAGTTCTGACTAAGCCACATATCCGCTTTCTGGACTGCAGCGGAGCAGTGGGCCATAAATCTGTTGTCCTGGACAGCTGGACTACACTGTCATTTATCAGACCACTATTTGACAAGACAGTGTGATCTGAGACAAGCTATTAGCACGCTGTCAAGCTTTCATTAGCAATTGGGATATAAAAAATTACCTGAGGGTAAGATTATAGTCGTATCTGCTTCAAACCACGGACAAACATTAGAGAGGCTCTTTGATGATTTTCAACCAGCTTTATTTCACAACAATGTGGGTAATATGTGTAAATGAATGATGGTAAACTTCTCTCCATCCTAACAGTGCAAAGATCTCCCTGCTCATCTCTCAGCTCAAATCTGCTGCATGACACGTTTCACATATTTTAGTGCACTGTTTGGCTGTTATACAAGAATCTGTGAACAGGAAGAGGCTGCCATACTGTCTCTGTGTTGTGGAAATGGAGGCAGATAAAAGTGAGATTCTTAAAGGCAACCTAGACAGCTGCCTAAGGGGGGGGGGGTGTTACCAGGGGAAGCTTGTCTAGGACACCGAATGTGCTAGGCTCGGCACTGATTGCTTATCAAATATCAGCCAAGATCCTGTTATTGTGTTCTCGCTAAGAATATGTTCAGAAATATATTTAAACTTACCATTTAACTGTAATTCAAAATCATTTGTTACTAGCCAGTTGCCATATTATTTCCTTTGTCAAAATGGCCAAGCTCACGTTATGTCACTGACCAGTGGGAGCTTTTATTGGTCTAGGGCAGTGCAGTGCAGTGCATTCTGGTAGTTGTAGGATTCTTTACCTCTTGAGTAAAAGCAAATGTCACAGCCCCTTTTCTCTGTTTTCTCTGGTCATATAGCACCAATTTTAAAAGTATTATCATCTTTCTATTGCATAGACAGGCCATCTTTCCAACGGTGAAATATTTCTTTAAATGTAAAGACACTAAAAATAGTTTTTAGTAGTTATGTCTTCACTAATGCTGTCAGGTAAACAATCCCTGTCACACAACAGTTCCTTGACATCTATCAAGTCAGGCTAGGTGGTGACGCCCTAGGCCATGAATGTACTCCACCTATAGCAGATATGCTCTAAAACGTCCCTTAAGATAACTTTAGAAGTTCATGTGGGGTCAATGATTCAGACTGATGGCTGGGAGGAGTTTTCCGGGGAGGAACAAAGGGATCCTCAGGTTCATTGTACAGGAGAGGCATTCTTTTGTATTACGAAATTGTGAAATGTTTTATCATTGACATGCTGCAGTTTGCCCTGCATTGACGCAGAGGAGGTGGACGTGGCGGCTCTGTGTGTGCACGTTCAAGTATGTACAGTGTATGTAAATTACATCAAGATGTTCTGAAGCTTGCTCAACTCCATTTGGTATTTTGTGTCACACTGCTGATTGTCTCGTTGGCCGTTAACAGGTCATGTAAAGCAACATATAAGGCGCTCATTCAAACAGAAAAGAAAAAAGCAAATATGTTGCTGATCAGCACCAATGACACACTGGTCAACTATGTGTTCAAATTCATTCCTGGAGCCCTCATCTCATTTGGGGTAATCTGCATCACCATGCATGGTGCTTTGCTCTCCTGGCCTCAGATCACTGTGATTTCATGCACTGTTTATGCACAAAGTGTTCAGTGAACTTCAAACTTCCCACAGTGACCCTTATTCTGGCCTGAGGCCCAGTCCCCTCAGCCACCCAAATATTAAATATGCCCGATTCAACAGAAATACTGTATTCCCCTTTGCTATGGACATGCTGTTTTTACAGAGACTTGGTGGTTACAATAGCTGTGTGAAGGTCTGAGGTGTTATTAGCAACATGATAAATAATCAGAAATAGACCCTTTGACGGGAATGGGACTTACACTCACTATAGACCTAATGGCGCCTAATTTCATTCAGTCTATAAACAGATAGTGCAGCAGCAGACAGCTGCAAATAGGAACATGATTTGATTGATTGAAGCAGATACAGGAGTAATAAGACTTTGGGGAAGAGGGAATAGTTTCCTGGTTAGGAGTCCACTCCTGCTTCGATGTTTCAGAACTACATGGGGCCCAGAATAGACTTGTCACCACCAACTGATGGTGGCTGGCGACTGGCCAACTGTAAAGGCCTGCTGCTCTGTGCGGTCCTACACACGTGCCCCCCCATTCTGATATCAGATCCAAGCTACTCCAGCCACTTCCAAGGAAAGCAAAGGTCAGCAGAGCCTTTACCCACTAATGTATGTGCTTACATTACAGTAAGTTTGTGCAACCTCAAACCCATGTAGAAACTAAAGAACATGCTAGAATGATGGATTCTCCTCATGAATGACACACGTAATTCTAATGTAGCCTCCTACATTACTATCAAGTTGTTAGAGTTTACAGTGAGGTTAAATTTAGCCTTAAAGCAGGAACAAATGCAATAGATCTAAGAGCAATAAGAGCTACTAATGAGAACACACTGAAGCTTTCTAGCTGAGCACTACTAACTGGAACTAATTTTCACACAGTATTTTAGAGCGCGACACTGAAAATAAATTTTATAAAGTAAGGCACCTACTGTGAGAGCAGACACAGAAACAGAGAGGATAACATTAGGGATGGATTAGGGGAGGGTGGCCCTCTACCCCAAATCATGACTTGCACTTATGGAGTTGTGACGAATCATTCAGCAATGCATCGAAGCTCCTTTTTTATCTCGCCGATAAGCCTATTTTCATCCGAGGGGCTTGTCTCCTGGCTGGGTATAGTTAGGTGGCTGAACTTTCAGTTGGGGACAGCTGTGCCCCCTGACAGAGCTGACATATGTCAGGGCACAAACACCTCTGACCCAGGAACCTGCTAAAGTTAGAGATAGTTGTAAACAGCTTTATATGGAGGTGGGCGTTGTCACCACAGTAGTTATAGCCTTTCCCTGTAGTCCATTCTAATCAATTCATAAATTGATGCTTCAACTAATCACAAAGTCAGTAATCAAATTTAAGTGGTGTGATTAAAAAAAAAAAATGCTGTAAATTAGCGTAAAAGAGCCTCCAAAGACTGAAAAAGCAAAATAGTGACAAATATAAATATTTATTTGCAAGAAAAGGCTTCAAAGTGGATTCACATGTGGTCTCTTCACTTTAAACATTCTCAAAAAAAGAGATGTACATTTGTTACTGATATCACACGCTTGCAGGGTTTAGTCTAGATGAATAAGGACAATAGTTAAGGCACACTATGGCACCTTTCTCTGGAACTGATACCAGACCAGACATCACAGTTGTTTCATAGTTACCTGTGATACTGATGTTTTTCTTCTTCCCTTCAATAAAGGCTATTTTAACATAGATAAAAATACTAAAATTAAGACACCAAATGGATTATTTGACATAGTTTTGGCCCCAAAGGAAGAAAAAATAAATGATTCAAACTTCCATTTAGTTGATGTCCTCACTGTATTAAATGACAGGGTAGAACACTATCATCACCATTACTTCCCTCGAAATACAGTTTGATTTTTAATTTGTTTTCCAGTCCAGAAAAACGTAAGTTACCCTTTATTGTTATTGAACCACAATGGTGCAATTAGGGTCTAAATATTTTGGGAAGCTGTTTTTCTGTGGGCCCTCTGCAGTCTGCTCAGTGGTTTGATTTAATAGTTCTAACTATGACTTGTCCATATTATGTTCATCTGATCATGGTCCAACAGTGCTAACCCTAGACTATTCTTTCATTTCTATTGTGAAGTCTGAAGAACAGCTTTGCTAAAGCAACATGTTGCTTGTTAAGTCCAGCTTGTTATAGGCATTATTGTGCACAATACTGAAACAGAAACCTGTTTATATTTAAATCTGCACAGATTTTGAAGTTAGGCTTCCAGTTTCTTTTACCAATGACTAGAGATGTCTTCAAGTCTTATTTAATAGTCAGAGGATCTTTGTCTCTTTCTGCCCTTTCAGTTGTCAGTCTGATTGAACCATTGCATAGTGATTTGTTCTCCATATACAAAAACATGACTTTTCATTGTGCAAACTCCTCACACAAAACAACATCTATTTGTAAAGAACACAAGTCTTTATTGCGTATTGGACAACCTTAAAGCATTAAAGACCTTTCAAAAATATAACATAGTCCTCTCAGCCATCTGACTGTTATGCTTTTTTAAGCCATGCTAGCAGTTACTTAGGCTGATAATCTGTTGGCGCTTTGGACCATTGGTTGGTTGACGACTTTTAGTCCAAACTTTTGGAACAAACTGAACAACTGTTGGCCGATGACTCTAAAGACATTCTCTATCAGCCTCAGTCGTACTTTGTGTGTAATTAGCAAATGTTAGCATGCTAACATGCTAAACTACATTAATGAACATGGTAAAAATTATATCTACTTAACATCAGCAGCTTGTCACTGTGAGCATATCACTGAAGTATAATTACATTAGCATTTAAGTCAAAGCGCCACTGTGCCTGAGTGCAGCCCCACAGGGTTGCTAGCATAGCTGTAGACTCTTAAATGTGGGTGTAGTTTGAAAAGGCGAAATCCAAAAGATTTGTCATGTTTTCACATTATTTTAACATAAAATATCATACTTGTAGTAGTCCAGGGCCTATGGTACAGACTGTAAAGCCCTCTTGGAAAGGTTTGTGATTTGGGGCTATATATAAACTTGACTTGTTGACTTGACAATTGTAACATGCTTTATTGACTGCACGTGATGCCTTAATCCTGCCCTCAGACAACCTTCACTGATATTGCATGTGACAGCATGAACAACAGTGTCAATAAGTGCTTGTGCAGCCAGAGAAAGTAGCCTTTGAAATGCAAGACGAATGAAGCTGCAAGGATTAACCCCTGGCACTGACTGGTCCCTGGCCACTCTGAGTGTAATTGGGGTGATCTAGTGGGGTTAAACATTGATGACTTGAAGGGAACTGTGAGTCGCATGCATTGCCAAAAAGACTAGAGGTACTTTGAGTGGTAGCCAGTAAAAAAAAAAAAACCTCTATATACTGTCCAACCAAACACAAACCCACAGAAGTGTGCTAAACCACAGAATGGCTTAAGACAAAGAAGCACTGTGTGCTGGAAGGAGACTGAGAGGTGTCTTTGGCATTCCTCACACTGCTGCAAAAAGAAATAATCAACTGTTCTTGGATGACTGAGGTAAAGACAAGGGGCAAATTACAGCAGAAGAAGGAAAATTCTTTGTTGTGTTCAGAGCTGAGGGGCAAGAACAATAGACAAAGTAAACGTCTGAAATCAATCAAGACACTATAGGAACTGTTCTTGTTGCTTTGCCAACACAAACTTTTCTTGCCCCATAAATATCTTTGGAGTTATATAAGTCTTGTTAAAAGCAACTGTGGAGTAAGAAATCTTTGTTTTATAAAGGACTATGTAACTGTGTAAAAGTGAAAGAAAATGTCAGCAGAGAATGATCTTTGGGGGAAAGCTTAAGTTAAGCAATATAAAACTCCACTGACGTCACAAGTAGAATAGTCTACTGTGTGAGCAGAGGAAAAAAAGCCAACTCTTGGCTTTTGTCTCACCAGTTTACACATAAATGCACACGGAAAATCTATAAACCGATGTGTGCTTTAGGTAAAAATGACAAGCCCTGCTTGTGTTCTCAACTCCACGAGTCACGGATCACACCGACTTCTCCTTTTCCAGAGTGGAAAGAGATGAAGTCACAGATTATGCCTCCCTTCACCCTTCTTTACCGACCAAAAATAAGCAGGAGCACCCAAAAAGACTGCCAAGTCCCTTTCATTCTTACTCCCTCTCTCTCTCCAACAAGCTGTCTGTCATGTGTTAGCAGTGGGGTCTCTACAGTATGTGTCCAGCCTTACAACGCCCCCTACAGCCTCTCAGACTTGGACAGGAGCCCACACATGAGGGCGTAAATGGGGGCAGACTGAAAGCAGAGTAATGTGATAGATTTGCCATGTCTAACACTCAGAACAGCATCGGTTGTAGATTATTATGTTCCCTGTGATTGATGTAGAGTTTGCCAAAGTATTCCTCACTCCAATATTTCACATCTATTATCCAGCATTTTGGGAAAATGGGATATACTGTCCCTCTGCAATCAATGTTTCTTGCCATTCTAATCGGAGTAATAGAAATCAGCTTTTGGTGGTAACTCTGCAGCCAGCGATTTAAAAAATGCCTTGTGTTGTAAACAAGCTCCAGCAGTGAGATCTGGACAGAAAATTTAAACCAGCCCTCGACTCTCTTGTTCTGTGAGAGCTGCGCGCCAGCTCAGCTAAACAGCAGCCAGGCATCAGAATCAGCATGCAAGAGATGTATTACACCATTTAGCAGCTATAAATGGCAAAACTATCATTGCATAAGATGGATCCATAAGCTTTCCATACAACTCCCCAGATTCCAAAATGTGAAAAAATGTCTGTATTTGGCCACACCTCTTCATGACATGAGCATTCGTCCCACCAATGTTGGCAGTCATTTACTCACTGCATCCTGCCTCCTGCTCCTGTATTGCATTATGATCGATCTATGTTTCCCACTTACCTTTCTTCGGGCTGAGCCAGAACCGGTCTCCGAGCGGATCTCCTATGTCCATGCTGCTTTGATCTGACATATCACACAAAGGCCTCAAACAAAACACAACACCTTCTTTCTGCTTTCACCACCCAGTCAAAACCACACTGCTACTCCCTCTTTTCACCCTTGCAAGACCCACTGCCCATCCAGCGGAACAACATGGCAAGCAAGATGGGTCTAAAAGAGAGAAGGAATGGGAGTGGAGGGGTACATTCAGGGTAGGGAGGGTGTTTGTGAGAAAAGAACAAGGGAATCTTTTCATCTCTGGCCCATAAATGCAGAGGAACATCTACACCATAAATCTGAGGGACCTTGCCAACTGGACACATCCTCTCCGCTGCCCCGGATACCCTGCCCCATGTTCCCATACATCCGAAGCACCCACGCTTTATTCCGACAACAGCTAACTGGGAGATACACACTGGGCGCCTTGTTCGAGAGACCTTGCAAATTACAGCCCCAGAGATTAAGATGAAGGGTGGACACAGGGGGAAAAAAGGAAGACAAGAAAACTGCATAGAGAAAGACAGAAGACAAAGAACTAAGAGCTGTTCTGCAAAAGGCACTACCAAGGCATCCAAAACAAAGCCAACAACAACTCTGGCTTGTCTCTCACATACTTATTCCTTAGTTTATGGGGAGCAATGAAGCTTTTTGTATGTCGTTAAAGAACAGTGAGTTGATCTTAGAACTGGAAACAAGTAGTAATGAGCTTAAAAGAACAGTGCCACTATGTAGAGATACAATGCAAATTTCCTTTCAATGTGCAACTGGTCTAACTAAAAGGAGATGTGCGGTCACAGGTAACATCTATACTGTTAAGTCTTTATCAGCTCTGGCTTGTTTCCAATGAGTGCAGTTGACCCTGAAGAGTATGATAAAGAGATAAAGCTGAGACAGAACAGACGTACACTGCAGCACTTTGTTCAGACTAATTTTTGGGCGCTGAACACGTCGAAACACAATTCTCCTTTCAACAGAACTCAATGGTTATGTCAAAATGACACTGTGGCCCCTTTCCTGATCCTTGACTGACAAGATAAGCATTACTTCATGCACAGCAATGTCTCAAAGGATACGTTCACATTTTTCAAATCTTTCTTAACACAATATGTGCCTCACCTATATGTACATTGGAAGAGTTATCAGTTGCTGTAATTTCTACTGGCCTTGAGGAGATCCTTCTTGACTGTGAGTCTAATGTGATGAGGGACGAAATCCACAGCTCTTGTTCTGTGCACAAACGCATGCAACAAGTTCAGCTGAAGCTCAGAAGTATCTCCCAAAAACAGTCCTTGTCATTTTAAATTCCGTCTTTGTATTTCTATCTCTCCACCGAGGCTTAGCAAGGAAACGCCATGCAGGAAACAGAGAGGGGAATGTTGTACAACTGGACTGTAACCCTGGATACCAACTTTATTTGGCTGATATGACCTTCGGCTAGACTTCAAAGTGCATCTTTACACATAATCAGGTTCACTGATTTTGTCTCCCACCCACACTAGAATTTCACTTAGAAGGATTTATCAAGGAACAAACAAATTTGAAAATTGTGAACCAATCTTTTTGAACCATAAGGAAAATATAGTTTATGCTATTTTATTGACAGCTTCACTCGTGCTTAATTGACATCAGGTATGCCTTTTAAATAACCCTGTGCTAATTAGCACAGAATCCAACACATACACTTCAAGATGTCAACAATAAAGTCAATAGCAACAATAATTCTGATGTACAAAATTAATTTCAGTATCAATATTATATTTCATAAGATACTGAGATGCAATTAATGTTAGAGTACAACAGAAAATGAGCAGATTTAGACTGCATACATTTCCATAAAGATACTATAAATATAATAAAACTGGTAGAAAGATCAGTACAAACAAAATAGAAAAATGTATATAGAAGACAAAAGCTACAAAAATAAAAACAAACTATTTGTTGATACATACACCTTTCCTTTTGAAATCATGCTTAAATGGGAGTTGGCCCTCACAAAATGGAGCCCCAGCCTGGTAGGTGAGGAGGGTATAAAATGGCTGTAGGGAGTGACAGGTCTGGCAGTGCCAACAGGGCCCAGCCTGTTTGTGCCACACAGAGACACAGACTTATGCCATGACTGAGTGGGCAAGCTCATTCATTCCTTTTTTTAAACTGTGTCTGTATGAACAAGCAGCAAATGAGGAAGTGAATATGAGAACATGTCCCAAACAATGCAATACAGTCACATTTTAAGAATAAAAGAAAAAAAATCCTTTGAATATTTGCAGGATGAGTCAGCGTCTACAAACCACACATGGGTGTGGCCATACTGGACTTAGGTTGCTGTAGCAACGCAGCCCACAGGTTAGGCAAATACCATACGTCTGTCTACGGTTGAGGTCTCAGGGAATATGGGTCTACTGCTGTTGCTGCTGCTGCCACGGGCAACCAGCTATCAAACAACAAAACTTGACACAGGATACGGACTCTGGCTTTCCTGACTGGCTGCCATAATGTGCGGATTTGCATTGTAACCTGAAGAGGCTGAGCTTTATTTTTAGACAGGCATCCTGACGATCGGCCTCTAATAGCACGCAGACAAACACAATACAGGTGACTCCTCACGCACACACACACATTTGGTCCCACAAATACGCACACACGCAGGTGATTTATTGTCCTCACTCCCATAAAGCCCCTCCATCTGGAGAGAATGAATCAGTTGCATTCTTTCTTTCCTCAGAGAGGAGAGAAAAAAGTGACTGCATGAGCGGCTCCTTTCACAAAAGAAAGACTTGCAGTAAACTTACTTAGTGTGTTTGTAGCTGGAGAAAGAAAAGGCTTATTCTCCAGCAGCTTTAGAGTCTAGTTTCAGACAGCGCTGACTCACCATCATTAGAATCACTGTAACTTTCATAAACTGGCTTTTCACTGAGCTCAAACACCCACAAGAGGGCTCTTGTAACTCCATTATGTTGGACACAATCCCAGCAGCCGTGGCATTTTAGACCATGCTGCTGCTCTTTGTGACTGTGAAAGACATTTTATTTGCGAGAACGTATCAAGATTCTTCCTCAAAGTGGCCTTGTGGAGTCTGTTTTCTATCTGATACACAAAAGCAAGTCTCCACTTCCTGAAATCCTGTCATTCCATGTGCTTAGAGGCGGGGACAGAGCGCCACCCCAGCAGCATGACAGACAGGTATGAAGTCAACCAGATCCAGTCACGCCTGCAGAGAGATGAATGCGACCAACAATCCACCTGCAAAAATAACACTTGATAAGTCACAAACACATTCCCTGCACAAGTTGTTTCTTTGCTTTTCCTACCAGTTGGGTAGTTCAGGAATGCACTGGTTGCCTGAATCACAGCCCCTCTGCAGTAGAGTATAATTACCGGAGAATAAAAAACACAACAAAATGTGCCCAACGTGTCCTCTCATGCAACAATGTGACGGAAACATGCACAGCCTGGCACCTATGTAAAAACCTATATTGCATCACACTGAGTCTTTGCTTGCAACTCAACCACAATGACAACAAGAGGTAATTTATCATGCAGGTTCAGAGCTTCACCCAGTGGGTGGAGCGAGAATTGATTACTTTGGATTATTCCCTTAAATTTAGTTTTAATTATGCCCATTGGGTTGTTGTTTTTTCACACAACATTGTCAGTGAGACTGGATGGAGTCCAAGGCACGAACGCTGGGAAACGCTACACCACACCCAGAGCTACACGCTGCTGCTGGATTAATAAAACATCATGCATTCACTGTGAAGGTGACGCTCAAGTACAATATAAACAACTACTAACCCACATGACTGAGTTCACTTTGACTTTGCTTGTTGTAAATGTATACTATTCAGGTAATCTTATTTAATATGGGCTATTCATGTGCCAGGTCACACACACACACCCACAATTCAAGTGTCCTCACAGCTGCAGGAGATGGCATTTAGCTTTCCTCTTTGCCTGCTCTTATCAGCATGGCTGGATTGGCTCTACATCCTGTTTTTCCACTGTGACACCTACATTTAAAACTCCTGGCTTTAACAGTCCGAACAATGGGCGGCTTCCCTTTCCAAACTGTAATAAAAACCAGTGAGCAGGAGCTGCTCCAAAATTGAACAATGAAGTGGAGTCATTTACCACTACTGGCACAAAAAAGACCTAAAATAACTCCTGTATGAAAGCCCACAGAGGTAACAGTCATGGAGAGAGTGTATTAACAGTTTGTCCTTGAGGGTGTGTGGCCCCTGTGGGGACAAAACAGCAGAGTAACCACAGCCAACAACTTATCAGGTTACTCCCCTGACAGCTCAAAGATTTGCTTTATGTCTTTCCAACCCCCTCTCACGGTACAGTCTTAGAAACAAAACCACACCATGAGCTTTTGAAGACTTAACTGTGATGAATCCATGAAGTAATGGACTGATAAATGATACACACACACACACACGCAATCGCACGGCAGAAATTTGCCTGAACAGTACACTCTTGCGGCCAGAGGAGGAAGAAATATTAGGAGTATTAAGAGTATATTCGCCTTGTTGACTGTCATCGGCCTATCTGCAAATAACATCACATTCACCGATGGCTGTGGCCGATATTTTGCTGTTGTGTTACATAAATTTTGCACAGACTAAAAAGCAGGGCTCCAAACTAATGGCGTACCCTTGGTCTGGGGACAATAGAAAATGTATCTGGGATGAACTGAGAATGCTGTTGGGACAAAGGGACACAGTAAACTCACTACCGATGCGTCAGCAAACACGACCTATGTTTTCCCTAATAGTGCTACCCTTGTTAACAACAAATCTGTGCTGACATCGGCCGCAGGAGAGCTAGTTAACGTTAGCTGTTAGCAGCTTGTGGCCAAAACTAACAGCTGATGGAGGCTGCATTAAGCTACATTATGATGCGTTCAAGCTCTCTGGAGGTATAAATAACCTTCTCGTGATGTGTTCAAATGTAATCTGGTATAATGTATTTTTTAGCGAGAAACTTGATTAAATACAGTTGTTTGAAGAAGAAATTTGTTGATAGTTCATAGCAAAATGAAATACATATTAGAAAGGGAATTATGTAAAGTATGCATTCATAAATGTGTGTGATTGAATTTGTACTCATTCAATGGCAATAAATTCAGGGGTAGCATGACTTTAATACAGTTCAGTTATTTTTTTTTTTCAATAATAAAGAGGAATAAATACCAAAAATAAAATAAACTACAACAACAAACAAAAAAATCAGCCTAATTGTTATGTTAAACATTGGTATCAGCTCAGAATATAACAATCAGTGTATTCCTAATTCAGAGTACTAATACCACATTATTAAACAGTCCACTACAAGTAAAGGTGCTGCATTCAAAACCTCACTAAAGTAAAAGTATGTGAGTATTATTAGCAAAATGCACTTAAAGTCTGAAACATAGAAGTACTCATTGTACAATAAAAATATCCCTGTCAGTGTTTTACTAATATATATTGTGTTTCTGGATTAATATTACTGCTGCATTAATGTGTATGTTGCATTTTACCGCCGCCAATGTTTAAGGTTGTGTTTATTTTATATGCTTGACACACTGCAGGGTAGTAAAATCTTGCATCATACGATGCATCATATTCTATAAGACCATCATATGTTTGTAGCGTCGCTGTCCTGTAAGAACTACGTATCTTGAAAGAGTCTACTTTTCATAGTGTCAACACAGCCCTGTATTTCATTTTTATGACAATGCATCTTCCTGCTGATCCAAGACAGGTTTTAAATAGTTTATTTAGCTTAAAATGTAAAAGAAAAAGCTTTAAAGAAAACTTGTTTTTCTCACATCTCTCAACAGTAAACGGAAAATCCAAAAAAGGTGTACATTGTGTGGGAGACCTGGATTATACTGCAGGGGTTGTGTGAGTGTTTTTTAGATATAGTTTTGTTGTTGTTAAGCACAGTCCTCAATGTTCACCTTTTTTGGATTCTCCATTCGCCGTAGAGGCATGCAAGAAAAAGTTTTCCTCTTTTAAGTAGGAGAATTTTCTCAACACATAATGGAGCACTACATCCCTCAGTTTATCAGATTTTTTGTTTGTTTGTTTGTTAACAGGACAGGTTATCTAAAAAGTAACTGTAGTAAATGTAGTAAATAGTAGTGTAGTAAATGTAGTGAAGTAAAGGTGTAAAGCTGCATAAAGATATACTCAAGTGCAGTAAGTACTTCAAATTTGAACTGAAGTACAGTACTTGAGTAAATGTAGTCAGTTTCATGCACCACTGCTTTTGGCAAAACCAGAGTTTTCCAGTGAATGCTGCTTCCCTGGAACACATGTGCCACAGGGTATTTAGAGATAACAGAGAATCAAATGAATTTATAAGGAAAAAGCAATCCAGTTGGATCACCTTTAACAATGATCTACTTCAGGCAAGCGTGCGCGTTATGTAGGCTGAGTCCTTGGCAGCGACCTGGGTTAGATTCTGACCTGCGGCCTTTTGCTGAATGTCATCCCCCCTCTCTCCCTCCTTTTCTATGTGTCCGCTGCTCTATAATAAATGCAAAAAAGCCCCAGAAGAGATCTTCTTCCTTTCTTAAAGAGTACCCATATGAGGTGTGACCAGGTCTCTGCAAGAGTAATTGTTCACACTCAGGTGAACCAGTGTGCACTAGAGTACAAAAGCTTGAGCACAGAGCGATCTGTGCTATCACATGGTCACCCCTTGTTCCAAACACCTCCAGTAAGACACCCTGATGTGTAGAAACACAAGCTTCCTACTGTACTGACATCGGCTGACCACACACACACACACACACACACACACACACTTACACACACACGTTGTTGGCATTCTTGCTTCATGAGTAAAGTTCAGAGTAACTGAGCCCGCATTGTTTGCCCCTACCCCACCCTTCAATCACACACCCACATGTTCATCTCAGCTACATTTGATCCTTTTTCTCCTCTTGTCAACTGTTTAACCCTCCATTCACCGCACAGCAGATATCCATGCAAGCAGACCACCAACTGAGTCTCAGAGACTCCTTAAACACTGTGAGAAAACTTTCATGCTCTCACTTAATGGTCCAACCACTGCTCATCTTTTCCATCAACACCATCAGTTGGTAAAGCAAAACAGTGAAGTGACCTGCTCTGTTATGGGGGCCAGGCTACACCCAGGTGTTACAGCCCCTCTGCTGGTTTATCAAACTGGGCGTGAAGATCTCCAGATGCACTTCTGAGGAAAGTGTTGGCCTGTGAGGGCAGGTCTTGACCCAGCCCTTCTGGTTCATGAGAACTCTTTCAAGACAGCAATAAACATGCTGGAGGGAGTGTATAGCTGTGTTTTAAGGGTGGAACACAGAATATCTATCACTGAACTAGTAATGCAACCATGTGACACTCAAGCTCAAACATCCAACAACCATTTCAACTAATCCCTTAACACATAAAGGCTTTAAGTCATGCAGTACTTATTGGTTCGGATATTCAGATGTTCCGCACCATCCATCCTCTGACAACAATGACACCACAGAAGAAGAGGCACTCACCTGAAACACAAAGAGAGACAAAGTATTAGTATAATCAGACCTGCATGTAAGATACATGACATAACTATATTTAAAGTTAGGTAAAGTTAATGTTTACACTCCACTATGTCTCTTATAGACTCATCTGTTAAACTGTGGCCAGCAGGGTTAAATAATACACAAGTGTTTTGCATTAGCAGAGCACAGCAAGAATGAATATGGCCTCTGACACTTGCAAAGACTTCAGACAAATGGGTGCATTTTCCTCTCCATGCTGGAACACTCTGCTTTTAATAGCTGCCCGACAAAGAGCTGAGTTACAAATTCATCTTCACTTGCTTGAATCTTCCGCTAATCTTATGTGTGCTTGAATGATTTTTGCACAAAAGAGAGAGGAGATCTTAATCTTGTAAATCCTGTTGCACGGAGGATTAAGCAAGAAAAATCCCTGGATATGAACAACACGTGCAGGAGGCAAACTCAGGTTAACTGGCTAATATCACCACCTACTGGACAAGGAGAGCAAAAGCAAGTATGGGGCTGCAAAGCATGAGAGCAAACGATCTAAGCTCTTTAAAACTCCCTGCCATCAAATTGTCTGTACTCATTTGAAGTATGTGCAACAATTCATGTGGACAAACAGACAATAACTGTACAGTAAGACATAATTATTTGGTCAAACACAGGATAGCTACATGTGTAAAGGGAGCACTGGTCCTTAATATTAATCTGGTATATTGTGTCTAAATAAGCTCTAATACAAGCTGCTTTCGACAAGATACACTTTTTCAACATTGCTAAATAAGAAAATAACTGCAAGCTTATTACAGTGATGTTCAAGCTCTGGAAAAATGGGCTCTAAGCTTCAAAATGTTCCAAACTTCCTCAGCGACAAGACTATTTCAGATAAAAGGCTCAAATTTTACAGCTGTCCTTCACACTGGGGTCATTCCACTTTGCCCCCAACACTTACCACCCACATCGTCCTGCTACTGTGCAGCGCATACCCCACATAAGCGCCAGTAGTTTCCTATGTATGTGAGATACATATGACTACCAGCTACCAACCATCAGCCCTGCTAGTGTGTCTTGTATGTGTAACCAACACTGTGTTAAATCATCACCCTATGACATCGCTGATCCGGGAAATACCCCGCTCTAAAAAAGGACCTGTCTAACTTTTGGTATGGTTTTCGACAGCTGACTGTCACAGGTGTTTATGGTGAATATTTATGGTAAAGATTTTACATGAATTTATGGGAGGATAATAACCTTTTAGTGGGTTTTAAGGCTTTATGGATTTACATTATTTTTGTCCCGTGTTGACAACTGCTTCACATCCGGCGGCTCATTTTAAATGGTTATGTCTTCTTTTGAGTGTTCAACACCTCAGTAAACAAAGATCCTACCTTACTTTTTTATTCCAGACACACTATATGACTAAAAAAAAATCAAAACAAAAGATACAAAAAAAGAATAAGTATAGGATACCAATATATATATTTTAAATTACACTATTTTTCTGTCAAAATACAAAATATTTTTTTGGTTTAAATAACAGCAGATGATAAACTCTAGGGCTGCAACTAACAAGTATTTTCACTGTCAGTTTATTAGCCAATTATTTCATTAATTTATGGAGGAATCTATAGTAGTTCCACAAATCCAGTCACATCATAGGTTACAATGTTTCATAAGTCTACTTGAATGCTCGCCTGCTATCTGGCTCAGCAATTTGCCCTTTGTCAAATGATAACTGACATGTGACAACAGCTGCTGCCAGAATCACATGTCATGTTTCAAGTTTGTGAACTCATCAAATAAATATTAAAAACAGAACAACAGGATATGAGAGGAAGTAGTCAGACTCTCCTCTGGAACATCCCATGGCCACATTTCCTGGATGAAAAACAGTACAAACGACACGCACATCCCAGTGTCCAGAGGAATGGGTGCTGGACCAAAGAAACATCTGGTAAAGCAGCAAACAAATAAGTCCGCACCCCAAGCAGCTCCCGTTTAAAAGGAGTTTAATCCAGAGTGACGTATCGAGCCTAAAGCTCTTCCTCTTTCAGACTTCTGGATGGACAGTCTGCTGCCGGATATTGGAAAAATGTTTATCAAGGACAACATCATGGGCCAGGGAAGCATTACTTTATGATGAGAGACTCTCCCATTGCCGTACAGTGTATTTGTCACTGGATGATTTCCAGCCAGAGTCAAGGAATCACTCGTGGAAATGAACATGTTTCATACTAAGGCCACTTTTCACTTTTCAGAGGGGCTGTCAAAGACAAGTAAATCTTGAACTGTTCAAGGACACCTGAACAGGACAGTGCATGTAAAAATTCAAAGGCTGACTTTTCCCTCCCAAATCAGTTTACATCCACAGTGGGCCCAAAGCAGCAAAACTATACCACAGTGAGTAAAACACAAACATTTTAGCTGTTGCTGAATTTACAGAATTATTATAGCATGAGTCTGATTTCCTTCCATTAAGGGGGCATCTTTGCTACATAATCTGACAAGGCAGAGAATGAAATGTCAAATCAAATCCCTCGTTTAGAGGTAAAACCAAAAGTAAATGCAACGGTGATGTTGACAAAACAGAAAAACCTATGACAAGTCCATTAGGTCAATGCTGAACCAGAGCTGCAGTCTGTCAACTTTGACGGATGTTTACAACTGACAGTTTGTCAAATCATTTTACTGCCCGCCTTTGTTTTGTTTGTTTTGTTTGACTAATTGAACCTTGTATGACTGTCTGGGGCCGTATTCACAAATCTTCCTCGTGCTAAGAGTTGCTCCTGGTGACAACATTCTGAGAAAATTCTTAGAATTATGACATTTTCTAAGGTTTTCCCCTTCTTCATAAAGATAAAAGTTATTCACAGAGCATCTTAGCCCTGAAGAGAGGCTTCAGAGGTGAAAAACTGTTAGGAGCAGGGAGGAGGACTGCAGAGGCTTAAGAGTTTCTTAATCAGAGGAGAAAATGGTGGAAACACAAAGAGACAAAATGATCACAACACTAAGATATTTGGAAAACTGGAAAAATGCAACAGTGCAGCAGTGATGACTTGAGTCTGCCTTAACTTTCCATCAGCAGAGTGATCGCAACAACAATGACAATACTGTTACAGTCTCATATTGTGATGCAATTCATTTCATTTCCACTGGGTGTCCACACCCTAAAGGGTGTGTCTCTAACAACCAATCACATCTGTTCAAAGAAAGCATCATACCTAGCAAGAAGGTCAACCACACCCCCTCACTAAGGTAAAAGTTCGCATCCCATCCTTGCTGAGAGTTGCTCAGAGAACTTTCCTAAATCACTCCTGAGTTAGGACTCCTTACTACTATTTTAGGCTAAGTTGTTTGTTTGGCGATGTAACCTTGTTCCTACTGTAGATCTTAGCAACTAACTTGGAAAGTACAATGTTATTATAACTGGAAAAATGGGCTGTTAATACACAAAACAAGACCCGAGTTAGACACAAAAGTTCCTTGCTGACTGGGCTTTTTTTGGGAGAGTTCAACCACATGTCTTATTCTACATCAGAGGTCTGATTAGTGCATTTCACATCAGGGCAGTACAGTTCACTGAGCAAACTCCATCTGCTTGTGAAGACCGTGAGATGTGGTTAAAACTCTAGATAAAAGCAAGTAGGTGGACCTTGTGTTAAAAGGCTGATGCTGTGCTCCCATGAAGTTTGAGGTCTTGTAAGAGACAGATTTGCCAAAAAGAGGCAAAATCCAAGAAGCAGAGGCCAAGATATTATGAGTTTCAGTCCCTACTGTCAAGCTTCAAAGGCACTGGATCCTACAATTCCCATAATGCAACTCAGAGGAGCCTTTCAAGAGATCTACCCTCTTTTTAAAACTCAATTTATAACTAAGGCCTTTATGATACATATATGCTTGAAGTCTCTAACTCAAGATAACACTGATGACATCATGAGGTAAAATAACCCCAGGTGACATCATCAGGGTTATTTTGTCAGACTTTAGAAAGCTCCTCAGAAGACAATTATACAATGTTTTCACAGACTGAATACAACTATGACAACTCAAACAACATCTATGTGTAAAACAGAGTGTCATCTTAAGATTTTGCCGAGCTGTTTAAAAAAATTAAAATAATATAAAGTAATATTTTAAATGTCTACTCAGATATTATTGATCCAAAGTGAAAGCAATGAATAGATTTATTAGTTTGTCATTTTTGAGCTTATACAGTGATGGGGCCTCTTGGGGGTCCATTGCTCCTCCCTTGGTGCCACAGCAACAGACTCTTTGTTGCCCACTAGGGGGTGGAGACAATCTGCCCCTGTCCAACAACAACCATAACTACCTAACACACATTCCACCAGTGAATACAGCCTCAGAAATCTGCCCTCGGCTTTTCCTCTCAGTTCTGCTGCAGTGTCGGGAACACTGGTCACTGCCAGACAAACTAACCTCCACCGGCCAAACTCTCAGACAGCAACACACAGTACACCGCTTCTTCTCACTCTGTGGGAGGTCTTTGAATCGTGCTGCGGCCTGATGGAAGCTCAGTGGGAAATTCTTCCTCGGTAATCCCAGAGAGTGTGACAGCAAAAGGCCTTTGAGTGAGAGAAAAATCCCTCCTCTGTGGGCTCTGGACGGAGAGTCAGCAGCATGGCAACATCGCACTCAGCAGAGCACACGGAGGGTGATACACTGTACAGCTCAGGCTGCTGAAACAGGGACATAAACTGGCAAATTAGGGAGCCGCTAGTGCAGACAAGACAGTAAATCTCTGTAGGAGCACATGTCTGCAGTCAGCATCCATTCACTACTGAGTTACACCTCCAAAGGTTTGATCAATCTTTCATGCAGCATCATGAGATCAGAGGTCAGTACATTCAAACGGCAAGTGGTGGTGCGTCATTTACAAGCGGGTATGTCTGTGCCGTTTTAGCACTGCACTTACAGTAGACCACTTATCAAACAGAAAGTATAGTACTACGACATCATTTTGTTGATGCTCTTTGATTTTCAGTACTCAGGTGTACTTATAATCTAACGTGTGCAGCATCTCAACAGATACCTTTATGCTGCCTTGGCGCTTCAGAAACTCTGTGTGTGAACATAACAATGCATTCATGTGCAAAAAAACTGAGTTCAGACACCTATAAGGGGCCTTTGCTGACAACTGCTGTTTAGAACTTTGCATGTAGAAGTTTCTGTTTAATTAAATGGCAATTCAGTGGATTGAGGAGATCTGCACAACATGGCAAAAAAATATTATCACGATATCTTTTTTATCCATTTCGATCAATATAGTTATTTATCACAATATATAATTTAATAATACTGACAGTTTGAAGAGTATCCTGATAATGAAGTCTGGGGAAACCACTGGGTTTAGTTTATTTAACATAAAGCTGAGTAACTTAACATTCACGGCGCAATCTTGGCTTGGTGTAGAATATATTTGTGATAAAATAATATATTGAATAACATCTAAATGTGAACATTTAATTATACAAACATGCTTTATCTGCTTTGACAAAACACTCCAAGTAAGCTTGTAACACATTCAGGTTGGCTACAAAACAGGAATTTGCACCATAATTGACAACTGTGTGAGCCAATGGGTGGGCTTGCATTCAGTGACACTTGGTAGGATGGGGGTATGGGCAGGAAACTTGATATCACAGAGGTTGCTACTCTGCAGATTCTGGCTCCAAATGATATCACCTAAGCAAGATGGCAGTGGCTGTATCCAGGATTTTTTGCGTCACTTTTGTACACGTCGTCCATCTTTTAATACAGTCCATGGTTTCCCCACTTGGTTGGCAGCGACTGATGGCAAATTTTGTAGACCATTTTAATCTGTGCTTTGTTGCTTTTGACCTCCGTATAATTATTCAGATGATGTTAGCTTTTGTGTCAATACTTTCCCCAGCTTTGAAGGGTAAAACTAGTTTACTTTCAGCACTTTAGCATGATGAGCTCTGTGGCTGTAGAAAACAAACCCAGCGTGGACTAAGAGGAGGCAGCAAGTTAGTGCGGACAGCGTAGTTTCTGTTCTGCTTGTCCAAAATGTGCTTAATAAATTGATCATACATTATCATAACTAACTCCAACGAAATATTTCCTACAGTCTGTGTCAGTGCCTGCGCTGTGGGCTCTACTCTAACGTTACATCGCTGTCCATGCTGCATGAGCCCCGAAAAAAGTGTCCAAAATGTATCATTGTTATTGACGTAAATTTTATCGCAGTCTCCAGTCAAGACCGTCTTATTGCCCCGCCCTAACTTTTTCGTAACTTTTCTGTAACATTTCAACCTATTTCCATGACTTTAAGTTTTTTAAAATGGGTAGGCCTATAAACACGCACTTTCCTGCTAGCGCTTGCTATCTTAACCTCCAAGTTAGACATTCCTGCCACCAGCTAGCTGCATGTGCCAACAGACCAGACTTGCACATATGGGTATTTACAACATCAAGGCCACGCCTCTTTTAGGGGGATAGTAAACAGAAGATCCAATGAATAGTCACTCAGCACAGCACTAGATTTAAATACAACATATACTGCGTAATGTTAGACATGTTTTGGGTTTTTTATGAACTCAATTTAAACAACAGCCAAAAAAATATGCATTAAAAAATGTCCCCAGAAATTCTGATAATTCTAAACCATTTTCCAGGACTGGAAAACAGTTTTTCTAATTTCAGAACTTTTCCAGGAATTTCATGACCGTGGGAACCTATTAATGTCCACTCTTCTAAAGAAAAACTAAACAATGCAAACAATAATGCAACAAATGAAACAACTTTGACAATGCTGGGAAATAACATGTTTTGAGGACTGGTATGAGGACAATAAACCTGTGTAAACCTGTATATGATTGTGTGTCCCATACTATAGTACACACAGTCATTAACAGCTTTAAAGCATGTTGTCCTGTGTTCCCTGCAAGCACAGACAAGTAACACAAATAGGCTACGAAATAAGGATGACACACTGATCCACTGACAAACAGAAAGGAAAGGGAAGAGAATGCTCTTCAGGCAATGTGTGGAGAAAAGGTACATTAGTTCAAAAATGTCAAGTGGTTTTAGGGTCACAGGTCATGAGTCTTCTTCATTATAGATGACACCTCAAGGGAAGATTACCACGGTCCTTTAAGTAAACCTCTATGAGTTCAGCAGAACTGTATCAGCAACTTCTGATGTTATCTTTTATATCAGGGGTCTCTGTTGTCACTGTTTTTATCACCCATGTTACTACCAAAGCAGCCACATATCGTTGAATTCAGTTATTTTTTAGGGCTGCAACAAAATATTTTCATTATCAAAAAGGTGTGTGGATTAATTCCTCATTAGATTATACATTATTTATTCCACAAAGAACAAAAAGAAAATTACTATGTCTTAAAGCCAAAGATTACAGCCAAATAGCTTGTTTTGTTCCAGTCTAAAACCCTAAGGTATTCAATTTCTTATTATAATTAAATAAAGAGAGAGAGAAGCAGCAAATCCTCACATTTAAAAAGCCTGAACCAGCAGAATATTTTAGACTAATTTCCTGATTAATTATTAAAACAATTACTCCACTGTCACTATTGTTGATGATAAATTCTTTCAGCACTAATTGTACTAACGTTTAACACTGCTCATTTTTCACTCACACAGCAGACAGAACATCAGACCACTCATAAACATCCCCTTAGGCTAAACACAGCTGTATTATAATGTATTCATTGTGGCATGGTTACATAATGTGACAGCTGCTGAATGATTTACTGTAACTATCAACTTCCAAAATACTGTCCTTGTATTCTGACAATGTTACAGTTCTCGCAACCATATAAATCCCCAACTGACAAAACAAGTGACTATCAGTGATTAAATCGTCTTCCGAGATATTCATCACATGCAAGAGGCACATTATGCAAATTTGCATTATGCATTGTATTATTATTTCTGTATTCTTATAAAATCCTATCACAGTATGTGTCATTTAAGGTCATGATGCTGATGTTCTCTTAACTGAGATATGGTACATTTTACAGTTAAAATAACCCAATGCGCATGTTGTTTTAGGCTAACTCGGTAAGTGCAGCAAATATCTGCCAAGTCACGGTATTTGCATGGTATTGCACCACACTGACCCAAAAATCCTGTCAATCCAATGTTGCCATAAAGCAGTCCAGCTCACTGATTTGCAACCAGAGACACGTTAGGGATAGCTTTCCTTCAATGACATGCCAAAAGTTCTATAGTATAGCAGACACCTGCTATGTACTGCTGCTGTTTTATAGTCTGACCCATGTGCAGTCCCACCCACAGCCGAGAAATTCCTCTCTCCGTCTGCTCTCCACCTGTATCACTTTACCTGCTGGCTTCGTTACCTGTCTCCTTTCTCTCCTTTCAGCTGCACCTCTCTTCACATGCAGTGTACACAACAGCGTGGCTTACCTTTGCTCGAGTAGAAGGACTCCATGCTGAACATTTACAGTTAAAGAACTTTGGAACTTCAAGAGTTTCTGCAGCGACTTTCCCTCGACAGCTTTTCCTTCGCAGCTAACTCCCTCTCTTCTTTTTGATCTGTGCGTGTCACCCCGGATCTTTGACTTTCCCTCACTATCTTTCTCTGCTCTCTCTTTCAAACACGTCCCGCTGTGTAGATCAACAGAATGAGAGTCCCCCCACCACCACCACCCACCACCACCACCACCACCCTCCTCCTTCACAGGTCAGAGCCGCCCTCCATAATAATACCTCCGTTCATGTGTATGTGAGAGTGTGTGTGTGTAACGCTGAAGTGTTTGAAAAAGAGCTAAAATTTCAGAGCAGCAACAAAGGCAAACAAGGGCGTTAAGTTGAAAGGGAACAAAGGACATGAGTGAAAGGATCAAATTAAATGTGGCACAAGCACTCTCTGTTTCTGCTGGAATAACAGATGAGATGTTTAATTCAATAATTACAGTCACATTAGGGCGTTTCATGAGGCTAAATGTGAGGGTTTCATGCAGCTTTGAGAGGGATAAAAGACATTTTCACCAACTAATGCATCATGATAGCGTGTCAAATTCCCCTCCCCTGCAGACATGCTGAGAAAAAAGACTGGATGACAGAGAGAGAAGTCCTTTCTGAATACAGAAACAACAGCAGATTAGAGAGACACAGAGGGCTGCAGCATTTAAATGTGCTGGACCAGTGCCACACACTGTAGTCTCAGTGACATGGCTTTGTGCCAACACTGTATATGCATTGTGTAATGTGCTGTAAAGAGAGAGTGTGAGTCAATGAGTGAGAGTGTCAAAGTTATATATAGTACATATATGCAAACAGGCCATCTAACTAGGTCTACTGAAATCCATCAGGCTTGCAGTGTTACAGCTGGTGCAGCTGTTGCAGGTGGATGCACACAGCCACTAAAACATGCACAATGAATTATATCCTGCATGAAATGTAAACAGCAGCTGTAGTTACAGTATATGGCGGCATGGTGTAAAAGGTGTCTAGTCAAGCAGGTGTTTAACTGAATATGTTCTGTGCGCAGGGTTAATGATTAACACGTATTCTCAAATTGCAGCATAGCACCACACACATTAACCCAACCTGGAGATATCAAGTGGAGCCAAGAGAAAAAACTGTGAATGAAGCCCAGTGATAACGCTTCAGTTACAACTGACCACCATGGCTTTTTAGTCTTAAGAATTTCTTTAGTAACAATGTTGAATGAAAGGTTTTTGGATAATGTCCCCCCTCTATTCAAAAAGCAGCTATTTAAATAGTAGTTATAATTTAATTAGACATGAGAGTTTAGTCCTAAGATGATGAAGTTGTTCATTGTTCTGTAAGTCTTCTCTGAGTCTGATTACCCAACTAATCCTGTGAAAGCCAGAAGTTCATTTGCTGAGCGCTGAGTCCTGTCCCTTGAGAAAAATCAACAGTAGCACACCTACAACATACAAGGAAAAACCTAGTCTCTAACATATTTTCTTTAACAACCAATCATGAATATACAGTGCTACATGTTTGCTTTTAATTTATGCATTGTACAACATGGGCCAAGCTGGGCCTGTCGGCGCACTGCAAAGATTGCACTAGGGGTTCACCATCTTCAAGTGTATACCTTCATCTGACATCTCCATGATCATTTCAACCACTACTCATCCCATCTTTTTCAGAGGTTTTTTTTATCAGTGATGATGGTGCTTAAAAGATGATGGAGCAGAATCTGGGACAGACCCAAGCCTTTAACATCAAACTGTAGACTAAAAATAACATTTAAGATGTGAAGAAACTTCTGCAGTTATGGTTTTTACACCTGCAACTATAGGATGAGTGTATTTCTCAAGTCCCTCATGTCCATTAATCAAAATGAGAGCAGACTTTCTAGTCTTTGCTCCAAATTTTAAACTACAGTTTTCACACTCCTCCTATTAAATCATCCAATCATTTAGATCCCCTTACTTTTTAAAGTTGTTTAACTATAATTATCACTCCACAGTATTTAAGCATTTTTAGTAGAGATGCAAAATATATATCAGGCCAATAAATCATCAGCTGATAATGGGACATTTTTATAGTTGCGCATTATTCACGTAATTAAAATTATAGCTGATAAATAGTGCAGATAACATGAAGCCAGACTGCGTTCATTGACTCTACAAGGTTAGCATCTACACACCTGACACAGTGGGAGGCAGTACATGTATGTTTAAAATTGGTTAGCGAGCCGCACGCTATCTAGAGGGCAAAACATGTTGCAGTGTGGACGTTTTCTTACAGTTCCAGAGGTAGACAACAGGGTTGTGCTGAGCGTCTGATCTCTGGCTGCCGACACAGGTTAGATACTAAAGGACCGTTTCGTGTTAGCACGAGCTAATTAGCAGCAGCGGCTCACATCCATCACCAAGCTTTTAAAAGGCTTGACTATGTTGTTAAACTTACTAATAACTGCTAGCCATGTGATGAAACATGAGTAATTTTTTTAGTGTTACCTGGCAACTCAGTCTGGAGCACGTCTCTCTCTCCAGCTGTGTGTGTGAGACACAGCCACTTGTTTGTCTGAGTTGAATGTTAATGTGCAAGGTGAATGAATCACTATTCTACTTGGTAGTTGTAGGCTAGTCTATTGTGGGATGCTGAGGCAGCACCTGGGCGTGTTTATAAAAATGCAGCATGACGATGTAAACATTTCATACACCAGATGTAACACGGACCTGCCAATGCACATTCAACCCGTATGAGTCAGCTTTCACTGTCTGTCTCTGTTAGTAGAGACTCCACTCTGCAGTGTTTATACACTTTACTGATACACCAGAGAATTACACAGTAACACTAAGCTTCATCATTTCCCTCTCTTACCATTAACTATGAATTTAATACTGATTAAAAGTCATTTTACTTTCACATCCTTGTATTTATTATGTTCATCTGTAGTGTAGGGTTATATAAGGACAGGGGCGTTGAGGGTAGGCTATATGACAATATCACAGATAATCTCCCTCTTTCTCACAGCCTAATGTTGGTGGTATGGTCCCCAGGAACAAGATTACAAATGAATGCTATTTCTGCTGTGTGAACGGTTTGCTAAAAATACTAAAATGATGTATTTACAGCTTGCTCTGCTGCCCCCAAGTGGCCAAACAGACTTTTTTTCTGATACCAAAATAACAGCTTCTTTAGCTAGCACTTCAGTTCCATTTATTCTGTGCTCTGTGAAAACATGCTGCCACACCACCCACTTGCTTTATGACTTTAATGGCATCACCCACTCAGGACCCAACACTAAAAGCTCACACCACACACAGTTTTCACTTCTTAAGCAGCAGTAAATATGTGGAAGTGAACAGTGCAGGCTGCTCTTTGCTTCTCTCTGGCTCTGTTCTGTGAGGGAGACACTTCACAAATCACAGCCTGACCACACTGTGGGGTCTTTCCCCTGGGTCTCACCATCGCCAAAAATAGCTCAACAACAGAGAGGGGAAACAACCCATGATGCATTTCCTAGCAGGGATGCAGGGATAACCATGTCACTGGAATGTCCTGATTGTGTACAAATTGCTTAAGGGACTGTGGACAAGGGTTTGAAAATAGATACGAAAACAGCCTGTGACAAAAGGTGCCTGACGTGCCAGGTTACAGAAGTGAGAACAACAATGTGTTTTCCATATGATAAAAAATGTATCAGAATGATTCAGAGATTCAGGACACAGTGCTGTTGTACCGCAGCTGCATCATGCTAGAGAAAGTCTGACATATAATAAACAGCTGAGGAATTTGATGTGATTCCCATGTGGTGGACGACTACCAGGAAAATAGGAGGAAGAACTATTCCACAAGTCAACAATAACAAGAGTCACACAACCCATTGTCCTGCCCTATCTGCTAACATAGACCACACAGCGCAGACCACACAGAAGCCAACTGACTTCTACAGTTTGATAATAATCAGACCTTACTGTGTCTTTACTGAATGCTGGATTGTTAATGAAGACCTGTAAATATCTACAAGGTCAGGCTTTCTATCAAGGTGGGCTTGGAGATGTTGAGGAGGTTCAATCACTGTTGATGACTCCAACTTTATCTCAGTGGAAACATGTTTGTTCTGTGCCTCCAGCTTCAAATTGTCACTTTCTGTGTACCAAGGAGATTTACCACATTTCTACACACAATATAGGAGTATCATTTTTAGACAATAGGATAAATTTATGATGTCACAAGTAAAGAGAAACTCACCTTTGTGATTTAGGCTGTTGATATGTGAGTTTTGTTTAATTTTGTTAAAGCTGTAGCAATGAATATTTCTATAACCCTGATGGATTTTTGATGATGGCTACTTGAATGTAAAAGCAGTAAAGGAATTATACCCTGAGACCCTGATCGCACAGAAAGCATTTTGCAGGTGGCGAAACACGAGGCACCTTTTTCTTTTTCTTTTTTAATTGAGTGCGTAGTAAAAAAAAATGCTTGCTGCACCTCTTTTATTGTTGCCAGGCAACCACCCCATGGCATCCTTTCACTAACCTTCCCATGTAATCAAGCTATCGCTTTGTTTTGTTTGTTTTGTTTTGTTTTGTTTTGTTTTTGTCACAGTAATTAATAGCTGGTTACCAAAATGGAAAGGCAGAGGGTACTTGCTGTAGCTAAACGGAGATCTGTGTGGGTACATGAGACCCTAAAAAAGAGGATGGGTCAAGGGGAGTACAATCAGTTGGTCCAGGAGATTCACCTCAATGGTGCCCCCCTAGTCATCCTAAGACATGCCTGAAAATGGCATGTCTTAGGATGACTAGGGGGGCAGTTTGACAACCTGCTGTCTATCGTCGGGTCGTATAGCTCTGGGTATTCAGCAACCACTATCACCAGTTTCTTCTTCATTGTTTTTTGTTGTCCAACTGTAACCTTGTTGTGGTTCCCCGCCTCTCAAATCATCCGACTGGACAATGTGAAAAAGATGACGGAAAAAGAGATGACGCGGAGCCCTTTTCCATTCTGAGTTGAAGTTTTTTCAACTCCAGGAGTTCAGAGTGCGCCAGCAAAAATCCCAGGCGCCTAGAGTGCAGGAACGCTAGGAGCATCGCAATGCAAAAAACGCAAGCGAAAAAAACCTTAATTCTCATTAAAAATAATTACAAAAAGCTGCCTCCAGCTGCTGAAATGCTTTCTGTGTGATTGGGGCCTGACTCTGCAGTTCCTCTCAGCTTTACGGAGCTCTGTAGCATCTTTCAGCTTATCAATTTGGTTTTCCATCCTGAAACTTTCACATTAGTGCACATACTGAAGCATTTAGCAGCTGAAGAGCCAGATATTCCCCTCAGTGGTTGGTGGAGACCAAAAACAGAGCTAAAAAGAAGAGTGAACATTGAACTTAAATTCACAAGGTGTCCAGAAACACGAGTTCAAATCAGTGCTAATGTAATTGAGTCTGTTGGATGTGTAAAGAGATAACTGTTTGCTAGCTTGTTTGCCAAATCAACTTGAAGGGTGATAACACATCTTTGGAATGGTTACTCTCCACCTGAGAGCCAAAGCAAACTAAAATAGCAAAAAATCTGCCCTGCCCAATGTGCATTTACTGCTGGATACTTTTACACAATTATTTTTTCCTCTTTAACTAAACCACACTGATGATAAATTGATCATCGGTCATTTAAAACAAAACAAAAAATATATATAAATGTGTGATTCATGGCAACCTATCCACATGCCGAGTTATTTTTTAGCTGGTTCTGTTACGCTACATCACAAATTTCATCTCTGTGTTCATGATTTTAAGAAGTTTGTCATCAACTAAAAAAGATCATTACTCACAAGGGCATTCACCTTTGCACTCTTGCGTTTGATAATCAGTGAATTCAGTTAGAGGCTGTTGCTAATTAGCATGTCAGTCTTGCTTGTGGTCAGAAATGTAGCCTATCAGACTGTGAGTCATCTGTTGATTATATATTGCTTTTGATAAAGAAAGTAAAATAAATACACAAGAGACTGGTCAGTGAGTCACTTCCTGTCTAAAGTTAAAGAAGCTGCTGTTTGGTCCTCTGTCTCTGCTACCATCCAACCATGGGAAAATCAAACACTGGCAGATTGAGAGAAAAGCACACACCCGACCTGTACAAGGACTTATCTTCACACTTCAACTTCAATGGGCCTGCTGCCGATTATTGCTTTAAGTTCAGAGTCCAAAAGCAATACTGTGTAACTTTTCCAAACTGTAGAAAATAATAAACTGCCCTCCCAAACTCTTATCATATTCTTATCCAAGCCTTAATTAACCCGAGTCTCATACCATTCCTCTGACGCAGTTTTTCAACAGTTTGTTGCCTTTTTTGGCCTTTTTGGCAGCTTGCTGTCTCTGATCAAAGACTAATTTTTATGGTCACAGTAACATCATGCCTTACTGTAGAACTGCAGCTTAGTTGGATTACATTCATTTCACTCAGGCGTCTGTAATACTGAACAATCAAGAAAGTCTATTTTAACAAAGATGAGCAGCGTTGGAGAGGAACTTAGTGCAGTTACACAACCACTGTACTGTGACTTGAAGTACTTGCATTTTACTTGAGTATTTATGCTACTTTATACTTGAAATAAGCATCACTTTTACCAGCTGCAACATTAAAGTGATACAAACATTTATATGTCAATAATTAGTATCCACTCATATGATATATATTTTTCTAAAATGGGCCATTCAGCTTAGTGACTACTCTGACTTTTGTTTCTTTAAGTGTATTTTGATGCAAATACTTCAGTACTTCTACTTCTAACAGTATTCTTCAAACACCGTAAAGAAGTACTGTTGCACAGCAGCACATCAGAGACGAGGTAAGTAACATATTTTAAGTCATATCAACAGTCTCCATTAAAGCAACTACTACTTCCTGAGTCATCAAAAGCCTCATGCAACTTTTCCTTCCTTTCTTTGTGCTCTATCCGCAAGATCCAAAACATGAGACGTGGATCCAATATAGCAGCACTTACAAGAAACAATTGTTTGTAAAGAGAGTAAGCCAGATTTCACAACAGTATCTGGAAATGATGTAATGCAAAGAGTACTAGAGACTAGTGGTTGAGATGCACTATACCATCATTTAATTGTCACTGTATTCATTTATAAACATACAATTACTGTGAATTTGTGAGCTGATTGGCAACATCTAGTCATCAACCCTGCACTTTTGTGTTATTTGGTAAATTGCTGTACAGCAAAAAACAGGAAGAAAGCACTGTTCTGCCAACACATATGAAGCTCCTGTAAATGACAGGTTATGATATGGAACGTAGTGTTAGTTCAGGCAGAATACTGAGGTCACACAGGCATTAACTGATCACAATCAGCTGCATCACTCATGGTTCACCAGCTGCTTGGTACCAGCTGACAAGTAATGTCCAAATCATATTCATACAGGTGTACAGAAACTTAGGCTGCTTCTGTCTGCAGAATCCTTTTTCGCTGCTCAGAGTTCTTGAGATCTTTCTCAAAGAGCAGACCCTTCCCTCCATATCTGTGTGTCTGAAATTCTGGTAATGGCAGAGGGTAAAACGGTAAAAGACTGAGGGAGAATTCTCTGGAATGTGGCTTCAATTCCATCCACCACTTTGGTCCAGACTGAAAGATCTCAAGAACTATCCCTCTGACTGTGGTGATACCCTGACTGTCCTGTAGCACCACCATGACGCTGACATTTGTACTTTTGAGTGTAATGTCTTAACAACTATTGGGTGGATTGCCATAAAATTTGGTGCAGACAGTCATGACCCCTTTGGTGGCCCCTTTTTTTTTCTATAGCGACATCATCAGTAAACATTTAGCTCAAAGCACTGACTAAGAACAGCCTTACAGAGCCACTATGGCTGCTGACTCTTAGTCTTGTTGACTGCTGATCAGACAAGGTATGCAACTTTGCAGACATCTCTTGGAGCTTTAATAAAATGTTAATGAAAAATATAGACATCAATCTATCAATATATATATATGTAAAGTTGTCTTAATTATCCCCCCTACAGACACTACATGTCAACATCTTCACATCTGTCTCTATGCTGAGATCCTTATTCATGCTTTTGTTACATCACGGCTATGCCCTTCTGTCAGGGTTGCCAAAGAAGAGTTTTCAGGGGTCTTCAGATGGTACATAACGCAGCAGCTTGTGTTCTGACTGGTAAACATGAGCATATGTCTCCCGTGTTGGCCTCGCTCCATTGGCTTCCGGCAGAGGTTAGAGCAGACTTTAAAGTGCTGTTGCTTACATATAAAATTGTGAATGCCATTGCACCACAGTACTTGTCAGACCTGGTTAAACCATACACACCTGCACATGACCTGCGCTCCCAGGGGACGTTTTGTACACTGCATATATTCTACTTATTTGTCATATTGTGAACATCCCCTGGAAAATATTTTGCACATTTCTGCACCAAACTACTATTTAAGTTCAGCTCTTTTATTTTAAAACATAAGCATTATATGTATTTTTTCGTGCCATGCGCAAGCCATATCCGAAAAGCTTAGGTTGATCTGACAAACAGTCAGAGAGATATGCGAGCCACAGACACACAGACATACAGACGCTTCTTGATTTATAGATAGACTATGCAGCCCAAAGTCATATGCCAATATCGGTTTACAGAGTTTAACTATGACCAGCCCATAAGTGGAAGTTTTGGCCCGGATATCCATTTGCTCCATCCGATCTCCCAAAATATTGGCCGTTGCCCCACGGGCCTTATTAACATCCGACCACTAGCCAATGGGTTCGGAGACTGTGCTCCAATACACTAAAGCAAATTCATTGTATGTGGAAACCTACTTGGAAATAAACCAGGTTCTCATTCTCAGCTCTTTCACAGCTGCAATCCTCACCCCTAGGAATTCAACCTGAAGGTGTTATTCAGTGTGTCTCATGAAGCAAGAATCAGGACCAGGACCCAGTGATGACTAGATGTAAAATAACACTGCAGGGTTAGAAAAATTTAAGGCCATACTTCTCAGCACTCACATGACAAACATGCACACACAGAAACAAATACACAGGCAGATGTCTGCACGTTGACACAAACTGCCCACCTCTCTAACACACACACACACATATACAGTGGTCACACACCACTATAAAAGGCCACAGCGCAAGGCAAACACACACAGATGACGTATTACCTCTCACTCTGTTGTCAGATGAGTATGCATTCATCATTATCCCATGCTGTGGCGCCTCCTCCTGCCTGACAGCAAACACAGGCCTGAAACAGTCCTGAATGCAAACAGTGTTCTCTGTAATCAGCAAACTGGTGATAATGTGACCAGCCTGTTTGTTACTGGCACTGCTCATCGTTCACATGAATGCACCATGACGGCAGCACGGAGAGACACTTCAAAGAGTGTTCACCCAGACCTGTAAACGCTGACACAACAACTTGTGATTATGGGAAAATCACATCCTAAAAGACCACTGATAACACCTTATGTGCTGCGTTCCTTACAAAATTCACACATCTATTCATGTGCAGTTTAAAGGGGGGGCATGAAATCCACAGAAGCTGGAGTAGCAATTTTAGGATGGTGTGACAAGTCATCTCTCAGAGAGCTGAGGTAAAGCAGGGGGACCTCAACAACCTGCAACTGTCTGACACTAACTCATCACACCATGAAACTATGGAGCCTTCTTGCCCTGCTGCTCAGTCCTAAGTCCTGGGGCATCTACGCTCTATTTACCTTGACTCACGTCAGATATGACAAATGGTACAGAACGCCACCTTTGCCACAGATTGTTCTGGTGAGGAAACAGAGGTGCAGAAAAGTACGACAGAAGGAAACAAAATCTACGTAAGTGTGCTCGCCAAGTGGGAAATGGGGATTCAGTCTGTCAGGCAGGTCTGGGGCTGACATTCTTTGGCTGTGGCACAGAAAGGAGAGAGGAACTCCCTGAATACATAAACAGGTCAGGGAATTCCCTCTGACTCTGATCAGTGTGCGTACAGTATGCAGTGTGCTTAATGACTCTGCATATGTGTGTGTGACTGAGCATAGAGACTCACAGAGCATGCTCAATGCAGAACATTTTTTAAGATAATGTTGTTTTTAAAAATGGATAAGGAAGACGATCCTTGTCATCATGATTTTAAGTTAGTCACTGGAAAATAAATATTTAATCTTACGTCGCAGTGTTTTGCAGGCGAGTATACAAATGTTCAAATAGAATTCCAGTGTTCTCTACAAACATGCTGGAATGCAATACACCGACGCATTACAATCCTCGGAGCATTTCCTGCATAATAAAAGTTATTTCCTTCAGACAATAGTAGTGAGGAGGCTGGGAGCATGTCAGGGCCTCACCCTGTTCCTCTCTTCACTGGGCTGCACGTCTCACTGGACTAATGGGCAGTAAATACACTGTGTTCAAGGTTTGACCATGACTTTGCTCCTGTTCACTAATGATGCTTATTACTCATCATTAAACTATGCGTCACTGTCTGTCACACACTGAGTTTAATGGGTAGGCTATTATTTTTCACTGTTTATTAAAAAAATAAATATTCTGTGACATTTTAATTCAGAAAATGTCTGTTTGCATTTTTGTCTGCAATAAAATAATGATACAGCCTATTTCTTGCTTGTCTTTGAGAAGCACATTGTATTGCATCTTTCTGTGTGAGATGTGCAGTATAAACACAGTTTTATTAGCATTAATATCTATTATCATTTATCATATTACCATTGTTTGCCTTTGAAGATTTTACATTTACTTATTTAATGCCTGGTGTCTGAACTCTGGAAAGCAGAGGGTGTCTCGTTGCAAACCTCTAGCAGCAGCCTAAGTGATTAGTTAAGGTGGATTTATACTTGAAGCAAAGGGGTAAGGGCAGTGTCGGATAACTGAGCTTTTTCTCAACTTTCTCTACTAGCATCAGAAACCTGTATGTTGTATTTTCAAGGAGATGCAGGTCAGCTACAGTGGGGACCTATGGTATCAATACTGTGATTACACTGTTACCCATTAACACAAAACTATAAATCTACCTTAAACAGTAACTCTGTATTTTTCAGTCTTGGCCATATTTTCCAATGTTTTTGTGTCCAAGTGATTAATGGGAGCAACATTTTCTAAAATTAGCCAGCATTCAGTGACGGGGATACAGCCAGCAGTGGAAAATCAGGCTGCAATGTAACCACATTAGGCAATAATGCACCTTCAATTTACAGTATACGTCCACTAAAAGTGCTTGTTTTTGCCACTGACAGGCTCAGATTATTGTTCCAAGTGTCTATAACTTACGGAAAGCATCCTTCAGAGGTAGACCTTTTTGTTAAAGAGATAGATCACTTTTGTTTTACCAGGAACAGCCCTGAAATTGCAATTGCCAAACCCACCAAAATAAATGTAATTAAAAAGTAATTTTAGCATGTATAGAGCCATCATATTTTCACATCTAACTGGATGAATTAAGGGTTTATTTTACACAAAACCATGTTGATGATAACTGAAACAGAAGGAAGACAAACCATGATGGCTACTGTTAGTTTTCATTTTGTTGCTGTTGACTTATAGACATGTGTTTTATGATAGTAAAATAACTCTTTATTTCAATGGAGTCTGGTAGGTTTGGCAATTTCGGGGCTGTTTCTGCTTAAACAAAAAGGATCTTACTCTTTAACGAAAAGGTCTGTCTCTGTAGGGGTGCTTTCCGTAATGTCGTCAGACGCTTAGAATAAAAATTTGAGCCTGTCAGCAGCAAAAACAAGCACTTTTATTGGACGTACATTGATGGTGCATATTGCCCAGAGTGGTTACATTAGAGCCTGTTTCACCCAAGTGTCAAAAGCATATCTTCGAGAAATAAACAGAGCAACATAAACAAAATAAAGAGTCCCACCTGCATAATCTTGAAAAAAAAAAAAAAAAAACTTTACAATTTTGACCACATTGACAGATAAGTGATCTCAGGTTTGTCAAAACGAACTTATCCCTTTAAGGCATACGGGTTAAACTTACACTACAGGTTAAGCACAGGCAGGATCAGACCCATTTAGAAACAGCTAACACAGAGCAGACACAATGGAGACAATTTTAGAAAGATTGCCATTTTTTCTCCCCTCTATTTCAGCCAGCTGTTAAACTACACTTGCCACAGATGGGTGCAGGGTGACAGCAGGATGCTATAGCTTCCACGTTAATGCATACTGTGGATATCTGTCATGAGATAAAACAGGGAAAGGCCACCAGGGATTTCATATGACTGCAGATCTCCCCTCAGGAAGTGCAACCGAGACTGAAATCGATCCGAGGACGAGACGCAGAGAGGCAGACACACAGAGAGAGAGAGAGAGAGAGACTACTGCGGAGATCACATTAATTACACACAGTGTACATCTGACAGCTTCCTGGAATCAGACCCTCTCTCTGTGCATTATCTAATGATACTATACATGAAGAGGCCTGTTTTTGATGAATGAGCATGGGTGCTCTCTCTACATCTCCCCAGAGGTCCTTGTCAAACTTTTGCACCATGGTGAGATCCAATAAACAGTTTCCTATTAGTGTGACTGTGTGAAGACTCACACACACTGTCTGCAGAAAGAACCAGACAGTGACACAGCTGTAATTACACTAAGATTTATTCCGGGACACTGATGAGACCTGAGGAGTTTGCTTAAAGCAATCACCTCTGATGTTTTCATTAGAAATACTGTCTGGCTTCTTCTAGTAATGAATTCAGTCTCTGATTCAATATCAAAATCACATTTGAGCACACTTCCTGGGAAAAAACAAGTGTGTGGGTGATGGCTGAGGTCCATGTGTTAAGTCAGCATTCATTTATCAGCAGGAAATCAATATGACCAACTCACTCTCCACCATTATTTCACCCGGACAGCCACAACCACCAAAGCCCTCAGAGCTGGGGAGTGGCATCATGATATCATCCTATCACATTTCATCTTGCTTTAGATCTATTCTGAGACTTAATTTAGAAGTCCTGTATTGAATTTATTACCTTAATTTCAGGCTTAGGTCATTATCCTATTGATGGATTGTTGTGTCTTCTGAATGCTTCACATTTTTGCACACCTACCGTCATTTGCCTGTTGCCACCCACAGCTCCCATTGCACAACCAGCTGCTGACGAAGGCAACATCTCCGTTTAAATTGCCTCTCCTGAGGTTCTACTCTGTTTTAATTTTGCCATAGATGCTAAGGGCTTTGAGGAATGTCTTCATGCCTTCACAGGGAACTTGGACCGGGTTAGGAAGTGTTAATGCAAAGCCTGTAATGTGCTTTGTATCATTGTATACTGTCCTGCAAAAACAAACTGACGTGCTTCACCTATGTATCTGCTGTTTGCCTGCTCGTGTAATCAAAGTATGTGTCTACATTCGACTGCTTGCTGCAGTGCAGCTCATACAGGTTACCCCTATGACACTCAACCACACTGCCTTTATTATCAGCTCCGTCTTAGTTATTATCTTCCTCATCATCACTGGCATCAGTGTAACAAAGCAAAGGGACATTCATTCATTCCAGCAGGGATCTAATTCTTTGCATTCCCCTGCTAGAGAACAACAGTGGAGCAACACCTGCACATAACTTGTTCTGAGAGGTAAAACCTGACAGGTCACACGCTGAAAAGACGTAACTATGGCAACGTGGCGAGTGATGAAACAAGAACAAACAGCAGATGCAAGAAAAGAACAAAGTTTGATGACAGTAAGTGCATTCCACATTCCATCGTCCATTCCCTGCTTTATGTGATCACAAAAAACTTGTGCTACATCTCTACTTGTCTTCAACACATGCTGACACAGACATAAAGATGAGTAACAACAGAGTTGCCCACTCATTAGGCACAATGTCACTGCTAATTTTAGGTGGGGCAAGATGAAGTTCAAATTTGCATGGTGGGTTTTGCATGGCAAATGTGATGTCACACAAATGTCAGCGCTCTTTACTCCTTCAGTATTTGTCCGTTTACACAGGCTGGGATACAGTGACACACTTCTCTGTGTCAACAGCACAAAGGTAGTGGACGTAAATTAATCACACCAGTCTAACACACACAAGAGGAGCTCATGTTCTACTTCTATCCTGGGTTGCACCTGAATTCTGTTTCTCACTGTAAAATGTGTTTGTGAAAGCTGAGTTAAAAGTGTCTGAGCTGGGGGATATTCTGAGCTTCCGCTGCTTTTCAAACAATGCCTGCGTTGGACACCCCTCCCTGTCTGCTTTCCTATTGAGACACAATAAAATGTCCCTCTCATTCTCGGTGATTTGGCCTGTTAATTTCATGTCAACCCCGCATTAAAAACAGTCAAGGACTCATCTGTTTGATTCTGAGAATCGAAATCAGAGAAATACCTTTAAGAGTAGTGATCTCATGTTGGATAGACCTGTGGCTCTCCATAGTCACTTTCTGGCCTCCTTGTGAAGAATGATGATAATGAATGTTGATGTTGACGCTTCAATAGTTTGGCCTCCTTCCTGTTTAGCTGAAGTGATGACTCCTGTCTTAAGTGTTAGCACTGCAAAGTCTTTGGTCACTTTCCTCCTCTCTGTGCCACTGCAGGTCTGCTGACCAGGGACGCTGCACTGTTTTGGTCCCTGTGATACACCATGTGCACACACACTCACTTACAGTCTCTCTCTCTCACACACACACACACACACACAAACACTTTGTGTGCAGGCATCAGCACTGTGCAAAGCTCCTCCCTTGTCCCCTCCTCTCCTTCCTCCACCTCCTCTTTCACCTAAGACTGGCTTTTCATTCAGTAACTGCAACACAAACAGAGCCAGTCACCAAGTCAAACAGCTACCTACTTTACCACAAACCAGCCAATCAGGAAACAGATACATTTCCTATAAACTATTCTTCTCTTTCTAGGAGGATGACATCATTAAGAAGTCTGTAGAGTATAGAGATACATAGAAAGCTGAAGGTGGAAGCAAGTTCTGTTAATTTGTTGAGCAAAAATATGATGCAGTGTGTGTGCATGTGTGTGTGTGAGTGTCCGTGTGTCCGTGTGTGTTCATGCAGAGAAACAGAATCCCAGTGCCACACCCTGATCCCTGCAGTAATTCCCAGGATGAGCCTGCTGCTTACACAGACCAACCACAAACATATGGGGAGATAAAACCACTCTCTCCGTTAATCCTAACCAAACTAGCTTAGTGCTAATTACACATTTACCAGTTGTGAGGATCTTACCACATCACTGTGAGCAACAACAGCTTTTCTGTGACAGTAACTGAAATAAGAGCACGGAGTAGTGATAGCACAGTAAAACAGATATTCAACACTCATTTTCTGCAGCATCAATACACTGGTATCAGCTGTGCTTTCTTGCTCTCACTTCTGTGTGTTTACGACAGTCATCCTACTGTTCTCTACTACTAACAAATATTGTTATACCCTTGTTATATTTCACTTTTAATGACAACACTAAAATGTTATGCCCTCAATGCCAGGATGAGTATCGGTACCTCCAAGTCAGAGGCCATGGTACTAAATCGGAAAACTGTTGATTTCCCCCTCTGGCTTGCGTGTCAGTTACTGAAATGACAACCTGCAATAATATGATCTATGAGGATGAAGATGAAGATATCCACTCTGTATTGCAGTTAAAAAAAGAAACATTGGCTATTGAGGGAGGCTGCAAGAAGGTAAAGAGTCAGTCACATGCGTCACCGTGGGTCTTGCAGGTTAAGCAGATGCTGGATGACTGTGGTCTGTCTTAGCTCTAGCTCACACAAAGGTGGAACAACATTAACTGGCTGAAACTAAATGTTGAACAGAGGCTCGGTTCATGCTCAGAAGTATGACATCATGTGATATATATGTAGAATTTAAATAAGAACTTGACCAGGAAAAGTATGTGGATGCCCAGATTTAAACTAAATTTTTTGAAAATTTAATTTGTACCAACCTAAATTAAGATTTTAAATATGACGCTTGATGCTTTAGGAGTTGTGTTGGTTATGGTTGGTGCTCTGTTGTGTGCTGGTGTTATGTGCAATACATGAGTGGCTGCAAAACTTGTGCAGCTCCTGAGTCCAAGGCAAATTTCCCTACAGGGACGATATGACAAAAAGGCATATCGTATCGTATCGTATCGTATCATATCGTATCGTATCGCATTGCTATCGCATCATCTGTGCTGCATGAAAACCCAAAGTACAGGGTAGCTACTTGTAATTTTAGAGTGAACAACACCAGAATTCCTAAAGTCACTGGAAGATATAGCAGGCTGGATAAAAGCCAGAGAATCTGCAATCTCTGTGATGATAATTGTGTGGGAGATTGAATGTCACAATGTGAGCTTAATGAATTATTTGCCAAAGTATTATTAAATCGCCCATCAATGTTTACATTAATTCTGTTATCACAATCTGATAAGCCAAACGTTACATGTAATCTATGTGCTGTTTTAAAGAATGTCCCTCCTTTGTTTCCGTAACATTTGTTGTTTTTTAGACATTCATGTATGTCATTGTTCTGTTATTACTGTACGTAATGTTTGTGCTCCACACCACGTGACATGGTCTTAAGTCAAATAAAAAGAAACAAATTAAACTGCCCCAAGCAAAGAGGTTCAAGAATCTCGGGGTCTTGCTTACGAATGAGGCTAAAAACGAGCGTGAGATGGACAGGTGGCTTTGCGCAGCGTCAGCGGTAATGCTGGAGTTACACTGGACCGTTGTGGTGAAGAGGGAGCTGAGTCAAAAGGCAAAGCTCTCTCTCGATGTTCCAACCTTCACCTAAGGGTATGAGCTTTAGGTAGGGACTGAAAGAATAAGACACGGATACAAACGGGCCAAAATGAGTTTCCTCTGTAGGGCGGCTGGGTTCAGCTTTAGAGATACGGTGAGGAGCTCAGACATCCAGAGGGAGCTTGGAGTAGAGTCGCTGCTCCTTTGCGTTGAAAGGGGCCAATTGAGGTGATTTGGGCATCTGATCAGGATGCCCCCTGGGCACCTCCCGTTAGAGGTTTTCTGGGCACGTCCAACTGCGTAGGAGGCCTCGGGGTGGACCCAGAACACACTGGGGGGATTATATGTCTCATCTGGCCTGGGAACACCTCAGGATGCCCCAGGAAAAGCTGGAAAAAGCTCAATGTAAGTTTTTCCCTGTGGTATTGACAATGGTGACATTGGTATCGAATATTGATATTTGACAAAGTATTGTTTTCAGGTTAGAAATTCTAGTATTGTGACAACACATGCCACATTAACTGATTTATACTTATCATCATATAACAAAGTGCGCACTCATCCAGTTTTTACCAGCTTCTGTAGCCACTGGATTTTTAGAAAAATGGGACACAAGTAAACAAAAAAAACAACTGTGAAAACAAGCATCAGCAGGAGCAGCAGCTTCAATACAAATGTAACCTCCACAGAGATTTCAGAAACGCTCCTTCAGTAAGAGCTAATAAAAAGCCTAAAGTATCATACCCAAATAAACACTGCAGTTGTTTGCCTATTGTGATACAATCCTGGGCCAAAGCAGGAGAAACGATAACTGGTTGTACATTTTTCACATCTGCAGGTATGCTAAAAATGTATTACAGAAGTGCTGTCTCAGCTATAGGGATCCCTAAGGCTCCTTGTGCTCAGTCAAATGGAATTTATTCACACCAACAAGAGATGTCATTCATACCTGCTGTTATTTCTTTCAGTATCCTGCCAATTTATTAGGCTCTATGAGAAAATGTAGAGCTACATCAGATAAATAAAAAGTCTCAGATGGGAGCTATTTTATCTGTGGCTTGTTGGCCAAGTCACAAATCTACTGTGGTTCCGAGACCCCTGATGTGATGCACTGAAAGCATTACTTATTTCTTTAAATCTGCTGGAACGCTTCTGATGTGAGAATAAAACTCCAATGAGAGACAATCTTGGCTCTGTCAACAAACAGTCTGTGCCCAATGTGAACCCATCCAACAATGTCCTCAATAAACTCCTTCATTTGTACCAACTGACTCACTGACGTACACTGTAAGCATGAACATCAACCACTGATGGAGCATCATCATCACCAAGGAAGCCCTGCTTGTACCCAGTAGCGCAGGCTGCGGTCAAAGCCTGCAGGAAATGGATTAGAATGAACCAAATCAAGATCTAACCAAATAAATGATGGTGCATCAATCCATCCTCTAATAAACGGGTAGCCTCCGCCTCAGCTCAGACAGCAGGCGGCCTTGTTGCAGAGCTATTATTTGATTCAGCTCTTACATGGCCTCTTGTACATAATAAAGGACGTCTGGAGGAAAAGGACTGACACATTTTTGGCAGCAGGGCAAATGGAAGTCTAGCTGTTCTGCACAGTCAAGGAGAATTCAATCATGTGTGTGTATGCGTGTGTGTACGTGTGTGTGTGTGTGTGTGGTGTGTGGTGTGTGTGTGTGTGTGTGTGTGTGTGTGTGTGTGTGTGGAGTGCAGCTTGTGGCAGTCAGCTCTGAGTACTTCTTGAGATTTTGTTATACAAGAGACAATACTTATACAACAGAATGACACACACACACACACACACACACACACACACACACACTTACAGATGGACACAGCTGTGTGTTTTGTGTGTGTTTAAGTGTTTGTCTGCTGGCTTTGGCTGACATCAGCAGCCCTCTGGACCTCTGCCCATCTCTCTCTTTCCATGCCCGATTCTCGTCACTGTGACATGTTCCATTAAGGACAGCCAGACAATGCAACAGAGGAAGTTTATGTATGTAATTAGTTATTAACAACAGGCAGTACAAGGACTTCATACAAGGACTGATCCTTGTGAATTAGTGCTTGTAGAAATAGCTAAAACATACTGTACGTTATGTAAGAGTGCTGCTCACATCAACAGACACCACACCCAAAAATATCAATTGATGATATTTTTTTCAACAATACTTAAGAAAAATTAACCTAAAAATTACAACTACAGCAATACTCTTATAGTTATAACCATTGATAAAAACTAATTGATGATGTGAAATATGAATGGACATATAATAAACTAATTGCTGTTGAAATGTAGTCCCACCTAATGACCTGTATTCAACAGTATTATCACACTGGTAAAACACCAACCAGATCCACTAGAAAGTAAACAAGAAAGGCAACAAACCACGCTGACATTCAGCTCATTTCAGCTAATATTATTGTATTCATTATTGTATTGTTATCAAGAAATGTGGATGTAAAAGTTACTCAGCTATCTTTTTATGAAGCTATTGCTAATGATGAGGATTAATGCAGCTGTAACACCTAAATCTAAATGTTCACTAATGGATCAGTTTTACGTGTAAGCTACACGTCTTAAATAAAATTCAGACATTTATCTGTTATATTAATTAACGAGTGAGTAAATGCACCTTCTGCTCTACAATAGGGAGCACAGCAAACATTACCTACATAATAAAAAGTATCAGTGCTGGCCCATGGTGTAGGCAGTGCAGGCGAATACTAAGGGCCACCGTCATCCATAGGGGGCGCCACAAATAATGGAAGAAAAAAAAATCAAAATGTTTATTGGCATGCAGTAAAGGGCCATGGGCTGGAATCAAACCCATGGCTGCTGTGGCAAGGACATAGCCTTAGTATATGGGACGCCCGCTCTACCCACCAAGCTACTGCGCGCCCTGAAATGGCTGTGTTTTAACAGTCTAGGAAAAGACAACATCTTACAGGAATTGCTGATTTTCAACCAGGTCTGTGTCACCGCAGAGTGGAGTGTGTGTGCAGATGAACAGTGTTAAGCGCCCCCTGCCACCAGCTTACGCAGCTCCCTGCGTGTCTTTTGCACACTGGATGGGTGAGGAGTTCCTGGTGATGCCGGCATGAGGAGAAGCCAACACTGTTTATCTGCACACACTCCCCACACAGTAGTGCCACAGATCTGGTTGAAAATCGCCAAAGTATCCCTTTAAGAAAGGACAATGATGCTGTTTTATTCATGCAGAGTAGAGAGACATAGGCACTGTGTGTGTGAACCATTAGTCCAGTATAAACCAATAAACAATGCCTTTTCCACAACCTTGCAACAGACATGTAACCATAAAATTTACATAAATGACATAAAAATTAAAAATGCATAACATTTCGCTGATTAAAATTAAACTTAAGTGTCGTCTTAGTTTTTGTTGAGTAAAAGTAACACTTATTAAATAACTTAAATGCAAATAAAAGTGATCATACCTCAAAAAAACTGCATCAAAAATGTGCCAGCTGACACTGCATGGACATCTAATTAATTTTTTAGCAGGTATTCTTATTTATGATAATCAGTGAACACAAGCTGGTAAGCTTACTGTAGCTACTGTGAGTGTATGCGTCAGAATACAAATGTCAGTGAGCATTACGTCACCTGAAAGGAGAATATGACTTTTTTTTTATCAAATCAGGAAAACAGCAATATGTGTTTGTGATTTTTTTATTTGCCAACATGACTCATGTTTATTTGTTGGTACTGAACTGATTCTGCTGTGCCGTGGCAGGTTTGCCAACACCATACACATTAATATGTTGCCTGCAGTGGGATATTCAATCACAGATAATGCCTCTAATTACACAAGTCCTCAGTTAGAGGGACGACTGGAGATCAAATAGTGGGGCTTAATAGCTGGATGCAATAAAAGCAGTGAGTAAGCTGTGTCTGATGTGGAGCCAGGAGGAGGTCTGGTTGCAGATTTTAGTCAAATTTCTCCAGATTGTCTGTCTTTGTTTGAGTGTCCTTATATAATATGTAAAAAGCCTGAGTAAGATATTGAAAAATATTGTCTAAATGAATACCTATGGCTATCACAAAACTAATTCTAACACACCAACATATGCTTTATCTCTAATTCTTTTTTCACTTTCGCCCTGTGCTTGACATTTGGATTATGTACACACTGCCCTCTGTCATCCTTTTCAACTGTTTTGCAGAGATGTAAAACAAACCTCAGGCCTGCAGATGCTCATATGGCTACATACTGTAACAAACACAGCTTACAATGTCAAACACTAACTCTCCAGCTGCTCAAGGTTACAAGGATGAATCCTTCAGCCACTAGCAGCGTTTCATAACCAGGTCTTCTGAGGAATGAGAGTTATGAGGAGCAGGGCTTTTGTCATGCTAGTCCAGGCTGAGCTGGAGTTATTTGCCTCTGTGCAGTTTGTAAGTCCAGCTCAGACTTATAGCAGGATCCTGCCAATCTACACAAGAGTTTATGAGCAGCCAGTAAATTGCTGAGGTTTATTTGTAAAGGCCTGCTATGGAAATCTTCTCGACAGTCAAAGCTGCCTTTCGCTGTGTTCGTGATGATCACTGCGGAGCATTCCAGCTAGATTACTGCCTGTCCTTCACTTTATTACCTTTTTCAGAAATGTCAGAGGAAGAGCTAAGTGTGTGTGCGTGTGTTCGTGTGTTCGTGTGTGTGTATGTGTGGAGTTATTTCACATTATGTGCAACTAACAGGGAAAAAAAACAGCTATACAACCTCCTGTTGGCATATGACCAAAGCTGCACACTTAAAGGTACCCTGTGGAGTTTACGACCACTAGTAGAACTATAAAATTATCTTTTTACGAGCAGATTTATTTGTTAGTATCTCATGCACACACATGCATACCTGTGATGCAATTGTTTCATGCTATTCCACTGATCAACAGTTGGTGGCGGTAACAAACCCAGGCATGTGATGTGCCAACAAAGGCAGCGCAAAAGAAGTCCAACTCCAAGTCTTTCAAGCTCTACAATGCATTGTGCTGTTTCTCCAATAACTGTTGAAGAGTGTGATATACAGTTGAATGCCAAAATAAACAGTTACATGGTAGAGAATGAACACTCACTCTCAAATCAGTGAAAATTATATTATAATATTGTAAATAAAACCTTAACATTGCCATTAATAAAGGCAGGTAGTACATATATTCTTCTAATAACATAAAATATATAAATAAAATACACATGTAATAGGGCTGTGATGGTTTGTGTATCCGTACCGAGACATCACAATGCAGGGGTCACGGTCCGATGCAAGCAGCTGATGCAGAATACACTGCATGTGGATTGAGGCATTTAATGCAAAACCATATAAGTGAGAGTTCGCCTGAAAACTTTTAGCCATACATAACTAGCAACATACAGTGAGGTTAGCACAACAAGCGGTTTGGCGTGCGAGTCCATTCCAGTCAGCTACAACAGCAACCGTTATAGAGTCTGTGAATGGGAAGACATCAAACGTGCTAATGCACATTCGACAGCATCACCCAGCTGTGCCGATCACCAGGATGAAATAAAAATACACATGCCAGGATCAGCAGGATGAAAAATGTTTGGGTTCTTTGAACTAATTGGAACACTCCTCCTAAAGTCCAGTTCAGACCAAAGATTCACAACGAGATGAGCTGACACAAGTAAGTAGCTGAAATGCGCCACTGAGATGAGATGAGATGGTGTATCATCACTATGCAACAACTCTCTGTACTTCCGTTCTCATTTCCAGCTCTTCAGGCTTATTTTGTGGCTCAATATGATGTGTAGCTTCTTAAAATATGAATGAGGATGGTGATAGTGAGATACTGGCTACAGTTGCATCTATAGTAGTGATGAGGTGGTGAAAAACAAACAAAACAAGCATCAGATGGTCTCATTGACTGATCAATTAATCAGTCAATGAGAATGTGTTTGTTTCTGTGTGTGGTGGGGGGGGCATAAGCACTGGCATACTGTGAGGATGGAAACAGAGGGCTCGGCAAGGATGGAGCACCTGCCGCAGCAAGCAAACACATTGTCTGCAACCAGTGGACTGCACTACAACCCGACTGGTTGTTGTTACAGGTAACCAGCCTTACGTTCTAAAACCAGCTGTGAGCAATTTGACCAGCGCAGCTGCAGGTGACACCATCAGCTGGCTTGAGTCAAGCTTAGACTAGCCAGTTCACACCGCTGCAACTTTTTGAGCAACGTTCTAAAATGGTTTCGTCTCATTGGTCTGAACTGGTCTTAAATTTTTTTTTTTTTTTTCAATATTATAGTATAGACCTGTTGCCTTTTGGGAAAGTGTTCAGTGTTTGTACGGTGTAGAAGTGTTTGAAATTATTCTTACTTTTAGAATGAAAAATAGTTTCCTAAAGTTGCCACTGGGCACAATGTTACCTCAGTCCCCAGCATGAGGTTGTGTCCATATTTGACACTGGCAATACAGTCTGCTTAAAATCAATAAAAAGAAATGTATCCTTATGCAGTTGGGTTTTTTTCTGCTATGCTGAACTCGCACTGAACTGTGATTTTTGTGTGCCATTACACCCTTAATATTTAAGTCCTACCCATGATGAAAATGATTCATGTTAAGTCTTTTAAAAATCACTTTGGTAGTTTGGGTCACGGGAGCAGCTTTCAAATTTAAGTCTTGTGGTGGTGTACTGAAAATCAATGTAGTGATTACCCTTTGATGTAGTCTCAGAGCAAAGGCCTGGCAGCCACTGATAATCATCAAAAAACAAATCAAACCCTGTCGCCAAGATGGGTCATTTTGTGCTACGTGACTAACCTCTCTTGTTTTTACTTCATTATTTTACTTTAAAGTGACAAATCTTTACCTCCCTTTCAACTCCCATAAAAAGCTTTGCTGTTTCTGTGTTCAATAAGAGCAGAATTCTGCTGTTAAAACTGTTATACATAGCTTTAACATAAACTCTTACCATAGTGTCAAACATATTGGCTGTGTTTCATACGCTGTGCTAGTGCTGTTGAAAATGCACAGCCGATCAGTGTAAACAAATGCTTGCACGCAGGAGAGACTGTATGAAAGGATACAAACTGGCTCGCAACATTTCCAGTCTTTCTCCGTGAGGTATTATTGTTGTGCACACTGTACTAACAGTACTTTTTGATACTCTTCACCTACAAGTGTTTCACAGTCCTGCTGGCTCACAGCCCCTCTGCTCTGTCTCCATCAGACTGGTAGCCCTGCTGTGGACATCCAGACAAAACATTCCATCTCTCTGAGGTCACTCAGCCACTCAAATCTCCGGCCCAATGTACCGGCTTAGAGGCCTGGGCAGCAGTCAGCGGGAGACCGGCCTCCGCACCGAGAGAGACAGTCTCTGTGTTAGCCTGTGATTGAATAATTAAGCCAATGGATGCTGAATACAACAGATGACAGGATGTGGTGAAGGGAAAGTGTTACTGTTTTGTTAGACGAGCCAAGTTTACATTGTTGTCTCAGCTTGCATTGAATTCACTTAAAACCATCTCACAGTTTATTAAATGGTCATTGTTCTAACAGTTGCATGTGTTGTCAGTGTATACAGAGCTGAAAAGTGTGTTCATGTTGACAGGCAAACACACAGCTGTTAAACCTCAAAAGGGAGCTGATTTTCCTAGCAAACTGGTATATGAAAGACTGATGAGGAATTCTCGGAATTGAGACGGAGGGGAAAGAGGCACGGAGCAAATGACCCCTGCAAGTTTCCTCCCATGCTCCACCCTCGAGGACCTAAGACCAGGTCCCATGGGGGCTCTCAAGTTGTGTGAGGTCGCTCTCTGTAAAGCGCCTCCCGTTTTGATATTTGGATGAATTACAACAGGGAGGCAAACACTGGAAGCTTATGCTCCAAGTCACATCCTATTTCCAGAAGGTAGAAAAGGAGGGTGTGATTTAGAGTTTTCTGCAGTGGGCAAGGAGCAAAGCCGGGGCCCCAGAGGTCCCCCACCCACGCTCTGACTCATTGGCATTAACTCACAATCAGATGGTTGGAGCTGGACCAAGAGCATCACTGGAGAGATGCTGTCATTTCAGCTTTATTTAGACCCAGCTACTGAGAGAGAGGACGCTAATCCTCACGTTGATTAAAAGATGATCTCAGAATCCCCAAAACTGCAATAAAACTGACCTGCTATGAAATGAAATATAACAGTCTGCTATTTCAGCTACCATTCTCGATGTCCTGGAAATCAGCTCAAAGCTTTTTACTATCCCATAAAGTTTTCCTTAAAAGTCCATTCATCTACTTTTTTGATTGTCAGGTCTGTTGTTATGAGGACAATGATCCACTAGGGGCTGTGCTTACCCTGTAAGCCCAAATAAGCTCAACCAACATGAGGAGAGGTAAGAAGAGTTGACAGCAAACAAAATTTTCAGTGCTAGATAGTACAGTGGAAAAAGATCATAAGTAATAAATGAAAACTAAATGCTTCATAATGTCATATTCAAATCACCGTACTCCCAAGAGCAGTGATAAATGTTAGAGTAACTGAACATTTACAGAGAAAAAATCATCAATAATGAATAATACACTTAGTAATATGCATACTTAATAAATGGAACACACTTCCTTCCATCAGACGTTCACTAAGCCTGCTGTGCTGCTACAGGGAACCAGAGGCAGAAAGCTCCAGGGAGCTGTGAGCTGGATGCTCACATAATGCTGGAAACACTGTCTTTGCCAAGCGATGCCTCCCATGGGCCGTTAGGGAAAGAACATGGAGCTGGCAGTGTGTGTGTAAAACAAACCCAACAGTTGGATGGAAAAGCTGCTGCAGGCTCTCATCACCATTCAAACCAGTCAGATTTTATTGGTGGGGCACGCCACTGTTGCTCAGTTTACTGTTGTCAGCACAGCAGGGAGGATGACACAATTAGCCAAGAAGCAGACACTGAAACTTGTCATACTGTTTCTGGGAAGAGAACCAAATGAGAGATGGCGATGAGCATAAATAGTTTGTGATTGTGTTCCTTCCTAATGGCACCTTTGGTGAAAGTAAAAGGGAGCGAATTGAGTCAAATGATGCTTAGATCAATATTTTATTTCAAACCTTTAATTTTTGAAATCATTCAACTTTTAATTGAAAGCAACATTAGCAGATGCATTGGCCTCTGTTTTGATCTTAAATACATGCCTGTAAATTTTCGTGAGTACATCTTGCACTGTTGTGATGCTATGGCATTGATAAAACCTGTCCAAAGACAAACAGACACACCTGGCAAAATACTCACAATGGCTTCAGTGGTAGTTAGAGCTACATTTGGTGTCACAAAGACCAAATTTTGTCATGATGACACACACATAGACTCACGAGATGAAAACAATATATCACAAAGGTATACACTACAGCTGCAACTAGGGCTGCCCCTTAGCAGTCGACCAAAGGTTAGTCGACCAGAAAGGTCATTAGTTGGCAAGATTTCATTGGCCACTTCGTATAAAACAAACGTGAAACTCTATCAGGAGCTGCACCTTTTAAAAATAAATCGAAACCTATATGACTGGACCATGTGGGAATGTTATTTGAAAGGACAGACACAAGAAGTGTCCACGCTCGGCAGTCAGACAGGAGTCATGTTAATTTACAGGGCTGGTGCCTGCGGTTATTACACAGGCTAGTTAATAACATGTCGGACAGGAAATCCAAAGTGTGGGATCATTTTGAGAAGGTGAAGGACCAACCCAATGTGATATGTAAACTCATTCGTCGACTACAAACATGACGCATCATCTGAAACATGAAGTAGCTACATGCCCATTAGCCACTTAGCACAATCACTACTGCTTTGCGTGCATGTAGATAAAATATAGGCCTATATTAATGAAGGTTCATTAGTACGGTTTTATATTTCTCTGTAATGTAGCACAGTGTTAAAAATGTTACTGATACTATTCTTTCTCACACCTTCAACTCAAACCATTGTGTTGCCCCGCCTAAAATTTATAATTTAACAATTAAATTGGGGCAGCAGTAGCTCAGTCCATAGGGACTTGGCTTGGGAACTGAAGGGTCGCTGGTTCAAGTCCCCGACCGGACAAAAAATATGGAGCGTGGACTGGTAGCTGGAGAGGTTTCAGTTCACCTCCTGGGCACTGCCGAGGTGCCCTTGAGCAAGGCACCAAACCCCCAATTGCTCGGGGCACCTGTCCATGGGCAGCCCCCTTACTCTGACATCTCTCCATTTGATGCATGTAAAAAAAAAAAGGCCCTGTTTGTGCATGTGTGTGTTTCAGGCCTGTGTGTATTTGTAACAACAGAGTGAAAACTTGGAATTTCCCCTTGTGGGACTATTAAGGGTATATAAAATTAAATTAAAAAATTAAAATTAATATTGTAAACATGCTGGCGACTAGTCAACTAATGGCCCTAAATGACGACTATTGATCGACAAGGAAAATTCTTAGTCAGGGGCAGCCCAAGACTGACCAAAAAGATGATTGAAAAACAATCATCAACTGTTTTGATGATCAAGTAATTGTTTGTCTGTTTTCAAGGACAATTGCCAAAAATGTCCTGGCTCCAGTCTCTCATATGTGAAGCTTTGATGCTTTTCTTTGTTAAAAATGGTAGTAAATGAAATATCTTTGGCTTTTAGATTGTTGGTCAAACAACAAGCAATTTGTCTTAAGACTTGGGAAAATTGTGACTGGCATTTTGGCACTGAAATGACCAAACAATGAATCATTTAATTGAGCAAATAACTGGCTGATAATGAAAATAATTGTTGGCTGCAGCCCCATTTCTGTTTACCATCACAGAGGACTAAGGACACCAGAAAATGTTCCCATTAAAGAAGCTGGAACCAGTGAACTTTTTCATTAAAAAATTATTTATAGTTTTTATAACATTAATTTACCGTCAATGAACTAATTTATTAATGGACTGTTTCAGCTCTATTGTATGTATTCTGTGAACTATATATTTAACAGTATGAGTATGATTCATACTGTGTCAAGGTATCATGTTATCAAATTAGCAAACCGTTTTGGAAGTCAAACATAAAACCCCTCTCCAGCAGCTAAGAGGCCCACTGTGAGAACAGGCCTCCCATCTCACCTTACACACGTCCCTTCATCTAAACAAACTGCTGCTGAGTGTGAAATAAACCACATACCTGATCAATGCTAAGTGGAGGGGAGACTGAACCCCCTCCTCTCTTTCATGCTTTTGCTTTTTCTTCCTCTTAATTTCTGCTTAGAATCTCTTATTTTGTTTTCATTTCAGCACTCCGTTTCCCTACTTCCTGTCTTCCTCCTCTCCCACACGCTCTAAATGCCTCATCATCTTTTTCTGTCTCCGTTATGCATGACGGGGGGTTTCTGCTGGAGGCGCCACTCAGGCTCCTGGCCGCTCTGGCCTGCTCTCAGGATGGGTGGTGGGACTTGTCCAACGTGTCTGACAGATTTAAATCGATTCTTTCAGAGACCTTTCAGCTTTCCCAAAATTGACACTGATGTGTCTGTCTGTATTCCAACACTGGCTCCTGCTGTCAACTGCCTCCTACTATAAGTCACACGAACGAGTTAGGCCACTGACTTCAGACCTCTCTTACTGCTTTAGTACAGTTGAGCAGACCTCTCCATATCTTAGTCTAGATTCATGATCAGTGAGAAATTAGGTACTTTTTGGGCCAATACTCTGCAACAGGGCAAGTTCTGGGAAACAACTATATATAAGTTATGGTCCACAATCTCCTGAGTATATTCCATGTATTTCTTGCCTTTTTTTGTGTCTTCCCATAAATTTAAGGTTATCAGAAAACCCAGTCAGCCCATAGGTGATATACTGTATGGTTGGAAATCTCTGTAGTAGCAGTGCCAGCAGTGCAACACTGACCTTGGCATAACTTAACGTAAAGTTTCCACGTCATCTTAGTGAGTAAATGTCATATCATATTCACGACCATCACTCCTGGCCTTCAGCTGTGAATTCATGGAATGAATGTAAAGTCCAAAGATGAGTGAAGTGTACCGGAGGTCACGGCATTCCACCGCCCCTCTCACGTAAGCTTCCACAGCTCTGCTACACATCAAGTGCGCGTGTAAGGCCTTAACTGTGATAACAGCTGTAACAGCTTAGTGAGAGAAAGGTAAAATACTACACACTGCTTTCATTCCACACAAACGCACTTTTAAAACACAACCTTGACCAGATGAAAGGCTGCTGGAGAGCGACTGGAGCGCGGCCCGTGCTTTATTTCCCGACACAACACAGTTCATCTGTGTCAAAGTGCAGCTACAGCCACTACAGGAAGGCCGGGATTAGCAGTGATTTCAACTTTGAGATAAGAAAACAAACAACAGGCAGTTTTTTTTTCCAGGGTTGTCATTTGACCTGTGGTCAGACTGGGAACTGGCACACCCCTCAGAGACCCCGCCGGTCAACAGACACACGGACGGACGAGAGGTCCTGTTTAGTTTTACAGCAGTCTATCATCCCAGAAGCTGCTTTATCTGTAAAACAAATCATGTCTTTTATGTAACGCCAGTTTGTGTAAGCTTTTTCGGTAAAACTGTGGAGGCAGCCAAACCATTTAGGGTAGTTTTTAACTAACTGCATCCTCTGTCAGAGCCAGAGAGAATATCTCTGTGGAAGGTATTTGGAGCCGCTAACAAGCTGTACTCCTCCGTCTTTGGTTTCTCAGACCAAAAGAGATGAAGTGATCTGTTAACAGAGTAGAATGTAACAAGTTATTCCCTATGGCATGTTTGTGTGTGCATGTGGAAAGAGCAGTGAGAGACTTCATGTCGAATGTCAGCGTGTTTGCGTGGTTGTGCACGTGGGGCACATTCCCCCCACTGTCAGCTGTGTGGGGTGACCTGCTGTGACATTCCCTGCCTGTGTGGTGGCTGTCACACCGGCTCCAGTTGCCCTGAATACCACTGACCAGCAATAAACTCATTGCCTGTCGGTCAGTAAATGACAAGGCTGACTAAGATATGGGCCGACGCTGTGATACATCACTACCTGGTAATACACATTACCACTCGTCAGATTATGTGCGAAGGGGAGTTTCCATTATTACTCACTTTGTAATAACCCTAAAGTCTATTTAAGTCCTGTTGGCAATACAGCGGAAATGTTTCCACTTGCTCTGGCCTCTAGAATCTGGACAGTATTCAATGTGAATAAAATTACCCCAGCTATCAAAAAGTTTTTGTCTTCCCTAAACAGAGTGCTTCTTCACAGTAGACAGAGATTTCTATGAATTCAAACCCCACTGGAACAGATGGTACTTCAAATTACTGTAAGAGTATGTCACACAGCTCACACGCTGTCATCTTTCAGAGTTCTGTCCTTATTTGTCTGCTTTCTCTCAAACTGTCTATGAAAACTGGTTGTTTACAGTGGCGAGGTGGATTCAGGGCCCTCTGTTAGAAACTGTAACTGGCACTTTCTACTCTGCGTCACCATTTCCACTATAAACAACAAGAAACGGAACTCACATCAAGGTCGATCTGAACACTTTTAAATGAAAAAAAAAGGCTGGCAAAACAGCTTTTGTTTTAGATCAAACATGCCTCTTCAACTCCTAATTCCAAAATCCAACAAGGCAGTCTCAGGAAAAAGGCCAAACACCTGTCGCTGTGCAGTGAAAACAGCACCTGCAGTGACTGAATTCAAGACATTCCAATACTTAAATTTAGAAATAAGGATTTTCTAGACCTGGGCAAGACTTGTGTCAACTCACCATCTATATTAAAGAAATATTGTAAAGATTAACTTTTTCCGTGTAAACCAAAAGAATGACTCTACAAAGTTAATTTATTCTGGGGAATACACTCATTAATTTTCTTGCTGAGATTAGATCAGAATATTGATAGTGTTAAGATAAAACCATGTCCAACAAAATGTTTTTTCCCAGCTGAAAACGCCAGGCTCTCCTCAGGAAGAGCCTAAGAGTGATGGAAGTGCATCGTTTTCTCAGCTGAGATGCTTTGGTTGCACCTCAGCGCTAGGATATGGAATATCCACGGAAGTAAAAATGTTGGCGCGAGGTACGGTACTTGCCCTGGATGAAGGGAAGATGGAGGCATGTGGGGAGAAAGGACGGACCAGCCTGTCAATTTGGGCTCATCAAAGTAAACATATGTTAATATGAATACAGTATATGATCATATTTCTCCTCCACTGTTGTTGTTGTTCAGCACTTGTACATGTAGGATGCGACTGTTGGTCTTCCTGGTATTTGTCAGCCCTCCAATGCAACTGAAAGTGACTGTGACAAACAAAGTGTTTTCTCAAAGTTGAATATTTTTCAACTCTTGGTGCCAAGAAAAAAAAAGCACTCAGTGCCTCGACACACAGCTGGCGTTTGTAGCATGGCATAAATACAATCCCACTGCAAAGAACTTTAAAAAATGCTGGTATCAGGAAAACACTTTTTGGTGGACATGGCCTAAATTTAGTAGGTGATTAGCTTAGCTTAGCTTAACACTTGGAAACAGCCAGCCTGGCTCTGTCCAACTTAATGAGAAAACACCAGCATCTGAAAATTTATTTAATAAAACACGTAATATCTCACTCCGTATGTACATAATCGGAAACATGGTTTTATGAGAAGCTCTGCACAGGAGTATTTCTTGGCTGGTCAGAGTGGGCTCCTTAATTCTTGTCGTCTTGTGAGGTTGCCCGGCAACGAGCGGAGAAACAAAAAGATATAAAATGTTAACAAGTGATCTTCAATGTGCTGGCCAGAAGATTTTTTTAAACTTTGGATAGAGCCAGGCTAGCAGTTTCCCCCTGCTTCCAGTCTTTATGCTAAGCTAAGCTAATCACCTGTTGGCTCTAGCTTTGTATTTACTGCACAGACATGACAGTGGCATCGATCTAATCATCAAAGCCTCAAAAAAACTAATTTACCAAAATGTCTTTTACAAAATATCCAGGCTTTCTTTGCCTCTGGTTGACACATTTACAGTATACCTCGCTTCATCAACTTATCTACCTCTGTTTCACTCACTCACATACACAACTGTGTTCATGCACACATATGCAGGCGCCTCCATCCAGTTTTAGAGATCGTTTGAGAGGGGAGGGTTGGGAAATGAGGGGGAGGGAATGTTCTCCAAGCTGGTGACTCCTCTGCTTTTCAAAAGACCTTTCCATCTACAGTAGTATGTCGCAGCAATGGTATGCATGTGAGTATGTAAGCATGTGAGTGTGTGTGTGTTATGCTGTAGTACTAGTTTTTGTTTTCCTCATTAACTTTTTCATAGCTCGTTGGAGCCTTGAAGCTACAATCCCAGACTAATACTGGACTTAATAAAGCACCAGAGCCCTGCCCTGCAGTACAAAGCAGCGGAGACACAGAGAGTCTTTGTGTCAGACACAACCCAGGTGTTAGAACCTCGGTATTTTCCACACAAATGTGTTTTCCACACTCTTTTTTCCTCCCAAGCCACAAAGCCATGTGTTTCAGCCCTTGTAAAAATCAGGGAGAGACTCCACAGGGCTCCTGGTTTATGTTTAAAAAAAAAAAGAGCAGCAGTAAGGCTCAAGGCACAAGTCCAACACTGACAAACTGCTAACTGAAAAGTCTGGTGCTCCGATGTGATGCATGAAGGCATAATGAACTGACAGCTGCCACTCAATCTGCGTGTTAAGCAGTTATTTTGCAGTTTCAAAGCAAACAAGATGTCAGATTAACTGGGATCATCAGTACTGTCGGTAACGGACATCATCATCTACAGGACTGCTGCGCAGCATTACTCCGTGAGACGGCAGACACACATCCGTCTGACTCAGCAATGTCAAACATTCATGCAGAAGCATGACTCTGAAAGGTGGAGTCACAGTTTAAATGAGTTAAACCGTGTGTGTGTGAGGTCTGTATACTTTAGCATCAAATTAACTTTTGAAGGCTGAAGGTGACGGTGTATCTAAGTGTGTGGGTCAGAATTAAACAGGTTTAATCAGTACACATGAGACGTACTGAAAGAAAAAAATAGCAAAAATACTGTTATGTTGTGCATCCTTGAGGCTATGATGGGCACATCAGTGTTCCCAAGTATGAGTGATGATGACGGTCTGAAAACAGCTTAAACTTCAATGTTAAAAAATACTGTAGCTTGCTGTAATGTTAAGAAAATGCTGGTTAGTAGAGATGTTTCAACACCATTTTTGCCTTTCTGAGAATGATTCAGACACTTTAACTTCCATATCAGCCGATACCAAGTACCAATCCAATACCATTGCGATATAAATAGTAAATAGTTATACGCCACTAACCCTGACACTAAGGCCTTGCATACTGTACACGTTGCCTTTTTGCTGGTGGGACTTTCCAGTGTAATATTGCTGACATGTTGCTGTGTAGGCAACTGCTTTAGAAGAAGAATAAGAAGACAAAGAAGATATACTTGAAAAATCCCCAAGGGGAAATTCAATTTTTTCACAGGCCTGAAATACACAGACATGCACAAACAGGATCTATACATGCATTAAATAGAGAGATGACAGAGTGAGGTGGCTACCCATGGACAGGTGCCCTGAGCAGTTGGGGTTTCGATGCCTTGCTCAGGGGCACCTCAGCAGTGTCCAGGAGGCAAGCTGGCATCTCTCTAGCTACCAGTCCACACGCCATATTTAGTCCGGATGGGGACTTGAGCCAGCAACCCTCTGGTTCCCAACCCCAGTCCTTATGGACTGAGATACTGCTTTCAGGAAGTACTGAAGACATTTCTGATACTGGTATGGGTATCTGAACTCAACTGGTTAGGATGGTGGTCGAAGTGGGTAGTGTTAATCAAATATAAATCAAGATTCTGTTACTGCATTGCCTATTTCTCACCTCAAATATTTTCAGAAACAGATCCGAGTGTACTGTTTAGCAGTAATATGACATGATATGTTTGTGACCCTGCTGCTCAACCAAAGTACTAAACATGGCCCACCAGTTGGAAAACGTTCTCATTTTACAGCTAAACAGTACACTAAAATATCTTTTTGAAAACATTTGTGGAGAGAAATAGGCAATGCAGTAACATTTGATCAGTGCTGCCTAGTTTGACAGTTTGACCGCAGTTTACGTGCAGTCGATGACATGATTGACAGCTGTGTTAGAGACTCCTCGGCTTTGATTGGTTGCATTCATTCACATGCAGTAAGGCCAACAGATGCACTACAAGGCTATGGAGAAGGCAGAGGGATATGATTTTTTTTCTGTTTCATGTACTTCTGTGTGAATATGCTGACAGTTCCTGCAAAAAACGTTATTTTTCATTAAAGCTTTCATTTTTACTTTTGCCCATCATTCTCTATTGTTATTTTAAAAAGATGTTGTACAAAGCAGGAAATAAAGTAAGGATGGTGGATAGCGTGCACATTTAACCCCAGCCGAGTACAGGTGCAGGACTAAAAACAGCACACAAAAGAAACAAGAAAGGCTGTCAGCACATTGAATATTTCAAGCTCCCAAAATGTGTAATCAATGCAGCATTTTGACCTACAGTCGTCACGCCTCATCACATCTTCCTTTTTCCTTTTCCTTTTCCAAGCAAAGCATCAGGTTATCTGAACCACTTTATTTAGAGGTCAAACCAAAAATGAACAGACCTGAATTGTTGGTAAGAAACCTTATTGCACTGGGAAACTGTGTATGCCCGACTACAGCATGTACATTAGGTCAAAGTCCACCCAGAATATAAGCCAGTAAGTTGGATGGATGTTTACAAGAGACACCTTAGGTTATAATCTTATTGTTTGCCTTTCTTTCCTTCTTCAGTTAGGTTTGGCTAACCAAGCGGATTATTAAAAACCACAAGACCATCTCACTGCTCGTTCCCATGTGACTTCTTTTAGGGATTTTGCTGCGTTCCCAGTTGTCAGCAGTAAACGTGGTGTGTAGGAAGTTAATATTATCCACAAGGGAGACAACAGAAATATTACCAAAATTGTACCAAATGGGGATTACACATTACATGATTATTCGCTTCCAATCAGCAGAAAGAGGAAGTCCCCAGTCCCCCAACAAAACAACCACATTTCCCTTTGGGAGACGTGTTTTAGTGACACTGCATCTCTGTATATATTGTTCCATGTATCTCAGTACATTACTTAGTACACTGTACTGCATCCAACCTCGCTCCCTGTCTCTTGTAAACATTCTCTATTCTTTCCCTTTATTCCCCTCCTTTCTTTCGCTTGCACATTCCTCCACTCACACACTAACAGACATAAAACACCAGAGATTCAGGCATAAAAGAACTGCAGCTTCTGTTCTGTAAAATTGCTGAGTGTTTGACAGGAAGGCCGACAGATTTGGGGAGCATCCCGCTGGAGCTTCTCTCTCTCCCATAAAAGGCTCTGAAGGAATCCCAGCATGGCCGCGCTTATCAAGCCCTGCCCCTCAGTCACCTCTGACCTTAGCTGTGTGTCAGTGCTGATCTATCCCAGGCAGCAGGATGCTGACACACATGAAAAAGAAATTACCAAAAAAAAAAAAAGAAAAAAAAGGAACAATCTACTGTCCTTCTGGCTACACAAATGTGACAACTCTCCTAACAAAGCAGCAGCATGAGTAAAGGGACAAAGCTAAGCACTTTCTGACCCACACACACAGAGACACACCCTGCACGAGTTAATGTGGCACTTCATTTTAGCTGGTGTATTTAACACAAATACAATAACAGAAAAGTTCCATTACGGGGATTTTCCTGTTTGGTTTGCATGCCGGGTAACTGGCAGCTTTAGCTCCAAAAGGGCACCCTTTGGCTGCACTGAAATTAGGGGAAATGTCCTAAAATGTCAACTGTATAAGGACATACACACACGCCAAATCCACAGATTTTGTACCAACGGCCTACTTTCCATGAGCGTTTCACCTGGCAATGATGTCCATGTATAGCTGACCTCAATATGAATTCAGCACTGTGTTTGTAGTAGTAGAAGCCAGAGTGGGCTTACTTTACTGCAGTGGGAGAAGGAAAATAAACTGCACAAGGCTTCAGTGATTTTACTGGCAGTAAAGTCCAAACGGTCGTCATATTTATTTCTGTATTTTTTTTTTCTAAGGTGTGTCATGTGCACAGAATAAGGTGAGACATTTTGTTCTCAGGCTATATTTTTCAGCTAAGCTAGCTGCAATGTTGATCTGTCACTCAGTCGGATCTAATAACTTGATAAATGATGGCTCAAAGCTTATGTTGGCTCACAAAGTTGCTGGCATGGCTGTAGACTCTCAGTCTTATGTAGCTTGTGTGGTTGGAAAAAAAAAATCTAGCATTACCTGACAGTTAGTGGAGATACAAACTCACCATAGTGGCCTTGTAGGCAGAGATGTCTCTCCCTACTCTTCAGGTGGAGGGCATTGACCCAAATGCAATGTAGCCATGGGAACATTTCCCAGTTGTCAAATACAGAGGCTAGGTCACGTCCCTCTAACCTACTTAGATAGGTTTAGAAAAAAAAAATGTTTTGGGTTAAAATGAGTTTGTCATGTGACGTGACATGACAGCAAGCGCCGACAATACGAAATTGCGTAACGTTGCGTTAAACCAACACTGACTAGCTCGACTACAGACCAAACGCAAGAGTGACGCTGCATAAATGAAACTGTGTGGACCTTGAACTAATGACTGAGGAGAAATCTGGACCCCATTGCTGGACCAGTTGGAAACCACTGCTCTATACCACTTCAGTTGCTCTCAGCATCAAGTACATCGGATTGGTTTATAATAAAGTTAGCTGAAAGCCAGATGTGTCTCATACAGACGCTAAAGGATGCCTTTGGCTTCAATATCACACACCAAAGGGTGAGATGACTCTCTCTTTCTTGTATGCCCTGGTGTTATTACAATCAGCCTCTCTGCCATTTAAGGAAAGGAATTCTGCCAAATGTAGAAAATCAGTGAGTGTACTGGAAGCTCATGTGTAACTCTAGGGCAAGGGTGATTGGGCAATGTGTGTTTGACATCATACTGACAGAGAATCTAGATTTTCAGACATCCATTTTGAACTATAACATCTCTTTCTGGCAGTAAGAAGTAAAATATCTTGGCCTCACACAACAACTTGAGTGCATTCACCTCTACTTGCAGCAGGTTAAGTGTTTTTCTCAAGGCCCTCCCCAGTTGTTCTCTTTGGCCTCTCTATTAACACTTCTCAACCTGTGGCAGGCAGCCAACATAAGACTGAAATACATGGAAAAGATAGCTAAAGAAAAGATCCACAACTCTTAGATATCTGTCACTGCTCAGGAACCAAACATAACTTTTCTAATTGATATCATTTTTCATGGCGACAGGAAATGAAAAGTCCTCACTGGCATCAGCACCAAAGTTCTGACCAGTCTCAAGTGTGTGACGGGAAAACCCAACCTGCAGGCGACTCACACACTCAGCAGCTTTAAATACACACACAGCCTACACCAGGTTTTAAAATATACATTACTTACACACACATGCATGCTCAGTTGCCTCTTGGCTTTTTAAAGACTTCACTCATTCACAAATCTGTGTGATGAATTGCTTCCCACACTACTTCTCACCTCATGCAATGACACATTCTGTACATACAATCCACTGCAGTCATTCATGAAGATTGCTAAGCTTTATGTCTGTTTTGGGCTAAAAGGTTTAGTGATGATAGAAGCTTTCAAAATCATTAATCAATTATGTTGCGAAAATAAAGACGTGCTTGTCATGGTTTCTATTCTCGTCAGACACTGGACTGCAGTTTATTTTGTGCACATCAAAGCCAGACTTAGTTTAATAATTCACAAATGTTTGATTTTTTTCAGCCAAGAAGAAACTGGAATTTCAATTACCCTTAGCAGACAATCAAGCTTGCCAAAAATAACCATTTAATTGGCTGGCTGAGCATTGCCACGGCTATATTTAGGGGTTATTTTAAGCCCTGCGGGGCATAGGACGGGGCCTTGCAGGACACACAGCGGGGCGAAATATGGATTCCAGCCGTTGCTGTGCACCCTCAGCAGTCCACCCTACATGACCAGGGCAATCCCCCACTCAGGCCGCCCAGCAACATCGACATCAGCTGCTAGCACAAACTGCATTAGAGGACAGTGGGAAGACAGCCAGGCCTTTACCGTCCAGCCGGCTACAATTCAGAGCAGGCAATGAGACAGCAGTGAGTAACAGTAGAAAGAGCAGACTGACTGCTAGACTGTAACTGTACTTAACCCATTTGGAAAAATATTAAACTCATTTATCACATCTAACCTGATATTTATGTTACAGTTTTTGCAGCTTTTTAAGTCTTAAAATTGTTCTATCAAATATCTTACTATTAAGCCATTATTATCTCACCACATTAACCTGTAGACATTAATATAGTATGATTAACAAATGAGACTGCTTGATTGAGCTTTTTTTCTTTTTACAATGTCTGTTATTAGATGAGACATTTCTACCATGAACATAGCTAAAGCCTTCAGAGCTGAACAAGACTAATAATCTACAGCAGTGGTTCCCAACTGGTCCAGCCATAGGGGTCCAGATTTCTCCTTAGTCGTTAGTTCAAGGTCCTCACAGTTTAATACATTTAGCATCATACCTGTGTTTGGACATGTCGTGGACCACTGATCTACTGTGTACTAGGCTAGCTAAGCCATAAGCAGTGCTACAGTAACACGCTTCCAATCACAGTGCTAACATGCTGAAGTTTAGCAAGCATAATGTTGACCATGTTTACCATCTTAGTTTCATGTGTTAGCATGCTAACATTTGCTAATTAGCACTAATCACATAATACAGCATAGGCTGATCGGAGATTTTTGGTCATAAATAAATAATGAAACTTTGGACAAATCCAAATTTTGACCTGATGATAGTGCCTGCACAAAATTTCACAGCATCCATCCAATAGTTGTCAAGACATTTCACTCTAAAACACCAATTTTATCCTCATAGTAGCAGTAGAGGAAAGGTCCAGGAATCATCAAGGTAATGGTAATCCATCCAATAGTTTGTCAGACATTTCAGTATGGACTAAACAGGTGTACCAGCCAACCTGACTGACATTAATTGGGGCTTCCATCCAGCTCAAATTTAAACAGCATTTTCATAAAAACTGCAAAAGAAATTTTCCATTCACAACAGTTACGCAAATACTAGAAGATGGTTCATTGAAATGGGCAGTAGGTGGCACTGACTCTCCAGGCAGGTGCCCCTGCAAATGAAGAGGGTGTAGCGAAATGACGAAAAGAGCACCAGCCAAGCCTCAAACGAAGAAAAACAGTGTCTATAATAACAGACAACACCCTGGACAATGTAAATAGAAGGTTTTGAACAACTGATATTACAGCTATGTGCTCTCAGAAGAGTTCTGATAACAGTCCTGTGTGCATACATGAGCATGTTAAAAGCCCTGAGAGATGATAAAGAAGCTTGAAGTGGCGTATGCAATAACGGAACTAAAGCTATTTCTATTGCACCTAGTCACATTTGCCTTTAATCAATACACCAACTTTTCCACCTCTCCAAACATAAAACTTTTTTTGCAGGATTGAAGGATTTCTGCAAATCGAAAATGCACGTATGAAGATGTGGATGGAAACACCCCTTTTGCTTCCTGAAAGCCATGCTGCTACCATGTCTAAAAACCAAAACAAAGAAACACTGTTGTCCATTGTTTTCAATGAAATGAAAGTGATGGAAACACACAGTGACATCACAGAGGAAAAATCTACAAGTAGTAACACACTCTTTGATACAGTTCATCAGTAGCACTGAACAAAAATATAGAAACGGCCATTATGCCAATGAGAGGACAGTCACTTTCCCTGCAAGTTAGAATAGGCTGACAGCACCCTGATAGGCAAACTTCCACACCTAGAAGTCCTGTGCTGTATCTACAAGGCATCATTGATTACACAGGCAAATGATTTCTTTGCATGGCAGCACATTGAAGATACTGAGACAGCTTTCTAAAGTCCAGTAAAGGTTTTACATAATATCAGCCTGTAGCCTGTCGAGTGGCTGTAGCCATCTGTAGGCATTAACATAAGTGTTCATTAGAAAATGGATTGCTCCGGTCCTTGCACTGCAAGCAATATTCTGAGCCAGTATGTAGGACATGTTTCTTCAACAAATCTCTTGTTGGTTAAAATGATGAACTGATTGGCCTCAGTCTGTCTTTGCTTCAGGATAAAACCAGGGCAGTGTGTGGAGAATATGGACAAGGACAAGTATTTAGGACAGTGTGGTTACATTCTGCAAGGATAAACATGAGTGCCTTGAGAATGGTACGAACTAAATACTTTCCATTATGAAGCATCAGTAGGTATATTAACACACACACACACACACACACACACACACACAACCTATACAACCACGCTGCACGCAACAATTATGATGTGTACTGAGTCCTGTTAGAACAAGGTTAATGGGTTTACAAGTCTTCCTACTGTGTTCCATGCTCGATAGAAATGAAGCTGATGTAGGGATTCTGCAGTATAAGCCGATAAAAACGAGAAAGAGACAAAGTCAAAGACAGCTCTCTGATTGGCTGTGTCATCAGTGTGCCTTAATAAGGAGAGCAGAACCTCAGTGGAGCACAGTCGCTGTCGAGGAAGGAACACAGAAGAACGTCTGGAACATAAACACCTGCCACAGAGCCAGCTCCTGCTTCCCATTACCTCCTGGTACAGAAACAGCACTACAAACACAGAGATCTGAAACACATACACTCAGAAACAGGACCATACACGCTTCTGGCAAACGCAATCTGTTTTATCACCAAATAATTTATCACATTTACGATATATCCTGTCGCTAATAGCTCTGGAACACATGTTGGAAGTCAGGTCCCTATCAGTCTTCCACTCTTTCAACAATGTGACTGCCAAAAGCCTTAAAATCTTTAGCACTATTTGCACTTGATAACGGCAGCTTCCTCGTGCTTTATGTCACAAAGCAATCTACCCTTTGTCCTGTGAGTTTACTATCAAATCCAACCCAGTGACACACAATGCAGAGTTCAGTAGAGGCTGCCTTTTGGCAATAGCACTGTTTGTTTACAGTGATAAAACGGACATCTAAAATCGATGTACTCATGGTCTACTGATGTTCGACCCTTGGCAGCATTTTTAAAAAAAGAGAGATGTCCACACAAATAGACCCGCTGCAAACATGCTGATACAAAGAAAAAAAGCGACAGTGATTCAGCACAAGCCCAGTTGGATTTTCACAACAAGAGCGGGGGAAAAAAAAAACTGGGGCAATATTTATAGAGGAGCTCTCCCTCTTCCTGATGATCTGTTGGAACGGAACGGATGAAACATGCAGGAGGGAAAACATCTAACGGGAGAAAAAGTGAGAGAATATTAACACATGAGGCTATGGACATGAAATGGAGCCTAAACAAAACTTTGAAATGAAAGCACCTGGGGGATGCTGCTGGCAAAGTAAAAAGCGTAAGTGGGTAAAGAGAGATGTGTTGGGGGATAGACTGGCTCTGCTGCAGATGTGGATTCTGTTTCACCTGTCAGAACTCCGTCCTTTACATCGCCATCTTTCTCTGATTAATTCCTGCACCGCATGAAGATTTCCAAAAAAAGTAAAGTATGTCAGATAATCCAGCGAAGGCATGCTGAGCTGCACACTTGAGCAGATAAAGGGATAAAGGGATAAAATGAGATGAATATTTGAGAAGAAAAGCATGAGCTCCCTGCGCTGTATTAATGAATTTCTCTATTGCTCAGCAGCACCTGTTAACGTCCTCTGTTGTGACTGGAGCCAGGATAACAATCAGCAGAGCACTCAGACTTAAACTAAACCCCTCTCTTAGTCTCATGGAGGTCAGAGGTCAGCCGAGCGGGGGTTTGTTGCTACGGTCACATATCAAAGTGAAGCACTCCTGTAAATCCACCAGGACTCTCGTGGCAGAGAGGCAGCGTGGAAGAGTGACAGCCAGCATGTGCGCCAATCAATAAAACACTCAGCAGTCAGAGATGCAGCGTGCACGGCTGCTGTTCTTTTCCACACCCACACACACAGAAGCCGGCATGATCAAAGGCACGTCAAGGTGCATATGCAAACAGTCACGTGCTTGCACCTGTGCAGAGTCAGTAATACCACAAATAGACAAAGGAATAAAGCCCTCCCTCTATAAACATGCAAAGACACCTCATCCATCATCATACGTGGTCGTGCAGTTGCTGTCACCACTGTAATGCGAGTGTAGACTTCCCACCTTTATACTTCTCTCTGACGTTTTCATAAGCCTGGATGAAGTCCTGCTCCTCGGCGTTCGGAGGCAGGTAGGCGGGTTCGTACATGGCCATGCTGGCTGGCACCCTCTTCTTCTCCTCCTCCTCCTCCTCTCAGCTTCTTCCTCTTCCTTTTAGGTCAGCTCTCTGTCTCTGTGCGTCTGGATGTGTGTGAGGCAGCCTGCCTGTGCTGTCCTCTGTCTGCTCTCTCAGCTGTGTGTGAACCCGCCACAGCTCCCAACTTCATTCCAAAGCCCGACGTCCCCCCCCTCCCCTCCCCTCCTCTCCTCCATACCCTCCCATAGCCTGGTTCAGACACACTAATATAAATGTCAGGCCCCTCCTCTTAAAGATACACAGACTTGGACCAGCAGGCACCACACACTCACAGCTCGCTGCTTGCCAAGCACAAGCACAGCAGCAAGAGAGCAGAGCAGCGGCATAAGGCTCTCTAGTAACACTACAACTGAATTAGACTGTGATGGATGGCAAGCAGATTGTACAGGACCACCGAAGTAGGGATACACTTCTCTTACTGCCAGAGCAATGTTGCAAATTCAATTCTCCTGTGTGTAACTCCATCGAAACTCAAGGCTGAAATCTACTGTACACTGTGTTTGTTATATCAACCTCTGATCACAAAAACATGGATGTCAGGGATAATGACAGCAGCTCAGCATCCACATAGGCAGGCAGCCACTTCACTACAGTCATTGTGGACGTTAATCAGGCTCTATGATCAATACTTTGCTAATCAGGTCAACTACATTGAAGCAGGTGAGCAGTGTGTATTTAATGATCCTGTGTGTCTGATAGTGAAGTTTTGCCTGCACAGCAAACAGCAGTCATCAACTACTAGATTTTGCGCTAATTTAACAGCATAATCTGCCATATATATGTGTCTGACAGATTTCCCTCTCCGCCTTCAAATGCCGCCTAAAAACATACCTTTTCAAGCTGGTATATCCGGTCTGATTTAATGGTGACACACACATGGAGATTTACATTGATGATAACTTTATGATGATTTTCTACCTAGTTTTAATTCATCCATTCATTCATTTTCCGTAAATGCTTATTGTGTTAGGGGCGGAAGTCTATCCCAGCTGACACTGGATGAGAGGCAGGGTACACCCTGGACAGGTCACCAGACTACTGCAGGGCTGACACATAGAGACAGACAACCATTCACACTCACATTCACACCTAAGGACAATTTAGAGTCACCAATTAACCTGCATGTCTTTGGACCGTGGGAGGAAGCTGGAGTACCCAGAGAAAACCCATGCTCCTCCTGAGGTTTCTACCAATTTTTTTCCCCAGTTAAAAGTATTTTTTGGGGGTGTTTTTCCTTATCTGCTGAAAGGGTCCAAAGGACAGAGGGATGTCGTATGTTTCAAAGCCCTCTGAGGCAAATTGTGATTTGTGATATTGGGCTTTATAAATAAAACTGAATTGAATTGAAATTATTATAATTTTTATTATTATTATTATCATCATTACTATTATTATTATTATTCCAATGGTCCATGTTAAAGTTACTATTACTGCTACATCCAGAGAGAGGCGGCCTCTGTGCTTTTTCCATGTGCAGACAAACAGCAGGCATTTCTTTCATGTTAAAGCAATTTTTTTAATGCCAACGTTACTTGTTTGAATGTTTCTGTGCTTTTAACCTGTGCTGGTTTGGGACAATTATTTTTTTCATGACATACCAGACAAATGCCTTCCTTTATAAAAAGTAGTTTGTGGCAAAAAAAAAAAAGTTTCAAAAATGTTGCCACATACAATTTTACCTCTGAACAGAATTATTGTTGTTTTGTATCTCCCATTAGTTATCAGCCTTGACAGCTGGTATTATTTTCATCATGAGTCTGTGTGTGTGTCATCATAGCAAAATGTGGTCTTGGTTACACCAGAGGGAACTACCACAGAAGCTGCTTTCAGTATTTTGTTAATATGTCTGTCTGTCTGTCTGTCTGTGGATAGATTTTGTTATCCCAGTAACACAAGACGCAGTCATGAAACTTGACAGATATTTAGTTGAGATCAAAATGAAGGCCGAGTCCGAAGATAGGTGTGGTCCACTGGAAGTAGGGCTACAGGAAGCAGGGAAGGGGCAATTGCCCCCCTATTTTACACCCCTGGCTCATGAAATTTTATGGGTAGTTGAGATCACAATGATATCTGAGCTCAAAGATGGGTGTAGCACTGCCCCCCACACACACACATACACTTTACGCCCCTGGCCAACATTTACTTTAAATCGTGGATTGCTGTATCGCAGCAGAAATGATGCCGTCGCAAGATGGGCTCTAGTTTTAATTTTGTTTTGTTTTTATTTTATGTTTCAATTCAGTTTTACTTTTAGTTAGTTTGCAGAGTGGGTTTGTGCATTTTGGTTTTGTTTCTATTGTTGAAAAATGTTTCGTTTTCGTTTTGTATTTATCAGTTTCAGTATTAGTTGTCAGGAGCAAAATTTAAGAAGTTCAGAATAAGTCTTACAATACAAACTCATCTGGTGACATCCCAGTCATAAACATATGCATCAATGCCTCTTCATGCTTTTTCGTGTTGACAAATGTGACCCAATGGACAAAGAATAAAACTAAAGATATTTCCTGCATATTTTTTATTTTGTATTAGTTAATTTTTAAGTACACTATATCATTTCAGTGAGTATTCGTTTCATTCTGTGGTTTTTATTTTTATTTCAGTTACCTCAAATGGCTTTTTACACCTAGTTTTAGTTGTTAGTTTAGATTAAGTTAATTAAAATAACCTTGCCTCTAAACAAGCATTTTACCACTTTTTCTTGCCCTGCTACTGTAGGCTCCCTCAGCTGTTTGTAGATGGGAAACCTGTCTATTATTACATTAGAGGTACATTTGGGGAGTTTGTTTTCCTTATCTGACACCAGGGTTTTAAGGACAGAGGGTGTCATATGCTGAACATATTGTGAAGCACCTTGAGGCAAATATGCGATTTGTGATATTGGGCTATAGAAATAAAACTGACTTGACTATTATTTCATCAGTATTAATTAAAAACCACCCCACTGTTTCTGTCAAAATGATACCACCAAAGTAGCTGCAGAACCTTCTCAAATGACATTAGGGTGAATACTCAGTCATTCTTTATTATTTCAAAGATGCAAAGGCCTCACGAGTTATTGTCCAATAATGCCTTCATTTAATCACATTTGAAAAGGAAGCAGCCTGTCGCTACAGGACATAATCTCATAACAGAGAAGAGGTCCACCCTGTCTGTGCGGCAGTGACACACTCCAGCTGGTAGTTGTTATGTTTCGGCCAGTCACAGAGAAAGTTGAAGCCTGCAGGGCGATGAATACATTCAAAGTGCAGATATGTCCTTGACATCCACCGAGAGCATCAACTGCTGGGGTAGCCACTGAATATTCAACAGATGCCCTGACCAGCCAACCTGATGACAGTCCAGACCCAAATAAATTATGGGGAAAAAAAAAAAACAACTACCAGCCAGCCACACATGCCAAGACTTTTTAATTAAATGTACCTGCCTGATTATTTGGAAGGTGCATTGATTAATATTAAAGTAAGTTGTGGCATTAAAAATGATTAATAAGTGATGCTGGCAAACAGAGACAGGAGCATGTAAACTAACAGAGACATACTTAATGGCTGAGGCCAGCTACACAGTGTTGGAATCTAAGGACGATGTCTTGTTAAGAAGATTTATGACAGCACGCATCATAAAAATGATGAGAAAAGTAAAGACGATATCATCCTGCACTGTTTCCATGCTGGTTTGTGTAGGAGTCTGCTGTAGCACAATAGTGGAGATCTGATGTAGGAAAAAGGAAAATCCCTGCAGCTCAGACCGACTATCAGACATTTCTTTGGCCAAGGCCGAACTGACATCAGCCAGGACTCTTTCCTGAGAGGAAACGCGATAAGTCCACTCCAAACTCTCCGTTGCTGCTGCTGTAGAGGAGAAAGAGTGTGTGTGTATGTGTGTGTGTCTCTATCTTTAAAATCACTCCAACAGGAAATTTTACTAACAGAGACAGGGTTAGGCACGCACTCCAGCATGTTTTCTTAATGGCAAAGTACAGATACAGTTTCAATCAAAAAAAACAAAAACAAAAAAAACAGCCTCATGATTGTATGCCTCCACGCACCAGTTAAGTATCCATGTCTTTACAAACATGGATACTTTACACACACTTACCCCCCGGCAGCACTGATCCATACAATCAGCAAAGTTTCAAGGTGGACACACAAGATTACAGTAACCAAGTCAGTTTCAGACCAAACGTCTCCCCTTCTGCTCCGGAGTTATGACATTGAGTAGTGGCCAAAAAAGTGTTTTTGCAGAGTGTTATGATGTCACACTGAAGTTAACCTCTGACGTTTCGTATATAAAATGTCATCACTTCGACATTTTATCCTTTTAGATATTTGAGTGAAATTTTGTGATAATTAGCACATGAATTCTTATGGCTAAGAAATATGTTTTGTAAGGTCACAGTAACCTTGACCTTTGACCACCAAATTCTAATAAGTTAATTGCTAAGTCCAAGTGGATGATTGTGCCAAATTTGAAAAAAAATTCCCTCAAGGTGTTCTTGAGATATCGCCTTCACAAGAATGAGACAGACAAGGTAACTGTGACCTTGACCTTTAACCACCAAAATCTAATCAGTCCATTGCTGAGTCCAAGAGTAAGTTCTTCCCGAATTTAAAGAAATTTGCTCACACTGTCCTTGAGATATTGCATTCAGGAAAACAAGAGGGGCAATCCGAAAACATAATGCTTCTGGCTACGGCTATTACTGGTGCATAGGTATAAAGAACACACACTTTTTTCCCAGCCCTTACTACATTGACTTAACTATCTTGCACATATCCATATAGTACTTGATTTTTTAGTGTGCCTGATTCAAAATTTGAGGACCAAGGAACATTCAGTGTCCAGTGTGGACACATAGATTAGACAGATTGAACATTCATATGCAAATTTTTGACCATATGAGCAATGGTGCAGCACTACTTGTCCACATTATTCTGCATAAAGACACAGTGCACGTCCATCATAAATCACTGGGGCTTCTCAAAGGGACAACATTTAAAAAGAGTGGGTGGCTGCACAAATAAGAGTCCTTTAAAAGCCCAAGGCACATAGATGGATTAAGCAGTCAACATAACCTCCTTCTGAGGCTTCTTCAACCAGCTAAATCCTTACATATCCCTTGAAATAGGGAGAGGCATGACAGTAGAATGACATCACCATGTGGACTCCAGCTTCTGAGAGATAGAACAGCTCAGAACTGTAAGGAGAGGCCAATAGCAAGTAAAGAGAATGAACTCCTCATCTATCATATAACGTAACCAAAACATGATTAAGTGTAATGTCTAGCATGACATCAGGCCAAACTCACATCTGTCCAAGTGTCCAAGTATTGTGACATCAGCATTAAACTTCTGGCTAACACATGTGGACGCTAAGTGAAGACATTTAAAACTAAACATTTCGCACTTCACCCACTATTAACACTCGCTGACACTGGGTCTCATATGTTCCTCGACACATACAGTGGTGACACTAAAGAGATACTTACATTTCTTACAGGGTACTTAGTGGATCATTTTAGCTTGGTGTCCACTCCCAAATAGCTGGACGACCAAAACTGGTTTCGGGACATATGTTTATTTAGTTAAGCTGTGACTTTAAGAGGCTTGTGATCTGAATAGGTATGTGAAAATGTATATGTGTGTGTGTGTGTGTGTGTGTGTGTGTGTGTGTGGAGCTGAGGGTATGTTTCCCATATTTCATTCAACAATAGTCGACAGGTGCATGCAGGGGCCCGAGGCCCTGCCAAGTATTATGTGGCTTGCTTGTACAAGCTTTCCACATTAGAAGATCTGAATGTGTGGGTGAAAGTCTCCATGTATAAACCCCTTAACATGCATGTATGCACACTCTTTCCTCATGTATGAATACAGTAATGTAGGCTATGTGTGTCTATGCATTTGACTTCATTTGATACTACATCTATCATTATTATCATTATTATTATCATTATCATTATTATTATTATCATATATAATATATATGAATCTATAATTTTCCTAGATAGCATTAAAAGATATTATTATATTACCACTCTATAATCAATTCCCAACATTCTGTCTATTACCGCATTTCCCAGTAGTTAAAGGTCCGGTGTGTAAGATGCAGGGGGATTTAGTGGCATCTTGTGGTGAGAACTGCAGATTGCAACCAGCTAAAACTTCTTCCACTATGAATACCTTCAGTGTTCATTATTTTTACCAAATTACCCACAGAGGTCTTTTCCTCTCCAAAACAAATAGACCAGGTGAATAAAATGGTTAAAACACTAAATAAAGCAGTTTCACATTACAAATCAGTGTGTCTCCTACACTGTTTGGCACATCGCAGAATGCCTGCTTGCCCAGCACCTAGACATGTATGCTCACCTATTTCATAACTTAATATGCGCTCACTTTGTTTCTGATCAGGCCGTTCAGAAGGGTTTTTATGGTGAGCCGAATTCTCCTCAGAGGTTTCCACCTCTCCAGGACAAACCCCCCAGGTGATTTAAACCGGTAAAAACACTGAATAAAGCAGCTTCATGTTACAAATCAGTGTTTCTCCCACGCTGCTTGGGCAGCTGGCCCAGCACCTGCTAATGTGTGTGTTCTTCTCTGATAACTTAAGATCTAGACATTCAGGAGGTCTCTTCAAATCAGTACAAACATTAATAAAGCAGTTACACATTTAAAAAATGTATGTTTTGGGCTGCTACCTATGGTGGCCAACGCAAAAGCACAAAAACAAATGGCACCATCTAGAGCCAGTGTTTGGTTTGTCCATTCTGAGCTACTGTAGAAACAAGGCAGGGCAACATGGCGACCTCCGTACAGCTCATTCTAAGGCAACAAAAACACAATGCTTCTTATTTTCAGGTGATTATACTCTACAGTAAATTATTATATAAACTTATTATACTTGAGACGTGGGAATCACCGGAGGCTCTACGATACAATATTATCATGATACTTTTGTCACAATACAATATTATTGTGATTTTAAATGTGTTGCGATATGCTGAGTATTGCAATAAAATATATTGTGATATATTGCAATTTATTACCTGTTTTTAGCTGCTAATAATGTCCCCAAAGGAAAACTTTGTCAACATCTGTCTATCTTACCTAATAAGATAAAGTTTTCAGTCTGTTTATTTCACTTCAGTCATATTTTTTGCAGCAAAATGTATGCGGTGGACAGAAAAAGCAACTGATTATATCTGTTAAGCAGCCTACCTAAAGTTTAATTGGTATTTGTCATATTAATAATTTATATAAAATAAAGAAACAGATACTTGGCACTGTGTAACGAGACGATTTTGCCACAAAAAACGTATTATACTTACCTTATTATATTCAATTTCTGCCAATATACACACTGGACCTTTAAAGCAGCTACAGCATGCAGCTGGCCAGTAAACAGTCTGTCTCTATTTTTATCCAGGTGAGTCTCCTTCTGTTTGATATTCTAGTGGGGCCGACTCACAAGACAAGAGAAGATACATCATTACCATTATTAATGTATTTTTTTCACACCACTCTGTCCTGAAAATAAGATGCCAGACTTCACAAATCACCACATCTTTTATACTCAAGCATCGAGGGGATTACCAAAGCACAGCTCACCGCTGATGGAAAAAGCCATGGGGGAAACAAACAACACCTTATGTACACACACACATGTAAGCACACACACACAGGCAGGAGTTTAATACTGGCCAACAGCTAGACTGATAGTCTGGCCTCACAAGATGACAAACCTCTCAACAAAAGCGTGACGGTTGTTATTATGGGAGAATTTATGGCCGGCTTGAAGTAAAACAGGACTTATCATCTGCTGGATTTTGATGGAAGGGAAATTATTTTGTCAGTGTAGACATGGTTTGAAAGTCAACAGAATCCCTCTGTGTTTTTTCCGTCCTTGTACTTTCAGCTCTCCTTGCTATAAATTAGTTTTTTTTTTTACCTAAACTGAATCTGAGCCATTGTCAATAGCAGACATTGGACTATGATTGATGGCATTTGACACATAATTGCTGCTTGTGCTTCAGCATTGAAAGGACCTAATTAAACACATCTCCTCACCTCCTTCTTTCTTTTTTGTCACTGTATCAACTCATCATCACCAGTCTGAAGGCATGACGCAGTCCACTGTCAATCAGCCAGGGCTGGGGCTGTTCTAGCATAGTGCAATAATGTTGCAACGCTGCTGTAATAACAGTAAAGTAACTGTGGGACAAGCATAGAAACAGGCCTGGCTCCCTCTTCTGGATATCCCAAACAGTGTCTGACTGAAACTCACTGATGCACTGCAGTAACAAGCATGTTTTTCCACTTTCTTGCCTGGATCTGTCCAATACACTACGGCTCATTTATCGAATTCCAAACTGATGGAGAGGTTCAGCATTCCTCCCTGACGCTGCGTGTAATGGGGTAGGCACAAAGGTCAGATCTGTAAAACAGGGAAAATAAAGCTGCTCTGTCTGATAGACTCCTTCAGTGAGCATAAAACTTGTTGTCTGCTGAAATGAGGCAGAGCACTGTAACGCAAAGGGGCACAAGGAATACACTATGTAGTCCATGCTATTTGAGACGGGTGTGGGAAATGAGGCACATTTTCCAGAAGCTGTGATGACTCTCCAGGAACACTGTCAGGCTACCGGCCTCTTTGATACAAAGTGCCACCTAGTGGGCACACGAGTTATTGCTGTCTGAAGTGTGTTGCTTCATCTATGGTAAGTTGACATTTAATGAGCTATTGTAGCTAAACTGCAGCTGAGATCCAAGAATAGGTAAAGACCAGCTCTGATAAAGAAAACAACACCACAAACCTGGCATTTAGCTAACACAAGACATTTTTCAAACCTGAGGAAAATGATTAGAAATACAAAGAGGCTCTCATAATGTAAGTGCATCACATTAGCAGGGCAAAAATGTGAAGCATAATATGATAAAATGCCAAAGTATCCAGCTCTAATGCTTCCATTAAATGTGTTTTATTGCACTATTATGAAAGCCGCCTCAGGGCAGGAGTCCCAGTATATGTCTGTGGAGTAACTGTCAGTGGTGCTACCACTGCATTTGTGTAGATGAAGATTTACAGCGGTGAGGGGGCATCTTTTCTCTGGTCCTGTAACTGCATATACTGAGAACATGAGAAACAGACAGTCAGTGACTCACATAATTCCCCCATACAGCCTGTAATATACAAGCTACATAGTACTGCTCAGATATTTGGGGCTCTTTTCATCTACACTGATTATTTCCACAGTAAATCTCTCCCACTTAGGCCACAGTGTGGGAGAGAGTCTCTGTGTGGCAGCATCTCAGTGGCAGATCATAGCCTCCTCATAATGAATAATTGAGGGGTACTTTGCAGGGATATTGGGATTAAGTACAGCTCAAGGCCAACACTGGAGCAACCATGACTGCAAGGGAAGCCAACATTTATGATATAAAGTTAAATTAGTGTCAACAAACCTGATCCTCTTAAATTATTATCTCATTAAACCTGAAAGAAATATGAGATTTTACCTTTTTAATTTTAAAATTGCTAATGCCACCTATAACATGTCTTTTATTTATTCATCCTAGACTGTGATACACTGTGCAATATGCAGACTGTGAGCGCGGGAAATTAATTCTAGGGGTGGCAAGGCTGAATATAAGACAGTGGTGTAAAGTGCCACAGGGCGGCGTGTCCAGGAGCACCAACACACATCCAGCCGTGCTGGTGTGGGGGTTGTACATGAAAATAATAGGGGTGTATTTTTTGACATGCAGTGTTTACAGCTGGTGTGTTTTGGCCTTAAGACTTGAGTCATAAACTACATTTTCTGGGCTGTATCCTACTGTGTGTAATACTTTCACAATCACTGGTCTATTATTCATGAAACTGAGATTTTATCATTCAACATTGATTGATATGCTGCTGCGCTACTTGTATTACTTCATCAGTTGTGACCCACTGTGAAAGGTAATAAAACCTATCATAAATTCCCATATCCAACACAACATGATTATCACCAGGATGATATAAGTGTTCTTTTTTTCTATAGAGCTTCCACTAATTACGTAATTTGATCATTTCAGAGGTGCAGTTTTCAATGAGCTCATGCTATTTCAAATAATGTTACCACAATAAACACAAGCATCAGTCAGTTTGATAGTCAAAGCAGGCAGTTCTCTTCCAAGTGTGTTATAAGGAATATGTTGGAATGACTTGTTGAAGTACATGTGTTACAGTGAACTAAGTAAAAATATTTTGTACACCTCAACTAGAGGTGTACAAAAATGAGATCAAAATAAAATGCACAATAAACAGAAATAACAATGCTTTAAAACATACAACACAGGTGCAACTGTTTTCACAGGAGCTGTGCATATTTCTGGTGTGCAACGGTATCCACGTAGAGAGTTACAGCTTTATTTACTGTGCTTACATCAACCTCCATTGCATTTTGGTGGTGGCAGAGGTGGAGATCTCAAAACAAAGATAAATAATAAAGAAAATATCTTGCAATCTTCATCTAATACTCCAGCCACAATGCAGAGATCCACAACTTAAAGAAAATGAGGTGGGAGGAGGCCACTGGCCCCTTCCCTACCTCCTACCCCCTTACTTCTGGCCCCCTTGCTTGGACCATACCCATCTTCGAACCGCCCATTTGTCACATTTCGTGTACCGTACCCCTCAAGTGAAGGTCAATCAGTTAAATCAACAGTCAACCAAAAGTTGGCAGGGTTGAGTGTCTGACCTTATACTGAGTTATGTTGCAGAGCTTGGTGCCAGTCCTTGAGCACTGCTCTCATGCACTAAACTATACATCAGAGATGACCCCAGCGGCCATACTGTGGACAGTAAATCCTCCCTGTCACCAGTCTGACAGCTGACTGACTGGAGAACTTTCAACTCAATCATTCATTGATTTGTGAAAGTGGGCACACTGGGAGGCCACATGATTTCAGCAGCAAATACAGACATATTGAGACAGCTCAGAAAAATATGTATTAATAAAATGGAAATTGGGGCATTAAATATAATGCAACCGACCAATTTTGCATCATCTATACTGTCTTAAAGGAATACTTCACCGACAAAGTGACCATTTCTATATCACTTACTCACTCTATGTTGCACTGAATTTATAAATAAAACTGAAACCTGTTTTTCTAGCACAAAAACTCTTACAATTTATTGCTCATGCATTCCATTGAGCAGAGTTCAAACACATGCATGTGAAAGGGTGAGCTTCTTGACTGTGTCTGAGACCGCTTATTTTAAAGTGTTTGAAATACTATGGTTTTAGCTAAATGCATGTGTTTGGGTAGTACTGAGCATACGACAGGATAAATAAGACTCTGTAAACGGATGTTTTGATATGGGTTTTGCTGTTTTTAAACAGGGCCCCAGTTAACATCAATTCATCAAGAACCTTAAACAATTTTGGATTCTTCGTTCCTCGTTGGTGCATGCGGGAAAAACAAAGTTTTCTTCACAAATTTCACATAACACGGGGTGAGAAAATGATATACAAAGGGTCATTTTGTGAGAGAAGTATTCCTTGTAGAGAGAAGGCAGGAATTGCAATTTTAAAAAAAAATCAATGGAATAGTGAGTGCATCATGAAACAGACTTTAATGGTTACATTGGAGGGGCCTATCAAGTCCTCATTTAAATCCCAATGGAGTCTCCTCATCCCTATTTACAACTTCCTAATGTCACTGCTGGGTAATAAGATCTGGTGGTATGTATTCACTTAACACCAGGTCTTAACAAGCTCGCAATCTCATTTTTCGAGGCCTGCTCCCACAGGTGATTAGAAACATGTCTAAGCTGCCTTAACTAGTAATTAGAAAGATAGATGCAATTTAAAAACTGACTTAATGAGAAGCAAAGTTGAGACAAGTCATGTCCTTTAAAGACAGCTGAAAAGACACAAAAACAATACCTGTCCAATGCATCCTGGGCTAAAGTTATAGAGTTACATTAAATACTTTTCCAATCTTCAACCATTTCTCAGCTCATTTATTTATTTTACTTTGATGTCCATGTCCATTTTAGCATGTATCCAGTTGGTTCTAACAATGTTTGATAAATCAAACAACTGCAAGGTTTCTCTGCCCGTACAGGAGGACGTGATGCCTCTAAAGAACCAGATAAACAGTACAGTGCTGCCTCAGCCTTACAGCAGGTTATCAATAATGGGAGCTGTGCACAGTCCACTTCTGATAACCCTCTAGCACATGCTCATCTATATACAGTCAGGGATTCTGTAGCAGCCAGTTTGTCAGTCAGCAGAGCCCACAACAAAAGCTCAGCCTCACCCATGGGTGCTGACACAGCCTGACCTGGCCTTCTGATGGATAGAGGAAGAGCTGTGCAGGATGTGGACGCAGGCCTATTGTAGGTGCTGAAGTTATCCAAACTTCCTCTTACCCGGCAGGAGCACAGCATTCCAAAACAAACTTCATCAAAGACTTATTGTATTAAAATTGGCACACTGAAAATGTTCACAATACAACATACAGGAGTACTGTATACCAGTAACTTCTGCACTACAATGATAAAGAAATCATACAATTAAACATGTTTTAAAGAATGTTTTACTGTTTGTATCACTGACTGATGATGTCCATATTTTCCCAGTCATCTCTTCATAAATTCACTGCAGATGTGGGGCTTGCTCTGCCTTTGTACACTGACTGTTGAGTCTGTTACACCATTTTGAAATGACATCAATAATTGAAATTTATGTGATGCAATGTCTTTTGGCATATCTGCCAACGCTGATACTAACGTATCTGTGAAATGCCTAAATTGCTTGATAATATCAGCCTGCTGAGTTGAGCTCTACTGTGTTAGAGGCACTGCATTGCATTGTGATGAGGTACAGGTCATTACACAGACGGTTAATTGCATTGACACCATGATAACAGTTCTATCACTCCAGGGTGATTTCAGATTGGTGCACTATTATATTATTGATACAAGTCACATCATGTTATTGGGGTGGTACTCATAATTACATATAATGAGTAATGATTATGACCTGGCATTTCTAATAAACTGATTCATCTGCTGCAGTCAGTTTTACATGGGGTCCACACTGACGATGAACTGTGCCTGTGTATCTAACACTTGGCCTCAGGCAACAGCACGTCACAAAAATGGCACTGCTAACCCGTAGTGTAAATAAATAGTTTCCAGCATCCCTACAGTTGAACTGGACAGGATCCCAGCCTATTGTTTGAGTAAGAAGAACCACACCTCACACTTGGAAAACTACTGTCCCATGCCACTGTCCCCACTTTAATGTACTGTATAAAGTGTACAGTATATCCTGTTCAGCTTGCAAAGCCCATTACCAGTCTGCAGGGGAAACAAATACCTTACATATGTTCCGTTGTGTTTCCTTTTTGCTTACTGTATCACTTGTTAATTGTACCTTGGTGAGCTGGCATTAAAAGTTGCACTAGACAGGTCAAGGCTGCTTTAAATGCATAGTAAGGCTACATACTGTTAACCCAGCAGTGTATGACCCTGTTCTAGGATCTAGGTACTTCTAACCGCCAACTCAAGACACAGAAAAGCACAATTACACCAAAAATATAAGCACACACTGGTACAAATGTGTGACCTGTGGAATTCAGTTGTCAGTATCTCAAAATGAGCTCTCAGCCAAATGATGTCATGCTGTCTGACTAGTTCTACCCAGAATGCAAACAAGGACATTCCCACAAAGGACAATGGCCCTGATGAATGACTTTTCAATTGCTTTTCATAAGTCAACATTATAAATAACTTTCATTGCCAACAGTCTGGTTTCCACTACAGACAACACCCCGATGCAACTTTTAAAACACACTCCACATTATTCCTGTAAAGTGACTTATTTCCCTTTTTTTGTGTCCCCGTGTGAAATATTTCCTCTTTAAAGAAAACTTGAATTACCACCTCACAGTTTTATGCCTCCACGAACCAGTCAAGTTGTAGTTACAGTTTGCATTCAAGTCTGGTCCAGACTCACATGTAGCCATGACAGTAGACAATGCTTCAAATGTGGGTGTTGCTGCAAAGAAGCTACAAATTCTACAATGTTGATCCTTTGCACATCTTCAATCCGTCAGTACAGAAAATCAGCACAGTTTCAAGGTGGACACTCAAGATTAGTGTCACCAGGTAAGCATCCAACCAAATTCCTCCCCTCGTGTTCCTGAGTTATGACCTTTATAATGGCCAGAAAAACATTGTCTTTTTGGATATAAAATGCCATTACTTCATAATTTTATTCTGTTGGACATTTGTGGGAAATTGTATCATAATTAGTGTATGAATTCTTTAGTTATGGTCACAGTGAGGTCAAGGTGACTTTTAATCTATGAGCACCAAAACCTAATTAGTGTATCATCGAGTTCAAGTAGACGTTTGTGCCAAATTTGAGGAAATTCCCTCAAGGCTTTCTTGAAATATTGCGTTCACAAGAATAAGAAGAACAAGGTCACAGTGACCTTGACCTTTGGCCACCAAAATCTAATCGGTTCATCTTAAGTCCAAGTGGACATTCATGCCAAATTTGAAGATTCCCTCAGGATGTTCTTTGGATATCAGGTTCACAAGAAGGGAATAGATGGACTTACAGAAGGACAACCCAAAAACGCAACACCTACATGTGACCACATACAGCAGGGATGTGCAAGTTCTAATCTTTAATGGAAGACTTTTGTAGTTTATCAGCTGTGTTGCACCATCCACTTTTTTTAACCGTCCTCTGTCAGAATATTAACAGCTCCTCAAGAGAAGGATGGTTTACAGACAGGTCTTAGACAGGAGTCAATGGTATGTATCTTTTGAATGAAATATGTGAACTTATTATATAGTTTGCAGTTAATGAGCTTGCTTAATGCCAGCTAGCAGGCTGGCTAGCTCAGACTGCTTTCCCCATTCCCTCATCAGTAACTTTTTATATAATGACAGTGTACAATCCTAAGAACAAAGACCCAGGGTGGGAAATAAACACCAGCATGTTCCCTGCTCACCAGTGAGCTACAGCAGTTAATGAACTAGCCCTGTAAATAGTCCCTGAATCACCAAGCCCACAGCTTGGACACACGGCTGAATTTGGACAGAGGGCTTTAAAGGTGAGTTGAGTACACTTCTGCATCACTGAGAACATGTAAACACTGTATCACATGTGAGAGGAACACTGCAGTTGTTATAGTCGATCCTACCTGCTATACGAATGACAGCCCTCTCTGCTGGATCCAGGACATCCCCTGAGGCTGACTTGGAGCGTTTGACCCTCTGGTGCTTGGACAGGTTCCAGGGCAGGGTGTCTCCAGGACAGGGGACGCTGCTCCTCTCTCCATAGCTTTCCTCCAGTGGGGTTCGATCCCTGTGTCTGTCTTTACGAGTTGCCATCACCTTCCTTATGGAGAGATTAAAAGACTTTGAGAAAAGCTGGTGCAGTAACTGTCATGTTTGTTGTCCTGGTTATCATGCACAGTGGTTAAAACTCTTCCAATGTTTATTTTTAGGTTGTCCAAGGCCTCTGAAACTAGGATAAATGCTGAACAACTTGAAATTCTGCAGCCAAGCATCCAGCTAATCATTAAATCACTAACTCTTTCATGTATTAGCCAAGAACCGAGGTGTTAAAGAAAGACACATAGCAGCCAGGGTCAGCCTGTATCTGGCTTTCTCCTGTGTGCTGTGACCTCACTCGTCTAATGTTTAACTGGCATTAAAATGTATGGCAAGATAAAACTCAAAACACTTCAAGTCAGGGTGTCATTAAATGCAAATTGCAGGGCGAGACACACACTGTACTGTGAAATATTATCAGTGGTGTGTGGAGATGCAAGCAGAGTAAGGCTCCATGACCATGATAAGAGCGCTGTATAGACCTTCACCCACTCATGCAAAATACAACATGTTACACAGCACCTCCATGGGTTACTTTACTCTTCTTATGTGGACTTTGGTCAGAGGATGAGAGAAGAGTAAAGTAAAACATTTCTAGAGAGTGTTACTCGACTAATTTAGCATTTCATCAATACCACTGTCAGACTCACAATGAACAGTTCTTCAAAAAGGATCAAAATCGATGCAGCAGAACTAGAAATATCGTCTTTTTTATTCCATCTATTTTCCCTCATGTCAACACATGGCACCTATATTACACACACTACAACTAGACCGCCTACAGTTAGGCAGAGATACTGGTGTGCTATGCTAATAGCTGCTAATGTATCCTCAAGCTGCTAGCCTCAAGCAGAGATCAGGGATGGGCTACAGAGGTCTGCTAAGTTTTTCTTACTTGACACCTCCAGACTTTTTTTTAGCTTTTTCAAGCATGTAGTCTTAAGTATAAGCGAAAAGGAGTAGTAGTATTACGGAAAACTAGAATCACCGCAGTTGTATGCCACCATGCACCAATAAAGTTTCTCTTACAGTTTACATCCATGTCTGTGAAAACACTGATGCTTCACACACATCTTTCCCCCAGCAGCACAGAAGATCTATACAATCAGCACAGTTTCAAGATGGACACCCAAGCTGAGTGTCACCACTTCATTATCTGACCAAATGTCTCCCCTTCTGTTCTGAGATAATGACGTTAATTAATGGTCAGAAAAGTGTTTTATGTGGAATTCTCACTGTGAAGTAGACCTTTGACCTTTTGGATATAAAATGGCATCACTTCATCATTTTATCCTTTTAGACACTTGTGTGAAGTTTTGTCATAATAAGCGCAGGAACTTTTGAGTTATGGCCAAAAACATGTTTTGTGTGGTCACAGTAACCTTGATCTTTGACATTGGCCAAAAAAAATTCTAATTGGTTTATTCTTCAGTCCAAGTGGATGTTTGTGCCAAATTTGAAGAAATTCCCAAAGTCACTGTTGAGATATCATGTTCATGAGAATGAGATGGATGCAGAGTTACGGTGACCATGACCTTTGACCCTTGACCACCAAAATCTAATCAGTATATTTGAGTCCAAGTGAATGTTTGTGCCAAATTTAAGGAAATTCCCTATAGACGTTCTTAGATGCTCTCGTATTTGCAAAATGAGACAGACAAGGTCAGTGACTTTTACCTTTGACCTATGACCACCAAAAACGAATCAGCTCAAGTGAACATCCATGCTGCATTTGAAAAATTTCCTTGACGCTTTCTTGAGATATGGTGTTCACAAGAATAGGACGGACAGACAACCTGAAAACATACCGCCTCCGGCCACAGCTATTCCCAGCACAGATGCATAAAAATGAGGGAGAAAAAAGGGATTTCGAGAATACAAAGTCATAACAGTACGAGAATAAATTAATGTTACTCGGGGAAAAAATCATAATAATACAAGAATTTTGCACTTATAATTTAATGAGATAAAAGCCATACTATGTCTAGAAAAAAAAAAACGGAATATTACGAAAAAAAGTCATATCTTTAAGATAAAAAAAGTTTTTTATGAGAAACATTTTTTTGCAAATTTGTGTCCAAGTCAGGTGACATAGAATAAAGACCACTAAGCGACATCTAACTTGAAAAATAGTAAAATAAAGTTGCCTCACTCAGGACTCAAAAAGTCTTGTGCTTGACCCATTCATCCACCACATCTGTCCTGACTTCCCTCACTCTTTACAGTAAGTCAACTTCCTGTCTGGCATAAATTTGCAAGGTTATTTCTCGTAAATTAATGAGTTTATCCACATTATATATAACTTTTTTCTTTCCAACCTCTTTCATGTAATACTATGTCTTTTTTTCTTGAAATACTATCACTTGGTTTTATTAATAAATTAAGGGCTTTTTTTAATCCTAAAAAGCTCTGTATTTTTTATTCTTTTACATTTTCTTAATGTGGCCCTAATACTCTGTTGTGCTTAGGCCCCAACCAATGCTGGCTGACTCAAGTGACATCACTTGAGGCAATTTATCAGCTGCTGGAGCCACAAAAAGCCTCATGTAGCTTGCCTCATATATGCAGTGATACTCCCAACACCTCTGATATGTAAAATTGGTGGAATTCCCCTTTAAGTCACCACTTTATAATACTGCTATTCAGTACTTTGCTGAAAATCACTCACTATACAGTAGAAGTAGTTTTGACTATTTGCTCATTCTCTGACCTTTGGCTTTAGGTTAAATATTTACCAGTAATGTGCACCATCAGTAACTGTATAAATAGTGACAGAGCAGAATGGTTATCCTCTGTGAAATACCACAAGTCACTACATATGACATCATACCCATCCTACAGCACATTAATGTTCTGGACAGTACGTTGTGTAAATCACTGAAGGTAATTGAATCCGTAATAAAACTGTCCTATTTGCAGTTAAAAACCCAGCAGCGGCTGTTAGCAAGACAAGTGCCACATAATCGCCAACAATTTGTATGACCAAATGAACCGTTAAAGGTGTGTGAAAATATGTTTCTGGGAGATCAGGACTGACACAGCTCAGGGTAGCACACACACACCCTCGCTTAGTGAAAGTACAACCAAACCTACAATCACAAACCTGGGCTAGTCAACACAGAGTAGTTACATGAGTCATCATAAACACTGTCTGTGTACCTGCCAAATAAAAGTGAAGTGTGGTTTCCTGAAAGGCTCACTGGGGTGACACCTCGCACGTCTGTCACCTCGTGACACAATAACTTGACTTTTTGTCAGAGATATTTCAAAAGAACTCAGGAAGCATGCTTTGGCTTAAAGGACGGCTTTGGCATTTTTTCACTTGGACCTTATTTCCCTGTAGTAAACTGGTCAAAGAGACTGATGTGAACAACAATTTTTTGAATTGTTCCAGTATTAAGGAAGCTGGCAGCATCCGTGGAACAAGCTGCGATGGAGGCACATGGGGCAATTAAACACTGTCACTGTACGTCCATTGAAAGTGGTTATTTTTGACACAGAGCAGCTCAGTTTATTATTCTTCACCTTTCACTTGATCCAGTCTGTTTGTTATTGTCTTCTGAAGCAGAGGTCGCTTTCTGAAATATCCAGAGATATCACAAGATGTCACTGGTTGCAGGAAAACAACAGTGAAAACATGTGAGTTCTGGAGAGAGTATCATATAAGTATTTTACAGTAAACACAGTTTAGTGCAACCTAAATGATATTCAGTATCATGGAGGGTTATTTACCTGATTTCAATCATGTGGATTAAGGTTGTGACTTTGACCACCGGCAGTATTTGTGTGAGCCGGAGTATACACGTAAAAAAGAAGACGAGGAGAGAGAAAGGCAGCAGAGGGCACCTGCTGCAAGGTCATGAGGCTGGGACCTGCAGGTTGAAAACTGCCTAAGTTATCCTTTAAAGGTCCAGTGTGTAGGATTTAGTGGTATTCAGCAGTAAGGTTGCAGAACTGAAACTTCTCCCTTGTGCCAAGCACGTAGGAAGACCTACAGTGGCCAGCGCAGAGATGCAGAGCACGAATCCACTCTGCATGTAGACATAAATGGCTGAATGGTAAAACACAACTTTGTATATATTCAGATGACTACAAACTAATGAAAACATAGTTGTGAATATTATGCAGTATACCTTAAACTACAACACAATGACTTAGATGTTTAATAATATGAAAAAACAAATACTTCCATGGCATTGTTGTGACAGTGACACACCCACTGTGAGATATAACCCTGTTAAAGTAGGTGATATCACTACTGTAACATGTCACAGCTGACCTGTGTTCAGAGTTCAGTTATCGCGCTGTACATGTAAATGTTTTGCAGCCCAGCCACCATTGGGTCATGATGTCATCACAAAACAGTAACCAGGTTTTCAAACACTGACAGCAGCAAATAATACAATCTGTTAATTCATTTGTTTCCATGCCAACACAGTCTCTGGAGCCAATGTTTACACTACTTTCATTACAAAGGGCCTACTGCCATGCATTGTGGTTTCACTGCATTACAGACCACACAGTATAGAAACAGAAATGAATGGCCAGTGCTGCAGGATTACAGTAAAAGCCAGTCTACTAATTGGCTCATAAATTTAGTGATGTCAGAGTCTGAGATGTCATTATTAGTGGTGCTGCAGGCCCTCACCTAACCCTCCATGTGAGGAGATTAAGTGTTGTTTACATTAAGAAACTGTCTGTAATTTATGAGCTCCAACAGGAGTGGCAGCTACAGTTTGGTTAGAAAAGGCTACTAATGCTAATTGGAATATTTTATTCAAGGCTGTGGTGCAATTAATCTTTGCATGATTCTGCTGGATACTTTAAGGAATCCAGGAACCTGCACTACTGGCCTGATTCACCTGCAACAAACGCACACTATGCATGATGACTCAGGAAGACAAGTTAACACTAGACTACTCCTCTGTCTCTACAACACACCAGTTTCTCCTGAAGTGTTCACCCAAACCCGTGCACACACTCTCACACACACACAGCAGCAGTGAGAATCGTCTTACCTTACTGCTGTGCTGGATCAGTGCGTAAAAGCCTGTCAAACAGCCATGAATGCATGTGGCGGTGCTTCAGTCTGTGTCCTGCTGCAGGTTATCGCCAGCCAAAACAAATAAAGTCGCCGACAGCCCGTGTGTGTGTGACAGCGCATTGCATGTGTGTGCCGGTAATGTTGAGATAGCCACTCCTTTTACAGGAGGCAGGGCTGGAGGAGGCTGGAGAGACGACCCGCTGTGCGGAATCCGCAGTCATCTGTGATATTTGTCTTTGCGCCGCCCGCTCTTTCTCATCTAATGTCCGACTCTGGCGACACCTCCGAATTTAAAGGTCGGTGATCATTCGTGCAGTCGTTTACTATCATCGCAAAGCTCCGAAATGCTGCTTCTAGTCCTCATAATTGCAGAGGTGAGAGGAAGCGTCCTTGATCCAGCCACACCGCGGAGCTGCTGTGGAGCTGCTGCACCGATCCACAGCAATTAACGATGTTTGGCCACCAGCAGGGTCTCGTGCTGCGGTGTGAGGCTGCATGACTCACTGCTCCGTTAGTTTGTCCCGGGCCCAGCACTGTTGTGACTCTGCAAAGCTCTCAGATATTAACAAAATTACGCTTTTAGCCTGTGGTGATGTTTGGATGAGGCTCTCCTAATAGGATGGGAAGTGTTTAATTAAATACTCACGTGTGAACAGATATCACGTGACACATATGTTAAAAAAAAATCAAACATAGTGTGATCTCATGCTGGAAAGCAGCATTGGTGGAAAGTAACCAAGTACATCAAGTACACTACAGGTGCACCTCAGAAAATTAGAATATCATAGAAAAGTTCAATTTTTTTACTTTAACCCTTTAAACCTGAGCAAAGTGGCTTGATTACTTTTAAAAACGTGAGGAAGGAAAGAAGCAACGAAAGAGGAAATGACCCCCAAAAATTAGCAAGAAAATTAGTAAAAAGAGAAAATTAAAAACAAGAAAATTAGTAAATAAAAAGAAAACAAAGTTAAAAACAAACAAGAAAATGATCTGAAAGTGCTTAAAAATTATGATAATTCTAAACAGAGTTTTTATTTAGCATTTTTTTTAATATCCCATGTTTTTGTTTCTAAATAATTTTCTAAATTTTTTTGGGCAATTTGTCTGACATTCTGACCAAATTGCTTATTGCCTCAGGCCTCCATGTTTTTGAAAGAAATCACACCAACTTCAAGTGATTTCAAGGATTCAAAGGTTTAAACAGTCATGAAAAGCATCATAAGAAAAGTGATGGCGTCCAGGTTTCAAATGTTAATTTAATTCAACAAGTGAAACGTTCATATATTAGGCCTATAGATTCATTACACATAAAGTGAAATAATTCAAGCCTATTTTTGTTCTAATTTTGATGATTACGGTGTACAGCTCATGAAAATCAAAAATCAAATATCTCAAAATATCAGAATATTATGTAAGACCAATAAATAAAAAGGATTTATAATACAGGAATGTTGACCTTCATTTTTGCACCCAATATTTGGCCAGGGCTCCTTTTGCACAAATGACTGCATCATTGTGGCGTGACATGGAGGCCATCAGTCTGTGGCACTGCTGAGGTGTTATGGAAGCCCAGGTTGCTTTGATAGCAGCCTTGTGCTCATCTGCATTAATAATAATACTAATAATAATAATAATACATTATACTTAATTAGCGCTTTTCAAGGTACTCAAAGATGCCTTACAAATCTAGGGACAAACAAAACAAAACAAACAAAAAAAAACAGACAAGCAAGAGAACAAATAAGGGATGAGGAGAAGAAACTGTCAGTGATTGAAAGCAGTGTTGAGGGGTGGATGGGTGGAGGGGGACAGGAGGTTTGCATCGGCAGAGCGGAGTGTGCGAGGGGGAGTGTGATGATGGAGGAGCTCAGACAAGTAGGGTGGGGCCTGGTTACTGAGGGCTTTGTATGTTATGAGGAGGATTTTGAAGTGGATTCTCTTAGGGACGGGGAGCCAGTGGAGCTTATGGAGAATGGGGGTGATGTGGTCACGGGTGCGAGAGTAAGTGAGTAGCCAAGCAGCAGAGTTCTGGAGCTTATTGAGGGTTTTTGAAGATGAGCCATAGAGTAGACTGTTGCAGTAGTCCAGATGGGAGGTGATGAAGGTGTGGATGAGGGTTTCTGCAGCTGAGGAGGTGAGGGATGGTCGAAGGCAGGCAATGTTCTTAAGGTGAAAGAAGGCTGTTGAATGTGGTGTCTCTCATCTTCCTCTTGACAATACTCCATAGATTCTCGATGGGGTTCAGGTCAAGCAAGTTAGCTGGTCAGTCAAGCACAGTAATTACATGGTCTGCAAACTAGTTCCTGGTAGTTTTGGCACTGTGGCAGGTGCCAAATCCTGCTGGAAAAGGAAATCAGCATCTCCGTAAAGCTTGTCAGTAGACGGAAGCATGAAGAGTTAGACAGCTGCGTTGACTTTGGACTTGATGAAACACAGTGGAACAACACCAGCAGATGACATGGCACCCCAAATCATCACTGGACTTCAAGCAACTTGGATTCTGTGCCTCAACACTCTTCCTCCAGACTCTGGGACCTCGATTTCCAAATGAAATTCTAAAATTCACTTCCACTGAGACCACTATGAACAGACAACCCTTTCAGCAATGACCTGCTGTGGCTTACCTTCCTTGTGGAGAGTGTCAGTGAGTGTCTACTGGGCAACTGTTAAGTCAGCGGTCTTTCCCATGATGTGGTTGTGTGAACTGAACCAGACTGAGAGATGAAAGGTCCAGAAAACCTTTGCAGGTGTTTTGAGTTAATTAGCTGATCAGAGCTTTTTCACAATATTCTTATTTTTTGAGATGCACCTGTATAATTCAAGTACAATTTTGAGTTGATTGTACTTTACTTAAAGGGTAACTTTGGTATTTTTTAACCTGGATCCTATTTTCCCACACTTTTGTGTCTAAGTGACTCGTGGGAATAACAGTTTTTGAAACTTGTCCATTACTGACCAAGACTGCTGCAATCCACAGCTGCAAAACAGGCTACAGTGTCACCACTTGGGACAATTGAGCACAGTCAATTTAGGCCCAATAAAACATGCTCAGATTGTTGCTCTCAGTGTCTGACAAATTATGGAAAAGATCCCTACAAAGACAGACCTGTTTGTAAGAGAGTAAGATCCTGTTTGTTTAACCAGAAACAGCCCCAAAATTATCATCACCAAACCCACCAGACTCCATTTAAATTAACAGTAATTTTAGCATTTATAGAGCCAGCATACTTACTCATCCAACTGGGTGAATCAAGGGTTTATTTCAACCAGACCAGAGTTGCTGACTTTTGAAACTGTGGAAAAGACACACAAGATGGGTGAACATGTGAGTTTTGTGAATTTTATTTTGCTTCCGTGGACTTTGAATGAAGCGTGTTTTACGATGATGAAATTACAGTTTTTTTTAATGGAGTCTGGCCGGCTTCATGATCGCAACTTGGGGCTGTTTCTGGTTAAACAAAAAGGATCTTACTCTTAAACAAAAATGTCCATCTCTGTGGGGATCCTCTCCATAATGTTTTCAGACAATTATTTTTTTAGGCTGTTAGTGACCAAAACAAGCACATTCAGTGGATGTAAATTGATGGTGCACAATTGCCCCAAGTGACTACATTGCAGATTGTTTCCCCGCTGCCGTCTGCAGCAGTCTTACTCAATACTGGACCAATTTTAAAACTTGTTGTTCCCATTAGTCACTTAGACACAAAAACATAGGAAAATAGGGTCCAGGTTGTAAAATACTGAAGTTGCCCTTTAAGTATTTTCATTTTCTGCTACTTTTTACTTCTGCGTCTCTACATTTCAGAGGCAGATGTATAATTTTAACCAATCAGGCCTATTTACTATATATGTTTAGTTATTAGCCTACTTTGTATATTAGGTAAATTATGATGTAATAGGTTATTATAGATTAAAATGAGATTTTATTGATTTCTGGGGATAAATTTACATCAAAAGCCACCCAGCAGATTATACAATCATGAAAATCAGCTCTTTCTTCTTCAACCACTGGGATCCATTCACTGTCACTGTTCACCAATGCTGTACATTGGACAACATTTGTTTAGTGCAACCAATATTGACCCACAATGTGTAAATCTTTAAAGCAAAAGACCAAAAGAAAATAATTAATTTTAGATTTTGTGTAGTAGTTATGTCCTCAGGGACCCACCCCAAGGACAGCATGTACTATGAACAGCCCAGAGTCAGCATTTGTTCCTGCTTTATGCTGTGTAATGCTCAGCCAATCAGAACATTATGCTATGTAATGTTCAGCGATTGCTTAACAGGTTGTACAACCTTATATACATTCAAGGTGGTGTGAAAACTTGTCAGAGAATGTCAAAGTAATTTGCAGTGTCAGTGATTCCCAAGATTACTTTGGCTTCCTAATGTAAATGCTTGAACATCTTCAAGCTTCTGCAAACCCTTCAAGAAACAGTCAGAGGAGGAATAACCTGAGATAAATGGTCACAGCAGACATTCATTTTAAATGGTCAAAGGCCAAAAATGTTGGGAACCATTGACCTGCCACAGTAGAGGCTGCATCAAGAAATATGCCCATCCAGCTATAAATATGTTTTAGTCAACCAGTTTTGAGTAGTTATAATGTTGTGGGTATCTATATAAAATTAATTTTTACTGATAAAATATTGTATTGTATCATAGTCAGGTTCTTTACAAAAATAGGGTTATACTCTTTCTTTCTGTACCATAGAAGCTGAGGACTGTGAATCTAGCTGCTTATAGTGTTGCAATTACTGAACATCATTAGCACATAAAACCCCACTGAAGGACAAGGACCATTAGTGCAGCATAATGGGGAAAAGCACTGAGAAGAAGTCTAGACATAGTCAAACCTCTGTGCAGAGGTCAGATAATACATCCACTCAGATTTTTCTTCACACAGACTCTAAGTGTAGATACCACAAATGCTTTCAGTGAATGCCTGCTTTATAAAATGTTCAGTCCCAAAAATACATCGCCATAAAAGACTGTTAAATCTTTGCAAACCCGCCAAACATTCCTCCCTTAAAACACAAAATTAAACCTTAAAGTGGATGTTATACCTTACGGCAGAATTGCAGTATTTTCACTTAAAGACAGCATTGTAGACAGTTAGGGGTGGAAAACATTTGTCCACCATCACAGATTTTGCCCAAAATTAATCCTAAATTAGCATCCGTGAGGCACCTCCGAACTTATGTTTGTGTGAAGGCCCTCCGGAGTAAGTGATACTTACTCAAAAAAAAAAGCAAAAGCTAAGCAGCAAACTGTAAAATTGGATTAACAAAGTGTTTCATGGATAGAATTGATCTGCGGCCTGGCTGAAACTCTACAACCCGGCTTGTTCGAGGATCACCATTCTCTACTGATGGAAAGTAACTAAGTACTTTTACTCAAGTACTGTAGGTAAGTACAAAATTGAGGTACTTGCACTAAACTTGAGTATTGTCATTTTATATTTCACTACGCTCCAGTGGAAAACATTGTGCACACATGATAAACTTGTGAATTCCATTGTTTAATATTAAACATTTTTGGCTTGTGACCCCAAATAACAAGCAGTGTCTAGTTGGGATCCCTTATCACATTTCAGATGTCAATGAATTCTTAGCAGTTCCACCAAACAGACATTTCTTCTCTAGATTTCTCACGTTGTTTCATGTAAATAACACATTGAAGCCCAAGGAGGTAAAATTGTCCAATCCTTTGGGCAGCCACTCTTTAGTTTGTTACTGCTAGGATAAACTAGCTAACTGTATGTAAAGCACTGGTTAAAACTAGCTATATATCAACCAGCTAACAGTAAAATGCAACAATCCAATAATGAGTATAATAACAATCAGTCACACCTCTCCGCCCTTCCATGCACTTAGGGGGTAAGCATATAGGCATAGAGAGCACACCTTATTGCCCTTCCATGTGCAGACAAGGAAAGCCTGAGGCGAGGGAGCAAACCTCCCTGCTCTTCCATGCGCCTACATGGAAAGCCTAAGGCAAGGAGAGCGGGATCAAAGACCCCTCGGGAACAGAACAGAGCAGCATCAGTGACAAACAGAAATGAAACTGATAAGTCAGACTCAGCATGAAGAGGAGGAGCTGGGGTGGAGGTGGGTTGCAAAGCGGCAACAGTGGGCAGGGCAAAGCAGTTTATATAGGGCGCCCTGGATGAGATTCGCCAAGTGGTTACATAGAAATGAATCTTGTGATCTATCAGCTGACTCCCTTTGATCAATCGGCTGATCTATCAGTTGATTGGGCTATTTGAGATCAACTGATGTAGCTGGATGTGAGCTGAGTACATTTGCTGATAATACTTCTGCACTTTTACTTAGGTCGGATTTTGAATGCAGGATTTTTTTACTTGTAATGTAGTATTTTAAAATCGTTGTATTGGATCTTTACTTGAGTAAAGGATCTGATTACTTCTTCATCCCCTGCTGCTCTCAGGACGTGTCATCAGTGTACCCGCTCACCTCTGCTTGCCAAGGAGAACTCAATTATCTTGTCAGTGACAAATGTCTCACTGTTCCCTCGCAGCCAGATGTGTACAGCGTAGTGCAGTACATCTACCAGACAGTCAGTGACCTGGAAAGGGCACCGGTGTTATTTTGAATGACTAGAGATGGGATAAATGAAATGAAAGTGCACAATCAACTGTCTAGATACTTAAAACTGCATTAATATATGGGAAAATTTTAACATGGTGTCATGGAGTCAACAAAATCTTTGATGTGTCTATAGAGGTTCTTAAAGGCCATGCACAGAACCAGCTTTTTATAATTCTAGAAACAGAAGTGACACAGATCTGGCAACAAACAGATTATTGTTAGATTGTTATTAATTATGATAATAATGAGAGGATTAAGGCAGACATTAAACGCTTAATAGGCAGACAATTAAGAGATGAAAAGATGTTTCATGTCTTCAAAAGATGACCTTGACTTGCTCACAGCACACAGTCTCACTAAAAACCCTCTGCTACAGTTCTTATCTCAAAGACTACCGAGCTTAAGACGCCTGAGACATTCCCGTTGTTATACAAAGGCTTATCTTGCTTGACAAGCTGAAAATTGTCTGGTTCTGCCAGTGTAACAGTTGAATAATGGGATGTATTAATGGCCTACTTTCTTATGCAGTACCTGCACATAATACCTACTGTAAAAGTCTAAGTGTTGCAAGCTGACACCCTGTGTGAGGCTAAAACTGGCAGCAAGGTGGAACCTATTTTAAGGATACAGGTCTTGATAGCTACAGATACACAGCTGGCCACATTAATAAAAAGACTTTTTTTACAAACTTAAGAAACTTGTGAAATATTAATAAGAACTTGTACTACTGTAATCAAAGTGCACCACAGCAAATTAATACAATACTAATATATGCAATATTGCCATTTGTTTTAGGGCTGTCAAAATAACGCATTGATTTCAAATAATTCACAGAATCACAGAAAAAATAAAGCATTAAAAAAATTAACCCTGATTAATCGCGTCCCATGGTACCCTTTGACCCGGTGCGTCACTGAAGGCCACAGTGGCTTTGTCACATGATGGAGGCAGATGAGACGACACTGCTTGGCCCCATTTTTTGTACCAGTGGGGAACTTCAAAACTTGAATCACCTCAGCACAAAGCATTTAGCAGCAAACCTGGAGGTCCAAGCTAGCACAGCCTCTGGTGCTAGCGCTAGCAGCCAGCCTCGTCATGCCACACTCCACGCGTTCAGGCGTTCAGAAGTAAACTGCGTAAGTCTATCTGTGACCGACTCACTAACTTACTTATAAAATGGACTGCAATGGACTGCAGACCAGTTTCGGTGGTAGACAATGGGGACAATTGTGTCCAAAATCTAGCAGCTTCACTACGACATACAGTATCTGCCAAAATTAATTGTAATTAAAATTTTTAAAATACTTACAGCAAAAATTGATGTATGCGATTAATTTAGATTAATTAATCACAGAGTATGTAATTAATTAGATTAATTTTTTTATTGCCTGACAGCCCTAGTTTTTATTTTTATATTTTTTGACTATTTCACTACTTATAAATTTGAGTGTGGTATTTGTCACAATATATGCTAATATTTGGTATCACTTTAGCCCTGAACATAAATAATATACATAATTACAATTACATTACATTTGTATTTTTACTTTGGAATAACAGTTAAAATAAAAGAGTATTAAGGACTGCAGACAATGTACCTACAAGGGACCTAAGACGCCTGAGGTGGGACAGGTTTATGTGGATTGACACTGTTGTTACACAGGGTGCTGTTTATTGTTGGTGAGTAGAAAAGTTTTTGTTTAATTTATTTTCTTTATGATGAGGTTTCTACAGTTAATACAGCTGAACTGAAAACCAGGAGTATCCGTCTCACAGCCAAGGCACGTAGAACTGATTTGTGTCGCTGTCCCAGTGTAACTGTCATGAAGAGCAAAGGGTACAAACACTACAGTCGCTGAAAAACTTGAGTTTCATTTCACCATATCAATATTAAAGGGGCTCCATGCAAAATTCAGAGCATATGAATCGTCTGCACTTCATTCTCAACATGGTGGTGGCTGAGCCAGCAGGTAGCAGCTAATGGCGCTAACCACATAAACAGCACTAAACAACTGCGACAGTTCTGACAGAGCTAATGGTGTTGACCAGGAGTTAAAATGAGGGTGGGCGGTATATTTACACAGAATCCATCATTTCCACGCTTCCCATTCAGTGTCTACATAAACAGTCATGTAATGCATTCTAGCAGCACTGTGTTGGGTTTCAAAACATGGAGGTTCCGCTCCTTACTTGCATAAAGTTGAATCTAGGTGACTTTATGCAAATCAGGGCTGAACTGCTGACTCTAAAAACACCTAAACTTACCATTGTTAATCTAAAATGAAGACAGAATCATGTTGTCAATCAAATGTTTTCAGAAGCACACTTGAGTGAACTATTGTTGTAATATGAGAGAAAGTTTCCAAAGCAGCATGTTGGTCAGGTTTGAAATCCTGGAGCAGACAGCCCAGTTGATTAGTGGCATGCCTATTAAGCATCGGATGCTGGGAAACAGCGGGACCCCTCACATCTAAAACTGCCCCTGTGGACATGTACCATATGGACTCAGGACACCATTACGCCACCAGATCCTTACATAGCAAAGAGTGTTTTGCTGCTATATTAATGCTCTAAATGTCACATACAAAACCTTTAAAATGTGAAAGGATGAGCCACAGGTGATGTCATAACTTTCAAATGCAGCACGTCTCCTCTAACCTATTGTCACACAGTTCCAATGAGCATCCAGAATTGAGCCGACCTTAATGCCAAAACCACAAGCAAAAGCTACACAAAATATCTCCATACTATCCCTCAACAACAGCACCATGGAAGACGGTCTCAGTCGCCGCTCACTTGTTTGTGACGTGTGTGTGACTCTCTAGGATAGTAATGCTAAATACTTAGAGTAGAAGTTCATTAGTAGAACATAGTTGCCTCATAAATAACTGAATTAGCACCTGTTAAATTAAATATCTTTGTGTGATGTTTGCTGTAACATTATTTTAGTCAGTGTAATGTAATGAGCTGTAATATATCTTTTAACACAAGATTATTTAGGAAATTTTCACCAGTTATGATAAACTTTAGCAATGTCCTCTGTAAGGAACCTTCCAGTGTCTCCCAGTAATCCAGTAACATTTCTCTCTCTCCTGTTTGGGGTCTCCTAGCTACCTTTCAGATCCCCTCACTCATTCTGCCTAGTCTGAAGTCTTTATTTGGTCTGTAACTTTCACTTCTTGCCAAAACAACAGAACTATTAGGATTTGCCCCCTACTAGTTTACTGTTTGTGTCTCTGCATTAATTAGTCTTGTGTTTACTGTTCTGTGTCTGTGTGGACAAAAGTTGGCCAGCAAAGGATTTAAAGGCCGACGCTATTCACAGACCAGAGCTTCTGATAATATATACACAGTTATCTTTAATGTTAAACAAACTGCATTATTTCAGGAGTGGACTACATTTGCATGTTTTGTTGTTTTGTTTTTGTTAATTTTCTTTCCTCTTATTAATTTATGGATATAGCATATTTTATCCTTGAATGATACAAAATCACATCAATCGAAACTTCCATACACCAATACAGAAAACATTTGCACAAACTTTTTTAAATGTTGCAAATAAAGTTACCTGCAAAACTAGAATTATTCCTTACAGTTATATGCCTCTACCAACCACTCACGTTGTTAGGGCTAGGCCAAATACTGTGGTGAAACGAGTATCCAGTACAGGTAATGTACTTTTTACAGGTACGAGTATCATACAAGAAAAATCAGTTCATTCTTCAATCCAAGTGGAAGTTTGTGCCAAATTTTAAAAAGTGTACTCAATATGTTCTTTGGATAGAGTATGTGTTCGCAAGAATAAAAAGGACATGGTCATAATGACCTTTACCTTTGATTTTTGACAAGCAAAATCTAAACAGTTCATTCTTAAAAGCCACAAATTCCAAAACATTGATGCTTACCAAATCTTAAGTCCGGCAGTACAGAAAATCAGCACAGTTTCAAAGTGGACACCCACCAAGTAAGTATCCAATCAAATTTCTCCCTTTCTGATCCTGAGTTATGACCTTGAATAATGGCCAGAAAACACTATACTGTCACAGTAAAGTTCACCTTGAACCTTTGGATAGAAAATACCATCACTTCATCATTTTATTCTTTTAGACATTTGTGGGAAATTGTGTCATAGTGAGGATATGAATTCTTGAGTTATGGTCAAAAGCGTGTTTTGTGAGGTCACAGTGACCTTTAACCTTTGACCACCAAAATCTAATCAGGGTAAGGGTTCATGGTTGAGTCCAAGTGGACATTTGTGCCAAAGCTAAGGAAATCCCATCAAGGCTCTCTTCAAGTATTGCGTTCACAAGCATAAGATGGACAAGGTCACAGTGACCTTGACCTTTGACCACCAAAATTTAATCAGTTCATCTTATGTACAAGTGGACATTTGTGTCAAATTTAAAGGAATTCCTGCAGGATGTTGAGATATCACATTCACAAGAAAGGGACGTGTGTATGTACGTACAGATGGGCAGATGTATGTGCAGACAGATGGACAAACCGAATAATCTTCCCGGCTATGGCTATTGCTGGCATGGTGACATAAAAATTAGGAAAAGCTAGTAACAATAAATAACAGTAACAAAAAAAATGAAAGAAAAAACTGTACAAATCCTAAATAGAAAATCAAGATAAGAAAATCTTAAAACATCTTAAAAAATATAGCCACTAATCTAAAGAAAAATCAACTGAACTGATCAAGAAAATGTTGCAAGATCTCTGATATATAGATCTATATCCCTAGTCTGGACATAAACCGTTAACCCTTCTTTTGCATTCCTGCTGGTCACTCTGACTAACCCTAGAACAGCTCAGTGGTCAGGTATCCTCCCCCGTACCAGCTTTCAGAGAGCAGAATCACCATATAGTTTAGTGCTGAACAAGGAATGCTGGGACAGGTGCCAACTGAAGTCAGACCGCACAAGGTTGAGTCCCCTCAGAATGAATTGTCCTGACCCACACAGCCCCCTTCAAACATGTTTTATATGACTACCTAAACCTACTTTTTTGTTGCAAACAGTGGAAAATTTGGAGGGCTTCAGCATCATGTAGGTGCATACTGAGCAGGCTGGAGGAAATAAAAGAGACAGCATCTGTCGACCTCAGTGATTCTCACATTGTCTGTTTCCATACACACGCCCAAACACACTCACCTGCAGCAACCATGGACTATTACTAAACCAACACTGCCCTCCAGTGGAATTATTAAAAACATGTCTTCAAATTCTATTAAAAAGTGGGACTGAGTTCAAGGCAGGTCATGTATTATTTGACCGATTCCACATGAGAACAGTCTTATTAAAGCAGTTGGAAGAAACTTTGTTTTATCCACAAAGCCTCAGACATAACATTCACCACATCAATAAAGATCATCCTATCCCTCAAGCACTTAACATTCTCCAGGCATCTACTTCCTTACCCAGCGGAAATACCACCTTAGCCACCGTGAGCCTTTTTCTGTTTAAAGCATCATAAGACTCTTATTTTTTTTCATCTGTTTGTGTGATGGAGGCGCATATTTTCAGAGAGCGATCACGCCAATAAAGCCATAAAGTAATGACGGAAATCTGGAACGCTATGGGAAACGTTATGTTCGCTCTATATGATTTACATAAACAATAAATGGAAAGACTGAACGCTCCTCTCCGCAATGAGTCACATTTGGAGCAGACTGCATCATGGGAGAGTTTGTGCAGGCAATAGGAGGGCAGCAGAGCGCTTTGAGATATGTTTGTAGTAACGTTTGACTGTGTATCAACAATATTAAAGTGGATATATAATGTGATTATTACTAACCGCCAAACACACTCGCACACACACAGTCACACCACACAGGCATGCAGGATGCAGCACTGGCCAGATGCGCACGCATGATCCACACACATGGCCCTACACCCACGAGTCCATACACACACACACACACACACACACACGAGTCGAGTGCGAAACCACATATACACACAGGAGCACTCGCTCGCCATAAACCACATTCATACACACACGCACACTCCTGCAGTGCATACCTCCCCACTATTGGTCCAGACCCAGACACCGCATGCCAGTGCACCTCGCTCCCTGAGCCGCAGGCCGCAGGAGTAGAAGAAGAAACAGATGGGTACCAGCTGTTTGGATGAGGGCCTCGGGTACACAGCTACTGTATTGCAACCCACACACACACACACACACACACACACACACACACACACACACACACACACACACACACACACACACACATGCATGCATGAACAAGAACTCATTCAAGTTGTTTAACTGTGCCCCTGCCTATACTGCTTCTAGTATTTACTCACACAGCAGTAACAGGTCATGTATTGTCAGTGCTCTGTTAAACAGGTGTAGATGTGAGGTCATCAGCTTGAAATTCACAAGCAGTACTACAGATTTACTGATGTTAAAATGCTACACAGAGCAACTTCAAAAAAGATATACAGTGCAGTCTATAAGTGTTTGGACAGTGAAATGATTTTGGCTTTCTACCTAAGCAAGCAGGGAGATAGAAGATATAGAGAAGGAAGAAAATGTGTATATAAGTATGTAAAAGATACAAAGTCAAGAAAAATCCAAAGAAAGCAAATGGATTTTAACATATGCACTGATTTGGCTTCTCTGAGATGAGCACATCGCATTTGAAATGAAAGAATAACTGTGAGGTTAAAGTGCTGACTCTGAATGTGTTCACATCCATATTAAACAGTGTAGGAATGGTACAAGGCAACCAAAGAGTTTTTTCGGCCAAATTGTTGCATGCTCTTGACTGGCCGAGCCACTCACCCCAAAGTGAACATGTGTTTCACTTTTTGAGCAAAGGCAGAATGTTTAAAGTCCCCAGAACAAGACTGCTGCACGACAGGCCTGGTAGAGAAGATACTAAAGCTCTGTTGATCTCTGTGCTTCGTAGACTTTAGTCAAATATTAAAGCTGCACCAATCAATATTTTCATATCAACTAGCCAAATGACTACACAATGTTAAAAGAGTCACTGGTAGTGACAATCCCACAGAGAATTCTCACCTAACTGCAGTTCTCCTCAGCTGGATGGAGAGTTTTAGCATTTTCGAGCTCATTAGCCCCGTTTCCACAGAGCAGTGTGGTACTGTTCAGGTACACTTTTTTACCATTTCCACTGTGAAAAGTTGTGGGTGGTTCCAATGGAACCATTCCTTACCATCCCCATTTTTGGTCACCCCTCTGTTGGGGTACCTAGCACACAGATCTGGTACTAAAAGGTGGAGCTGTGAACACTGCAGTCTGTTGATTGGTCAATAGTGGATGGTCACTCTGCTCAGGGCTGAACTGTGGCTGGTTTTGAAGCTCATGTAACCACTGTTCATACTGTGGAGAGGTTTTTTAATAACCTGTAACTATAAAATGAAAGGATGTGTTGCAGCCTCTTGCAGCAGCAGCTGTGGTTAATTCACTGGGCCGACTGCCAGCGACTTTTAAGGTGGAATGTTAACTTGTTATGTTACTCAACACGTGGGTTGACGACATGAATCCATCAGCACACCTTAAATTTCTATATGACAACTTTGACTATTACGGTTTTATATGACAGGCACTTTTAGTAATGAGTGGATCCTCAGGCGTTTATGTATATTAATTTCAACCAGAATATGTGAATTGCATATATCCCAATCCTCACTCTGAGAAAAAAAAGTGTCCAAAGACATGCAGGTTAATTGGTGACTCTAAATTGTCCGTAGGTGTGAATGTGAGTGTGAATGGTTGTCTGTCTCTATGTGTCAGCCCTGTGATAGTCTGGTGACCTGTCCAGGGTGTACCCTGCCTCTCGCCCAATGTCAGCTGGGATAGGCTCCAGCCCCCCCACAACCCTCAAGAGGAGAAGTGGTTAGAAAATGGATGGGTGGATATTTTATTCAATTCTTTGTAAACAATATCACCATAGCAAAATATTATCATGCATGTTTCGTTTTGCCAGCATCCTGCCATTCTGTTGTTTGTTTTTCCCATGCCGTCCAGAAGGTGTTGTCTGTCTGCCGTCTATTGTCTGCTTCAATCCATGTGAATGCAGCATGAGGCCATAATGTGTTTAAAAATGCTTTAAATAAGATGATTTCAGTTGTTTGTGTTAACTGTCAAAAACCCATGTTCTAATAAAATTGAGGGTTATGTTTAAAAGAGTCTACAATTCCCCATATAATCAATTTGATGTAAACACCCTAAAACTGAGGCTGAAATTTGGCACTCTAAAGTCTTAGTCATTGTTTCAACGCAACACCACAAAAAAAAAAGTGTTGCTGTACAACTACTTACAGACTTGACTGTATACTGTAGCAATGTGGTGCAAGACAGCAGGTGTATATGCTAAAATTGCATCACTTCGGAACAATACATACAGAGATTTAAGGTATATTTTTATTTTAAAAAATCACAACATTTATATTGAGATTTCTGAATTTATCCTCAGAAGTTTGTTTTCTCCAAAACTGTGACCACTGTTCCCTAAATAGACGTCAACTTCACCATCTACAGTGGATGCTGTTGATCCTTCAGGATTCTGTTTCTTTTCTTCGTGTTTCCTCTCTGAACCCAGCAATTTCTGATCCGACCTCAGCTATCAACTTTCTTCCTATGAGTCAACCGAGGTGGTGACTCCTTCAGCTCATTACAACATGACTTATTGAAACCAAAACTCTCCCTCTAATGCATGAAATGCATGTTTCCTCTGTCTGATGCCATTAGTTACAGCCAGTGGTTGCTCCCTCTTATTACATTCACTTTGAACACAATCTGTCTCATTAAATTAAAAATGCAGCATTGTGTGAAGTACAGTAAAAGTTAGGGACTTAATTCATCAGTATTTGAGGGCTGCTGTGACAGTCCTGCCACTACAAACGTGACATTAAACATCACAGAGCGCCATCTGCGCAGCTTACCGGCATCCTTGAGCAACACTCACTGCTGTAGCAGCTATTGAACACAGTGCAGGAAAAGACATGACAAATGGAAATGGTATTGTGTGTATGGTTGACCACGGCCGTCCTGTGATTTCCAGCTTCGGCGCTGATGTGGTCTGGCCAGTGTGGGTTTAGAGGGCAGACCGGAGCAACAGTTAGGCTGGTTCGGGATCTTTTTCCTTCTTGAAGCCAACAGGATGTCTTTAATGAACCACAGTGTGTTTGAACTGTCGCATCTCACCATACTGCAGTCCAGCCCTCATCGCTGGCGTGCACAACATGAAAAGGAAGACGCAGTGAAATAAGAAACAAACTGAAGATGTATCAAATCCAGGAAACGTCGTCTCCGAGACAAAGACCACAAATCAAATGTTGGCCATAATAGACGGGATCGTCTTCGGGTAACGTATTGTAGAGGTCTCAAGTGACTGGGGCAGCCCTGCTCTTGTTGTGTCCAGGCAAGTGTTTTTTAGTTCCCTGCCGCAAACGTCTTCATGTCAGATTTGATGCGACCTCAGAGTCAGATTGCAGCCAATGTTTTAGTGAAGACTGTAGTTGCTTGTTGATTTATTTCTGAGGGGTTTTTCAGGGAAACACTTTTGTTTACCACAGGTTCCACTGTACCGAGATTGACCTTTGCTTGATTTCTAGTTGCTGGTGAGTGAGTTTACCTGTTCTGTCCACAAGATGGTGTTGCTGATGTATCGTATAACTGGCCAGGCTGCGGCGCCAGCTATTGTGTGCAGCAACAAAGAGCAAACAAGCTTGCATCATTATCACGATATCTGCAAACTGTGGTGATGGTTCAGTAACTGTGAGTGTTGATATGCCGCATATTGTTTCAATTACTCCAAACTGTTGTTCCAGACCATGCCATAGGAAAATGCTCAAAATACTCCATGTTTGATCTTGTGGGCTCTTGTGAAACTGGAAATGAATGGTGATTAACTATAATGATGATCATCATGGTGAAAGGTTTTGTGCCACAGGTTATTTGACTGTGTGAGCCAGTCTATGTAGAGTAGGCCTAAAAAAGGAAAGCCCCTTAAAACTATTACAGTTTGTGAAGAATATTGCACGTGGACCTCATGAGTCACATTCTAGTTGGTGAAAAAAGACAGCAAATGAACTTGTATCGTATTTAATCGAAAAACAGTAATAGCTCAGACCCAGCTTCTATAAAAGTGTGACAAAGTTGTTTTCCTTTCCACGTTGCGTGGCAGTTGGAAACAAATAGACTGCTTAGGTCTAGCTCGGTTTTATTTGTGTGCGTGTGTGTGGTGTTGTAGTGGGAGGCTTTGTAGTGTTGAGTGAGAAAAAAAGGATATGGCTATGATTAAAGTAGGCACTAAAGCAAAGGTGGTAATTGGGATCATAAACACTCACTTTTCCATTTACCCCTCTAATGAAGCGTTCCTGTTTATTCTGAGCAGCCGATTCATCCGAAAAACAGCATCCACTCTGAGCTCTCGAGTGTTTAGTACCATTCAGATCTGCTTATATTATGGCAGTGGCATGATGAGGGATGTCAACAAATTCAGAGTGTACAGGACGCAGCAAAAACAGGCTTACGGTAAAGTAAAGACGCAACAGACACACTGCTTCTTCAAGGCCTGATACTGTAGCAATATTAGTGTGCTACAGCTGCAGCTAAATGATATTAAAGACCAGTTTGAACACTTGATAAATTAAAAATACAAGGGTCGATGGAGAGAACAAAAAATCAGGTGCAAACTTTGAACAAATTTCTAGAAAATCAGAAAAAGAAAATGTGTATCAACGCAAATTCCCATCAGCTGCTGTAAGGTATATATTAGGATTGGAGCACGTCAAGATAAACAATTGGTAGCACCAATTTTCCAGTACAGAAGAAGAAAACAAGTGAATGAAAATCATCTAAAACATGATGTAAATTTATGCATGTTTTATGTATTCATTTAAGGATGTTTCCTCATCTGTCCACACAAATCTGATGTTTTCATCTACCGCAGGGGACCGGTAGCTTTAGTGGACATTTAACTCACAAGTTTTATGAATGTATTGGTTTATTTGCTAAGTCTGTTTCCATTGCACAATGTCACATTTTGCTTTTATCAATACACCAAGTGTTCTACCTGTGTCATTTCTGTTTTCAATCTGTTTTTTATGCATTACATGAAAATTTGCAGGAACAAAATCATCAACACACGTGGATGGAAACACACTTCAAGAGTATCTAAGCCCCACAGTTCTGGTTGAAGTCCCTCTACCCTGGAAATTCAAAAAATACTAGAATGTAAAAAAAGTATCAACATGGGCTGGGCTGAGACCAGGCCCCCAAGAACACTGCCTTGCCTTACCCAAGTGGCAACCTCTACTGCTGAAAAATGAAGCCAACATAGAAGTGCCAAAAACTGCAGTTCCGTGAATAGGCCACTTGAGGCTGCTCTAGAAGCCAGTCAGTCCTCATAGCCCCTAATTTTAAAATGCCCAACTTTATAGCAGAAATAAACATGTTTACAGCCTGGTACAAAAAAACAGTTGTGGTTTCTATAACTAATTTCCACGTTCATGACAACTGTACAGGAGATGAATTTTTTTTTATATAATTCACCCGTTTACATTTGATTAAGTCTTAAAGTTACACATAATTAAGGGTGTGCTGCTCTGAATGACATGCTATCTGCCGACACTGTCCTCGGCTATTCAGTCAGATCCACCCCTTGCTCCATTAGAGGTACAGCCTCTCCTCCAAATATGGTTACTTCTGGCTCCAAAAAAACAAGATCATGACAGCCAAAATGCTGAACTTGAGGCCTTAAAATGGCAGTCCACAGACCTTACAGTAGCGTCCACTATTTTGTGCAGTCTATGGCCTTGCCTCCAATTTTTCCCCGGTGTCCACCTGTAGTATTGCGCTGAAACAAAAAATCCTCTGCAGCCCAAGAAGCATTTTTCCTACAGACTACCATAATAAAAGAGACGTCTGTAAAACTGTTGACAGGACATCTTGAACGGCAAACAAGGTCACTTATGACTCATTAATTATCAATTTTCTATCCATAGAGGTTTTATATTTGTAAAACTGTCCTCAAGCCAAGAAAAGCGATATAAAATCTGTGATGTCATCACAATGTAAAGTCTATGAGCCAACTGCAAACTCATGGGTCAGGCCAGCAGGGGAAACACTACTGCACATACTCAGTGGGCCACATAGCGTGTAAGTAAACCTTTTTTTGGTTTATACGCCAGACGAGAAGTTCCATGGGACCAGAATAGGTCACCTTGGGGTCCAGTATCCAGATAATACATCCATGGCTAAGGCTCTGTTCACATTCCAGGGCTTAATGCTTAACCCTGATCATTTCCCCAGATCTGATGTTTTTGCCTTGACTGTTTACATTCATATTTGAAGTGACCCATATCTGAAACGCCTAAATGTCTTACGTGCATAACGCCACACACATGTGGGCAGTGGATCACCAACAAAAAAGGTCACATATGCAAAACAGGCATATGGGGAAAAATGGGTGACATAGCAGTGCAAGCTTCATCTCCAAAATGGTCACCATAGTGGATCATATCTGTGTCACATGTGAGCAAAACAATCAGACTTTGGCCACACGTGCTTGTAATGGGAATGTGAAGACATCACCAGTCACACATTCATGCTGTGGAGTAGCGGGGAACATTGTAGTACAAATACATTGCACTAAAATGTTATGATTTAGACCTGAATTCGTCAATAACACTATCCAAAAATACCCATATACAATGGTTTTTAGCTGAAAAAGCTTTCTATTAAGAGGTGAGGCCTTCCTTCCTTTCTCTATATGGAACATGTGATATGGAGTTAAATAGTGACATGAAATCTGACTTGGCGTGGACACAAAATCCTGGCCCTTACGGCTAAAGGCTGGAAAAGATTGTGTCAATGCACACTGCAGGATGGAGTCAGCATGTGCGATGATTAGCGGTGGGAGAAAAAATAGATACAGCATAGTATCGATATATCTTGTGTGGCGATATTGTATCGATAAACAGACGGCAAGCATCAATCTTTTATTATATACATTATTAATTTTTGCAGATACACATTTTAATACAACTTTTTGTACTAGAATAATAAAATCAATTGCTCTTTCGGCCCACTAGATGGTGCTGATGTTTTTTCCTGACGAGGCCAGCAGAGGTCTCAGTCAGCAGCAGTTAGCAGGAAGTTCATCAAAACAAAGATGCTGTCAGCGTTTAAATCCAACATCTGGACTTATTTTGGATTTTTTAACACGGAAGAAAGGACTTGGATATGACTCGTGTGATTTATAAGTAGTGTCATATGTGAATAAAATACCCTAGGAATACTACCAACATGAGGGCTCACCTCACACTCCACCATCCAGAGATAGCGTTAGCCACTAGCTAACACTAAACCCACTCTGCCAGAAAATTAACAAACACTGGACTTGACTTGAAAAAACTACCATCAAATTCTACAAGAGCAAAGAAAATAAACAGTCCATCACCTACTTCATGTGCAAAAATCTGCATCCATACAGACGTACCCAAGCTCTACAGAGAAGTGAAACATACAGTTGAGGAATCTTTGAGTACAGCAGGAAGGGTGGCATTACCTTGTGACGCTTGGACTTCAAGGTCAGTGGATTCAGCTGTGACTGTAACGGCACATTATCTCACAGAGGACTGGTGACTGTTGTCTCACGTTCTCCAGACCACAGCACTACACAGAAAGTCACACTGGAAGCACACATTGCAGACCTCCTGCAAAATGCAGTACAGGAATGGGGGATTGTGGCTGTAACAGACAATGCTTCTAACATGGGTGTTAGATACCTGCATGTGTTTGGCTCACACACTTAAGCTGGCCTCACAGAGGGTGTTAAATCTACCAACAGTTCAGTTTGTCAGATGTATGCAGCATTTCTGACTGGTTTTATGACGGTGTCAGTCAGTCTGTCTCTTTGCATCACATTTTGCTGCAATAAAAATAATTAAAGTCAGATAAACAGACCGTAAGCTGTATCTTATGAGGTAAAATCGATGTTGACAAAGTTTTCCTTTGTGGAAATAATTTGCAGTTGGAAAAAAAAAGGTAATAATCACATTATGTTGCAGTTTATTGTATCGCAATACTCAGCATATCGCAATATCGCAATACTGCAATATCGTATTGTGATAATATCGTATCGTGAGTCCTCTGGCAATTCTCATGCCTACTGATGATACACACTAACCTGTGTTAAACCCCCTGTTCAGGCCCTATTCAGCCATTCTCTGTATTGGTATTTGGTTCAGAATTACTTCAGGCCTGGCATACCAGCTTCCAGGTCTAGTTTATTTATTTATATTTGTTGAGGTAGTTGAATTTAATTATATTAAGTTCCAGAGGACATGATCTCACTGTGTTCATTATAACTACAGCCTTATTGTTAATTCTGGATAAACTTGAAACATAACACATCTCTCTCAGGAGAGCCCTATCAGTGTTGAACAGCACTGGGCAGAACTGCAAATACGAATTTGGCGAGGTTACATCACTGTTGTAGAAAACGGCAATAGCAATGGACATTTAATCACAGGAAAATATTAAGGATAATTACTTTTTGGCAGAGTAAGGTAGGTTTTAATCACAGTTTTTACAGACTGCCACCTCTGAAGCTGTTAAACAAAACAGAGAAAAAGAAATGTCCTCACAAATGATTAGAGACTCTAAACATAACCAAAAAAAGAGCATATCTGTTACGTGATATATTGCTCTCAGCCTTAAACACACACAAACACACTCACAGCCATGTAAGAAGATGTAGTGTCTTTAGTCTTTGGGAAACTGAGATCATAAACCAGAGTATTTTATAGCAGCTAAGATAGGGGTAAGTAAAACTTAAGCTTCAGGGGTCAGGACAGGGTGAGACCTAATTCTTGGCTAAACAGCCATTTTTCACCTATTTTTCTGCAATTAATTAACCTTGCAAATGTGACTCCGATTGGTCTCAGGTTGTGTCTTTATAGAGGTAGTTATCACTGGAGGACAGAGCTGTCACGCTTGTTTTACTGCTGATCTGGGCTTTGCCAGGCTATCCTCATACCCTGGCAGTGGCTGCTGTAATGCAGGGTGTCAGACAGAAGAGATATTGAGCTAAAGTAACCGGCTGCTCATAATCGTAAATATTAGGAGGGAAATTTCTCTGCTCTATGTGCAGTATCAGAGGACCTAAAACGTCACAGAGCCTAAAAATTATAAGCAACTCATCAGCGGTGGGTGTATTTTCACTGGTTTGACAGATGCTTTATTACAACTGGAAGTGTTTAACTAAATATTACTCCTGCCCTCTGGCTGCTTAGATTAGGATCTGTTTAACATTCTTCTCTTTCCCTTTAAAACGCAACATATATCTATTAGGCCATCTGCGTTTCCAGTTTAACCCCGCTCTTAAACATGATTCTTTTCGACTTTGCCGCTCACCCAATACAAGGAACGTTAATTTATCGTAATCCTTTGAAGAGGGGACCTGGAGGAAGCTTGCCCAGTCAGTGCGCTCCCTTCGCTTTTCCAATTCCAAATACTGTGTGGCATGTTTGACATAGCGAATGAAAGGAATAACGCAGGTTGTCAGGTAGGAAAGAGCCAGGCTGCAAGGCCACAGCAATCAGGAAAACTTGGTCCGGCACTAGGCATGACTTCAATAAAATACCTCCAGTCCTACTTTTAAAAGCATTAGTCCAGGGCAAATTAAAAAGTAGAGTGCAATTAAAAGAAATCACTGTGTAAATGTTAGCATGTGGAAGTTTTTCTTTTCCTTTTCCCTTTTTTCCCCCCCTTTCTCGTAGCTGAACAAAGAATGCCCCAGAGGCAGAGCTGCGCAGCTGCTGAATATTACTACGCCCATGTGTTTTAAATAAGACCCCATTATAATCAAAATCATAAAATAGGTAATGTGGCTCTCTTAAACATTTAAATTTAAGTTAACCAATGTAGAGTTCAAGCCTTTGTGAGCATTTTTGTAGTTCCTAATTGAATCTTTGGAAGAAACCGATTAAGCAGCCATCAAAGAAGCCATTATTTGTAACAAATATATTGCTCTATTGAAAGCATTTAAAGAAATAGTACATGTGATTACAAGTTCTATTCCTGTAAACATTGTATTTGCCCTTTTGACCAGATGATGCATCCAGGAAAGGCCTCTGTTATGCAAGGCTGGGAGAACAAGTTTACAGAGCATACAGACTGATATCATCAGCTGTAGTACAGTGAAAAAGTGTGCGAGGTAGTTTGTCATCTCCAACAAACTCAAGGCTGCATGGTGGTAACATCAGAATTATGGGATGTCCTGGTGACCTAGTAGTCTTGTAATGGATTCCTGGGTTCAATACAGCCGACAATCTTTGTTGTGTCGCCGGCCAAACACTCTCCACTGCCTAGCAAAATGTTCGCAGGCAGCTGGCTGGTGGCAGTAGTTGATTCGAGGGTGGACGAGGGAGGATGGCATCCCTGTAGTTAACAAAATGACCGAGATGCATCTCTCTGGTTAATCTGCCATCCTATCCAGAGCCAGACAGATAACAGATAAATTATTGAGAATTACTACATTTTGACTTAGCATTTCTGTAGTAGGCCTAATATACTTCACCTCCACTGTGTGTTACCTTAAATTTGAGAAGAAAACTATGATACATGATTATACTGCACATGTTTGTAAATGGATGTTTTGATATAGTTTTGCAGTTGGTAAACGTGATCATAAATAATGTTCGCCTTTTTCGGATTCTCCGTTCATTGTGGAGACGTGACAAAAACAAATGCTTCTTCATGAATTCAATGTAAAATATGGTGAGAAGTTGATACTCAAATGGTCTTTCTGCAGAGGCATTATTCTTTTAACACCTTTTAACGCCTGCAGCATTGCAACAAAGATGATCTATGATTGTAGCACTGGGTTGGCAGTGAGGAAACTCACGACCAATTGTATACATTAAATAAACAATATGTAGGATAATCACTGTAATCAATCATAACATGACCATCATATGTCCTCAGTGATTAAACATGCTAAGTTGAAATACTGGCTTCTCTGACAATAATGTTACAGTCAGTATGTTCTATGAAATTTACACTCTGCTGTGGAATGTCTGGTTTTGTTTCGGCCTGTGTGATCCTGCCCACTGCCCATTTCCACACCTGCGTTGCCAGATATGAAACAAATTGACAAACAAACACAGCATGATGCAGCCATGGGAGGAAAGCAAACAAACTGGATCAACAGAGAACGCTAAATTCTACCAAATATAATAAGCCTTAGCATCTTTTTAAATTATTACAGAGTACTTGTGTACCCGCAAAATAAATAAATAAATTTTTTAAAATAATTTAAAAAATCTATGGTAAGAATAGGGAGAATGCTGGTTGGGGTTAGGGCTAGCCTACCTTTTCTGTGCTGCACAGACTGTAGAGACAATCGAATAGGGCGCAGACTTTCGTTGTGGTGGTGATGTTTAAGTCAAGCAACCATTGCGTAGTTGTGTTGTTTATAGCTCACTGTTACCTTTTTACCTCTGGTGATCGCACTTATGCTTCAAAAAAGTGGTGTTCATTTCAAAAGATTATCCCCCTGAACAAAACATGTAAGTATAAAACTGCTCTGATTGGTCTGATTGGTAGGTCACGTTTCGTTGCTCTGATTGGTAGAAAGTCTATTCAGTTGCATCCAGAGGGATTTTGGTCTGTGCCCTTTGATAACGTCCACTGTAAATCGAAAATCAACACAGAGGTTTTGCTATGCTACTTGTTTGCTGCAATAATCTGGAAAAACTGGAAATGCTAACTTCTGGGTTATCCTACAAAAGAGGCGTCACCCCTCCCACTGCATTGTGTCCGAGTGAGTGACATATTACACACACACAGGATCCGAAATCCAAAGCGGGCGCACAAAATTAAATATTTTACATCAATCAATTTAAACCCGTTTTTGTACTGCACAGAAATAGCCAATACCACCTAACATCTAGCTGTTAAATGCAATAGGAAATATTACACTCAGCATTCACACGCAGGTCGTGACTCTGCAATATTCATGGGTATTGATCAGTTCCGGCTCTCATCGGCATTGATGGAAACACAACACTCAGGTGATTCAACTAATTTTAACTCCTTTACCGGCAAGATGTAACATGACGTCACAAAATACCATCTGTCTCTGCTCAAGCAGCGCTCAAACATCGTTCCAAATTAGTCTGCTCCAAGTTGAAACACACTGAATAAGTCAGAGATATATGAAAACGAGTAACCACCGGTAAAATTTTCACGGCCTCCATGCTCCTCTCTACTGTTTACTGACCTGTTTACCTGCCTGTCTGTAACGTCTAATGTGACAGACACACACGAAAAAAACACACACAGAAAGGCACCTGCTGTAGACCCATGTACGCAGCTTTGGTCTAATGGCATTGGGAAATATTCTATTTTTAGTGAGTTTACCCATGTTTAAAAAACCTGTGTACATGCGCTAATTTTGGTGAAAAGGGGGTGTATTTGTCATGTGAAATCATACAAGGAACAACTCCTGCGCAATGGACTGGTGGTGCTCTGATCCAGAGCAGCTTCAGAGTGAATCAGCAGACTTTGCCATAATTTACTGTTTGTATGAGGTCAGCTGTTACTAGACTTTAAGACTTTCGACATTTATGGAGATAGAAACAAAAAGGATGGATGTAAACAAGAGAAAAATCTAAAACACAAAACAGCTGACTGAGACAACCTGCAGTAGTCAGAGGAGCTCATTCAAAGTGGATCTGATGTGACTTCATTTTCAAAGAAACCAAAGGACTAAATTGTGGATACATTCTGTGGGGCCTACTGATCTGCAGAAGTCTGCTATACTCAACCCTTTAGTTAAAAGTCACTGAGGGTGTCGCCTCACACCAGGACAGATGAGTTTCCATGGGAGGAACGGAGATGTCTGGCCAAATCCACTTTTCCCCCTTATTAAAATGGATATTTCCGAGCTGTCAGAGGGTGAAGTCTGGGTTTTCAGAGACTCTCGCTGACTTCTCGCTGACAGTGGGCTTCCTTTCCCCATAGGTTCAATATCTCCTGTGGCTCTCCCTCCCACCGTGCGGTATAGCGGGCTCCCTATGGGTCCCAAGCCAGCGCAGCTCTGGCAAGCTGTTCACTTTTCACTTAGCGGCACACACTAATTTACTGAGACTCTACACTGTTTCGGGTCCGCGGTGCATTTCCCACGTTCCAGCTGAGAAAATATATCATTAGTCCCTCATCGTGTAATGCTTGCCACGTTACGTTATAAAAGCTGGGTGTAAAGCGACATGGATAAAACAGGAGCGATTTCCAGTGTGCCTCATTTTGACCGCCTGCTTGGAATAAGTGGTGGGCGTTAAGAATTTGAAAAGGGGACAAGATGCGGTGTTGAAAAGGCCATTTTGCTTACTAAATACTCCTGGGTGGCTGGAAGACTAAGCATTTCCATTGCAAATGTCTCCAACAGCGTATCACAGCCATAGCCATAAGAGTGTAAGTCTTTACGAGCCTGCCTTGAAAGTTATATGGATTAATTAACTTTCCAGGCAAATTAAGATTCCATGCTAATTGTAGTCTAGGTACGTTTAATAGGATCTAAACAGAAGATGGGTACAGCACCCCCCCACACATGTTTACTCTCTGCTGTAATGCTCGATAAAGAATAAAAAGAAGTTTGTTTACCGCTCAGAAGCAAAGACCAAGCGACTTCACAGCCGACTCCACAGTACTGTCGCCGAGTGTGACCTATGTGTTGCTCTGTCATTACCCACGAGAGTGAGTGAAGACCCTTTTTTGGCACAAGACCACAGTTTTCTGGGTTCTTCACTTCACAAACATTTTTACAGGCGTGACAGGCTGCGACCGAGCGCGCCGCAACAGACAGCTCTGTCACCTCAAAACAACCACCCCGCAGGGCCACACGAGACGGCTAAATATATCACCTCCCAGGAAGCTGAGCAGAAAAAAAAACTGTTGAGTCTGACTGGCTGTATCTTGTGGCTTAATTAACTAACACAGGACACAGTCAAAGCAAATTAGAGGCCAGTGGAAGCTCTTTGACAGGATGCTTTGCAGGCTCTACCACATGGCGACCACAATGCCAATGGCCCCCTCATATCACTCATCGATGCCATATTGTACACCCAGTCACCCTAGTTTACCCCCTGTTTAGCACTTAACTTAGCGCACCTACCTATCCGGATTACTTATAAACCATCATCTACACCTCCATCCCTCTATTCCCTTAATCACAAGTGCACAAACCATTCATGTGGCAGCAATTTGGGCCGGCCGACACCCAGTGGTGAATGTGCCTGACCCCCTTTCTGCCCCCTCTAGCCCTCCTTCCACATCCCCCCTGACACCCTCTAGAAAGCCACATCTATCGCAGGAGCCTTTGGGGCCCTTACTGGCGGCCCCAACCTAATAAAGCTGGCCTGTCAGGGCTGTGTGTGTCTGCATCTACAAATAGGAGGTATTACAGGTTACAAAATGTTGTTCTGAGCATGGCAGTCAACTGTACTGTGTTAAACTCATTTAACAGTTTCAGAAGATCTATAATCCTATTACTGTCATAAAAGTTTCAAGCAGAAAACAGTTCTACGTCTGCGTTTTAATAAAAGTCATAAGCATCTATGTTGCCTAATTAAAACCAGTGTGCCTTTGCAGTGGTATGCTATTTATATCTTTCATCAGGATCTGTGGAAAAGGATAAAAAAGAGCTTAAATTGAAGCAAAATCCATTGATGCATTTATTACATCCTCATATTAGGAAACAGAGAAGCAGTTTAGCTTATTTTGGCGTCCACAGTAGCAGAACACAGGTTTTGTTAGTGCAAGGGCTCCTGTTAAATTGTTTCATTGCCACAGAAAAGCACTGCCCTTTGACTCCGAGCAGAAGACATCATCCGCTTACAAGCTCTCACAATAAAACCCATGCGCACCGTAATAAGCCCCGCTTTGTTTCGAATACATCCAAGTGAAAACATTTATTGGACTAATTACAATGCTCTCCCGTTGGATTTTCTTCTGTGTTACACATGCTTTGGCAAAGTTCCCAGTATTAACGTCTTAACGTCGCTCTCTAGTCATGACTGTGGTACTAACTGGCATGCATGGGGCGGCAAGGAAAGAGGAGAGAGCACAATGAAAGCAAAGTAGGAATAGTGGATTAACACTGTGGCTGTCGTGTGCTGTTGATGGTCAGAAGCCATAATTGATTCTCATCTTTGTCTTTACACAGAATGCAGATGAAGTAGAGCCACTGTTTCCTTCATTGCCTAGGTCTGAGGAAAGATGTAAAGATCCAGGGGCACCAGAACCTCAGGTAGCCCAGGTAGATTATCCGAGATACCTCGGGTTGTGGTGTTAGAGGTGCTAGGAGCATGGAGGATGCTTTACGTGGTGGGTTTGGTTGCAATTAGGCCATCATACAAGTTAATCTGATTCCTAGTAAGAACAGAAATTAAGTGGGAGAGGGGAATAACAACTGGACAGAGGCAAAAACAGATTACAGTTGAGACAAACATAGATGGGGTCAGTGCTCTAGACCAGTGGTTCTCAACTGGTCCAGCCATGGGGTCCAGATTTCTCCTTAGTCATTAGTTCAAGGTCCACGCAGTTAAATATATTCAGCACCATAATTGTGTTTGTCCATGTTGTCGAGATAGTTTGCTGTCTCTGTCCAGTAGATGTCTATTAGTCACTCACTTACATCAGGAAAAAGAGCTTCAAAATAAAAGCTCAGTGCCGGAAAGTCAATGTACTTAAAAATTAAGTGTGTTTTTACAAACATGACATGTTTGCAGGTCACTTGTGGTCCATCCAGAATGGACAGCTTTTGTCTTCTGGACAGCGCCCCACCAGTTGGGAACCACTGCTCTTGACCAGGGTAGAGAGGTATTTTGATCTGCCTGAAGAGGTGACTCTGTCTGCTGTGCTTGTGCAAGCTGTAGTTTTATTTTGGCCAGAATATTGGTAGCAAAGGTAGCTGTTTAGGAGACAAACATTCAGGAACACACAGGCCAAAACAAGTAAACTTAGAAAATCCAGGCCTACACTGTAAATATTTTTTAAAGCTTTTTTTTTTTTTTTTTTTTTTTTGGAGACAAAGTGGATGTAACCAGGGTTTTGACATTGATTGACAGAAAAAAAAAATGTTTCACGTCAAATTGAAAAGAAACTGATCCAAACTGCGTAAAATGAAAAACACAGAATAAATGTTTGCACTTAGTATTTTCATGTTTTAAAATGTCAGCTAGCTCCCAGCCAAGCTGGGTTTATGTAGTGCAAAGCAGCTAAGGCTAGCTAACCAGTGAAGACCAGAGGGTGGGCAGTGGGCACTGTGTTATTAATGTGGCTGGCCAGCTGTCTGTCAGCAACGCCAACACAAAATAAACTGAAAGGCAAGATATTTACATCAGAAAACATTAAAATGTTATCACTTCTATATGGATAGCAGTGGTGTCAGTGGTGCAGTGGTTAGCACTGTTGCCTCACATCAAGAGGGTTCCAGGTTCGAAACTGACATCCCTACTTTACATGCTGCTACCCCACACATCTGCTGCTGCATGATGATTCACCGATGGTGTTTTCATGGCTGTTGTCAGTAGGCTTGTGGAAGACCCATAATTAAGGATGTGTGGCCTTTATACTGAACACCCCATAAAAAAAATGTCCAAGGCTGTTGGGATGCGACTCTGCAGCAGGACTGGAAGGGCTTATGATAGTTAAAATGAACACAACAACATTCAAAGACATCCTGGAGGAGAACTTACAACTCACAACATGATTTGCCATCAGTTCACCAGCAAGCCGAAACATTAAGCAACTGTTACTGTCCTGATGTGGTCAAGTCCAAGTTCAGAGCTGGGTTCAGTGTAGAATTAGTAAAATGACTTGAACTTTTGCAAAGACGTAGAGGACTGCAGTTCCCAATTCCAAAGCTGTTAGAGGCCCTACATGGTCTCGGGGCTGTAAATGCTGCAAAAGCTGCCTCTATTTAGTAAGGAGTAAGGGAAGAAATACTAATGCCATGAAATGTGCTCTACTGTTTGTTTGTTTTCACTCTTGATTTCTGGCTAAAAAAGCTACCAGCGCTGGAAAGATTTACTGCTACATATATATTTATTAATTGTATTCATTTTCTGGAACAGCTTACCCTGTTAGGGGTCACAGGGGGCTGGAGCTTTTTCAGCTGACACTGGGCGAAGGGCAGGGTACACCCTGGACACTCACATTCACACCTACGGGCAATTTAGAGTCACCAATTAACCTGCATGTCTTTGGACTCTGGGAGGAAGTCGGAGTAACCAGAGAAAAAAGAGGCTAAAAGATACATTTCTGTAAAAAATATGAAGTGATTCGAACAGATTTGGAGCCACTGATGTGGTCACTTGAAGCCAGCACATGGGCCAAGATGATCAAATAATGAAGTGATGAGTTTTGGTTATTGCAACAGACATGACAGGTCTTTGAAATCTGAATTTCCAGTATTTAGCAGAAAGATGCTTAGGGTACAGACAATATTGGACTTTTGACCTGTATTTTTGCTACACAACTAATGTGATATTTTATGTCAACTTCATTATTTCATGATATCAATAATAGACAAAGTATTGCACAGCAAAAACAACACTTGCCTACTTTTCTGCTGCTCTCAAGAGGATTCATTTGGTTGAACTGCAGGTTCCTGTGTATGATGCCAAAACTGAAATTGATGAAAATGGTTCTGTTTGATTGCTTGTAATTGCATCCTCTACACTAAACAGATATTCAACATGGACTCCTATTCAGCAGAGTTTTTACATGGGTCAAAATAAGCAGCCCAGTGATCCATGAATAAGCTGGACCTGTGAAGTTTTACAGTCTCTAACACTTCTGCTTTGTTTCTTGTTTAGGAAAAAGTACAATACGTATAGTTTAATTCAAAAGTTCATTTTTGATTTGCTGTTGTGGAACAAACAATATGACCAACAGTCCAAAGCAGAAAAAGTCCCATTTCCACTGTCAGCGTTAGACAGTTGTGATGTAAAGCCCATTACTGGAAGCAGGTGTGTTTTGACCGTGATGAGGCAACAATGGCCCGACTGAGTATAAATACCAGCACTTTTTACACTCAACCATCAGACAGAACTCAGAGGAACTGACCAGAGGCACCAAGAGATCTGAAAAAATCTTCTTATATCTGCTTACCATCTAAATCACTTCAGTCCTCCTAAGATGAAGACATTCAGTGTTGCAGTTGCAGTGGCCGTCATGCTCGCCTTCATTTGCACTCAGCAGAGCTCTGCCTTACCCGTCACTGGAGTAAGAACATGACCTCGGTTATTTCTTTTGCTTTTTAGTCAGTAGTGTTTTGTGAAATAACTATGATGTCGTTCCTAAACATGCAAAATTCATCAACAGGTAGAAGAGCTGATGGAGCTAGTGAGCAATAACAATGATGACAATCCAGTTGCTGATCATCAAGAGCTGCCAGTAGAACTGGGGGAGGTATGTTCAGTTAACTGAGTGAACTAAGCCAAACACCATGAGCCAATTTTCTCCAGAGAAAGAGAGAGAACAGAGTGAGAGATAATGTTGGAGATGAACACTTGATGTCTCTTTTCTTTCACACAGAGGCTGTTTAACATCAGGAAGAAGCGTGCACCTAAATGCACTCCTTACTGCTACCCGACTGGTGACGGTATCTTCTGTGGAGTCCGCTGTGACTTCCAAAGATTCCTGCCCCAGGATTAGACTTCCACAACCACCACTAAATATTTACTTGTTACACATTTTCTCTTAAAGCAATTTTACCAGTTTCACTTGTACTTGTGGCACCTGTAAATCTGAGGATGTGACTGCATTTGGTCATGCTGTTGTTCATATATGTTTAGTGACTGATCATTAAATGTCTGCACTACAGTGTATTATCACAATAAACTTTCATTTTATTTATATATAATGTGTGAACATGTTCTTTTTACAATGAATATGCACAATTAAAGAGTTCACAAAGGCATTCACATGATGATTGTGTGGTATTTTAAAATCTGGTATAAACTGTAAGAGTGAATTCTCCTTTTAACAGTGTGCCAAATGCATCTCACACAAACCAGAACACTGAGTTATAAGTGACCTGTGCAAACTGTGAACCCAGATAAGATGACTGGGCCTCATGCTGGAAAGTTTTCTGCATGTATTTCTGCTTCTTTTGTGATCTCAAACATGGACATATCATGAAACATCTTTATATTTTGCCTACTTTTCTGCTGCTCTTAAAGGATTCATTTGTTTGAACTGCATGTTCCTGTGTATTATGCAACAACTGGTCAGAGGCTGGTGATCGTGTCAGTGGAGGAGAGGAAATCCCACCTTTTAGGGAAGTTTTCTTTCCAACTATTTCAAGTTTTTTCACTGTCATTGCCATACAGACACATATTGGCAGTTATTGTGAGTTTAGGACAGGGTCTATGACATTCCTTCCTCCAATCCCAAAGTTAGGACAGTTTTGCAGCAGCTAAGTTCCTACGCAAAGATGAGATTTTTTGTTTCCCTAATTGCAGCTGGGAAACATGTTTGTCTTACACCGAAAATCCCAAATGTCATTCTAAACTGAGAAAAGAGGGATTTCAGACTTAGGGACTGTTTGTTATTTATCAGGGTGGAGAGGTCAGTGCAAAAAGAGGGAGACACGTCAAATTATTAAATACTGGGGAGGGACTTGAGTTTTTTACTTTTGGCTTAGTGGAGGGGTATAGAGATTTATTGTATTTTGTAATCATTTCATTTTAGAGTAAACATGCCCACAGGTGTAGATGGCTTGTTTGTTTAATAAAAATTGCCAAAATTACACCATTCATCATAGCCAGAAAATAAGAAAACAGAAATTATCTTTGGATTTTCAAACTTCTGATGGTCCTGGACACATCATGTGCAACCAGCGCTTTCGTCAGAAAAATAAAAATAGAAAACAAAACAAACAAACAACAAAACAAATCAGAAAATACTGACATTTCATATTTTATCAAAATTACTCACTTATTTAAAATGTGGCCAAAAATAAACCGATCTACCTAGCATGCATGACAAGAGTGAAAAACAGGCTTTTCCATCTCCAGGATTTTGTCTACAACTTTTAACTGTTAACTTTAAAAGAAAAAGTCACACCTCAGCCACCCCCCTCATCAGATAACAACAGAACAGTCCCTATCATGAGGTCCCAGGTTCTCTCTCCACTTGTTGCATATGCAGGTGTGTGTATGTGTGTGTTGTTAAGAGGTGTTTAGTGTCCCTGTTTTACGAGGATAAAAGTGGGCAGAGAGTTTCTCCAAAAGGAGAGCAGAGAGAGAGAGAAAGATGAGACAGAAACAGCAAGTGCAGCGAGTGGATCTTTGTTTGTTTCATTACAGAACACTGGGTTTTCCCTACAGAACATTAGACACTTCCCCTCACAGTCAACAGTCATAAAACATCCTTTACCTTCTTTTATAAATATGAATTAAACTGTGTCATAAAATATCCTCTGAAATTATGTATGTATAATATTATGTTTACATGATAACATTATTTGGACTTAACAGACTTTCTTTATTTTGCAAGTCTGTCCATTATGGCTATGACTATACGATGAATATTTAACAAAGTATGGGCTTATTCCAACAGGTTAAAAGCCATTTGTGGTTGTTGACATTGATGTGGTCACCTGAAGCCAGTACATGGGTTATCAGCGTGAAATAGGGGATTTTGGTTATTGCAGTAGATATTTGAAGCACACAAGGTCTTTCAAGTACATGTCATAGTTATGCATATTGTTGTGTAGCAAAAACACCTGAGGCAGTGCAACTAAAATAGGGGCTTTATAGCTTGCCTTCTTTTCTGCTGCTCTCAAGAGGATTCATTTGGTTGAACTGCAGGTTTCTGTGTTTTATGTAACATCTGAATTGTTGAAAACGATTCTAGTTGCTTGTAACTGCATCCTTTACACTGAGCAAAATATATCCATAAGGTGCTCCCTACATGGGTCAAAGAAATGCTGCCCAGTTATCCATGCATTAGCTGGACCTGTGCAGTCTCACAGTCTTTAACTGTTCTGCTCTGTTTCTCCTATGGGTAAAAGACAATATGATATAGTTACATTCAAAAGTTCATTTTTGATTTGCTGTTGTGGAACAAACAATATGACCAACAGTCCAAAGCAGAAAAAGTCCCATTTCCACTGTCAGCGTTAGACAGTTGTGATGTAAAGCCCATTACTGGAAGCAGGTGTGTTCTGCCCGTGATGAGGCAACAATGGCCCGACTGAGTATAAATACCAGCACTTTTTACACTCAACCATCAGACACAACTCAGAGGAACTGACCAGAGGCACCAAGAGATCTGAAAAAATCTTCTTATATCTGCTTACCATCTAAAGCACTTCAATCCTCCTAAGATGAAGACATTCAGTGTTGCAGTTGCAGTGGCCGTCATGCTCGCCTTCATTTGCACTCAGCAGAGCTCTGCCTTACCCGTCACTGGTGTAAGAACATGACTTCAGTTATTTCTTTTGCTTTTTAGTCAGTAGTGTTTTGTGAAATAACTATGATGTCGTTCCTAAACATGCAAAATTCATCAACAGGTAGAAGAGCTGATGGAGCTAGTGAGCAATAACAATGATGACAATCCAGTTGCTGATCATCAAGAGCTGCCAGTAGAACTGGGGGAGGTATGTTCAGTTAACTGAGTGAACTAAGCCAAACACCATGAGCCAATTTTCTCCAGAGAAAGAGAGAGAACAGAGTGAGAGATAATGTTGGAGATGAACACTTGATGTCTCTTTTCTTTCACACAGAGGCTGTTTAACATCAGGAAGAAGCGTGCACCTAAATGCACTCCTTACTGCTACCCGACTGGTGATGGTTTCTTCTGTGGAGTCCACTGTGACTTCTGAAGATTCCTGCTCCATGATTAGACTTCCACAACCACCACTAAATATTTACTTGTTACGCATTTTCTCTTAAAGCAATTTTTCTATTTTCACTTGTACTTGTGGCACCTGTAAATCTGAGGATGTGACTGGATTTGATCATGCTGTTGTTCATATATGTTTAGTGACTGATCATTAAATGTCTGCACTACAGTGTATTATCACAATAAACATCCTTTTTTTTGTTTTATAGTGTATACAGTATATTCTTTTTACGATGATGGCATTAACATGATGTATGTTTGCTCTTAAAATGTGGTGTCAATTATGAGAGTGAATTTATCTTTTAACTGTGTGTCAAATGAATATCCTCCCGGTTTATGCATTTATTTTACACATAAAACAGAACACCAAATTATAAGGGACCAAGGACCTGTGTAAACTAGGGGTAGGAATCACCAAAGGATCTATATTATGATATTATCATGAAAATTAAGTCACAATACAATATTATTTCAATTTTAAAAATGTTGCGATATGCTGAGTATTACAATCAAAAATAATGCAATATATTGTGATTTATAACCTTTTTTCAACTGTAAATTATGTCCCCAAAGGAAAACGTTGTCAACATCTGTTTTATTTCTTAAGATAAAGTTTTCAGTCTGTTCATCTCACTTCTGGTATTTGGCTTTTTGTTCGCAACAGCAAAATGTATGTAGTGGACTGAAAAAGCAATTGAGTGTGTCATAACGACAAATCAAACTGGTTTAAGCTTATACACCGAACTGGACCAACAAAACTGGAAATCGAACCAACTTTAATTCAACTTATCATCTGATCAAAAATTTAACAGTCCACTGGTAATACTATCAGAAAATGACCATTGAAATGGAGTAAATGTTTATATTATCATGTGGCACATTATTTAGACCTCCTCTTCTTAAATCTTCAACTGAAAACAAGCTTAATGTTTCTAATTCAGTTCCTCTGAGTGATTTGACCAAAAACTTTATTCAAAAAAGTAAGCAACCAGACTAACAGCTCCAGACTACTGATAAGTAGTGACTAATATTACAATAACTGGTTGTCTGTCAAAAGATAAAGCTGCTTTGTTTGTGGATCTTTCTGCGGCATTTGATTCAGTGGACCACAGACTACTCCTGAACAAGCTAAGGAATGCTGGTTTCTGACCTGAGGCTGTATACTGGCTCCAAAATGGTTTCACAGATCGTACTCAGCGTGATTATGCAGAAGGCCATAAACCAGAATTTCTTCAGATATCTAAAGGTGTCCCCCAGAGTTCCATCTTGGGGTCTGTTTTGTGTTGTATTTTTATAAATGATTTGGGTAACGACATTCCAGCAAAACCACATTTATATGCAGATGACACTGTAATTTACACGCATGCGCCCTCCATAATACGGACGGTGCAAAAGCTTCAGACTGCATTTCAGTCATTAAAAACCACTGCTGAGTTTAAAATTGATTTTAAAAACGCAGAAATCAAAGTTTATGGTCTTCTCAAAAGCTCGCTCACAGTTGCCTAATAATTTTAGCATCTTCACTTCTGACGGTAAACACATTGAAAGAGTGTCCTCATACAAGTGCTTGGGCATATGGATAGATGACAAGCTTTTATTTAATGTAAATATTGCTACCTTAGTCTGGAGGCTTAAAGTGAAGATTGGCTTTTAGTTTAGAAATAGTCTTGCTTTACTTTCAGCGCTAAGAAAAAACTTGTGGAAGCTACTTTTCTGTCTGTGATAGATTACAGTGACATATTGTATATGCATGCAACCTCCTCCATCTTACGTAGCCTTGATTCAGTATTCCATACATATCTACATTTTATTGCAAATGCAAAGTCACGTACTAATCACTGCATTCTTTATGATTTGGTGGGTTAGACATCACTGACCACTCGTAGACAACAGCACTGGTATATCTACAAACCAATATTGGGCAAACCTTCAGCCTACCTCTGCTCCCTTCTGTGTGTTAGCTGTGGAAGTTACCAGCTATGCTCCTCCAGGTGGATACTTTTTAATGTTCCCTGGGTTTTAACAGATCATGGGAAAACTACTACGACTACTACTAAACACCTTGGACATAGAACAATCTTCAGAAAGAACCAAAATTAGAAACATATATCCATCAATGAATTTAAGGGCATCATAAAGACTGTGGTGTCAGAGACATGTTCTTGCTTTTCTTGAGAGGCCATTGTGTTTGAATAGTTGTCTTATTGTGGATTTTTGTATTATCTGTTGTATTTGTTGCATTTTAAATGTGTTTTGATTGGCTGCTCCATTGGCCAGGTCTCTCTTGTAATAGGGATTTTTAATCTCAATGGGACTTCCTGGTTAAATAAAGGTTAAATAAACAAGATAAGCTCAAATAGAAGTTTTTAGAAATGCTCAAGAAATGCATAATATAAAATAGTTAGGCTATTTAAAAAAAAAGGTTGTCAGCTGTATGTTCTTACAGATGTGGAGCCATTCATAGTACTGTTTGTTTGTTTAGCTGAATCAAGTACTCAGTTTAGAGGGGTCATCTGTAAATGGGACAAAGTGACATGGAGGGAGGGAATTTGGTTATTGTGCAAGATATTTGGAAAGACTGAAGTTTCTAAAAACTCAAATCGCCCCTGACTTTCTCAGTGTTTACACTGTAATTACTTTATTTTGACCTTTTGTTAACGTTTTTAACTACAAGACAATCTTAAAAGAAAAATATATTAACATAAAATAATAGAAATATAATAATAGTTGGGTGTTTTGTTGATAATTTAAAGGTTAATTTAAATGCGTGTATATATAAATCTCTTAGTATATATTACTTCCATACATCATATTTTAAAACATGCGCAATAACTTCTTCATGTATGGAACTGTGTGTTCTGTTCATGGTTGATTTCATTTCGTGACAGACACTGGACCCTAACCTTAACCTACATAGGAAGTATGTGTTAATGAACTGTCGTAAACGTCCCTCCATTTCACCAGCACTCAGATCTCCCTGCTTTTTCTCAGTTCAAATTTGCAGTTTTCAGTTTTCAGAAACATATTTAAGCTTATCCTAATGTATTGCAAGTGACATGCCAAACTTGCATGACATCAACTTTTAACGAAACTTTTTAATGGTCCGGTGCGGCATAGTACATTCTGGTAGTTGTAGGTTTTTTTACCTCATGAGCAAAAGTAAATGTCAAAACACCTATTCTCTGTTTTCTCTCGTCATATAGCACCAGTTTGAAAAGTATTTGCATCTTTCTACTTCACAGACTAGTTTTATAAAAAGAACAACTTTCCAGCAGTTAAATATTCCTTCAGGACTAGAATCCTGCAATCATAAATAGAGAACGTCCCATTCTTTAGGAAATTCTCATCATCATCCAGGGACTGATGCAAGCCCATGCTGGTGGGGTATAAAAGTGTTGCCCGTGATGACGCAACAGTGGCCTGTTAAGTATAAATACCTGCATGTTTTACACACTCGGTCATCAGACAGGAGAACAACTCAAAGAGCTGACAAGAGTGACCAAAAGATCTGAATAAGTATAGCTGCTCTGCTCTTAACAACTTAAAGCAGTTGAACCCTTCTAAGATGAAGATGCTAAGTGTTGCAGTTGCAGTGGCCATCGTACTCGCCGTCATTTGCACTCAGGAGAACTCTGCTATCCCAGTCACTGAAGTAAAAACTTAACTTATTTCATTTGCTTATTATCTGTGAGGATTTTGTCAAAATGTGAAGACGCTCCTAAATGTTAACAATTTATTAACAGGTATTAACAGAACCGGAGGAGCCAATGAGCTATGAATATGAAGAGACATCAGCGGAAACATGGATGGTATGTTCAGCTGACTGAATAAATGAAGTCGTTTTGCCTTTAAACTAACCTGATACATCTCAGATGAAACAGGATGAACACAGTGAATGATGATGCTGAGAACAACGTGCTCTCGTCTCTTTTCTTTCTCACAGATGCCATTTAACATCAGAGAGGAGCATCAAAGTGATGCCGTTAGATGCCGTTTTTGCTGCAGCTGCTGTACGTTTGGTGTCTGTGGCATGTGCTGCAAGTGAGGATACTTGGCCCAGCCTGGGATTCAAGGAATAACCACTGAAAATGAACTTTTTTTATTTATTTATTTATTTATTTTACTAATGATGTGCACTGTAATGTGACTGTATCATCAACACATTCTGTTAAATTCTGTACTGTACTTGCAAATGCTATTTATATATTATCACATTCAGTTTTAATGCGGATTAAAATATATTTTCAAGATGAGTGACAAGTGTTGTGGATGAACTGTTAACTAAAGCAATTGCATACAGTCAATAACAACCCAGTGATGGCAGTGTTAGCAGCCTGAATCAGGCCACTTAATCAATTCTAGGACGCCATTCTTCCCAAATTTCAGCCAAGTCGGGCAACAGGACATGGCCCAATTTCCTCCAGTGTGCCCAGTGGGCCGATGCTGGGCCAGGTCATCTTTGATGATGGCCCAGTGATGGCAGTGTCGGCAGCAGGTATCATGCCAGTTAATTTGGCCTGATTCTGAGCCGTCATTCATACCTAGTTTCAGCCGAGTAAGGCAACCAGATGTGGCCCAACCTATTTCTTCTGGCATGCAAAGTTTGGACAGATGCTGGGCCAGGTCCTTTTTGATAACGAACCAGTGATAGGCAATGTCAGCAGCTGGAACAGTTTATTTGGCATGATTCTGGGACGTAATTCATCTCGAGTATCAGCCAAGTCAGGCAACCGGATGTGGCTCCACTCATTTCTTCCAGCAAGCTGAATTGGGCCAATGCTGGGCCATGTCATTGCCATGTCATGACTACCTGGGACGTATCTGTGACAACCAGGAAGGGAAAGCATAATGGAGGGGGGTGTGTGTGCTGTAACTCCTGCCACCATGTAGGCCCAAATACTGGGGTAATAGGGAAGTAACATCCTCCACTGGCCTCTAACAAACAATTCTTCCAGAGGCAACTTGATTTTCCAAGGGTGGTCTCCTGTCCAAGTGCTAACCAGGCCCAGCTCAGCTCTGCTATGCTTCACTTGTTATCCAGTACAGTGAAGGGAGGTATGGCACATAGCCATGCGTGCTATTGTGTTACTTTCAGCATGGCTGGATCACACCTCACAATTATAATGACCACAAAGGTCAAATAAATGGTTTGGTATTAACTCAGCGCAGAAATGATCAGGGAACACACAGGCTCAGATTGACTCTGTGATAGAGTTATGAATGGTGAAACAACACACAGAGAGGTCAACGTATTACAAGTGACAAGTAGAACAATGGCGAACCTGTGGTTGCTATTTAAACCTGTGTGATTATGATTTAATTGCCCCCACACACACACAGAAGTGCATGTACACGCGGAAGCACACACATTTGCTTACAGTCATACGTGCACAGACTTCCAGTCTGGAGCCTGGCAGACTCCTACGCTGATCCCACCCTCATGCAGCCTTGCAGGGGGCTGAGCGGCATGCCAGGCCTGCCTCGCGCCTAGACGGATGCCCGTTGTACGCCCCCATACCAACAGAGCTGCTGCCAAACCACACAAGGAGATAGTAAATGTGAGCAGAGGGTTCTGTTCAGCTTCCTCACACACACATACACACACACACACACACACACACACACACACACACACACACACACACACACACACACACACACACACACCATGTGGTTTATTTTATCTGACTCATACCCACATACACACACACAAAACACAATGCAGGCAGGCAGGCAGCAATTAGGGGCCTGTTCATCGGTGAACTACAGTATACCAGGTCTATAAATCTTCAAGCTAGCATTTTTAAAGCGTACAAAGTGCTCGAGCGGTAAGCTAAAGAATTCACAGGATGTTACTGTGGGACATACAGACTTGGAAACTGCAGTGAACAACAGGTAGTTATTGGAGTCTTTCATTTTCCTGAGATAGGTCTGCCACGAGACTGATGAAAACATGAACACATTTGTCCACTTCATTTGCTCTGTCATTACTAAAAAAGACTGAAACTGCAGCTACGCTGAAGGCTATACTCAGGGACAACATTGCCTTGAGGTAACAAGTCAGGATACTAACATGCTCATAGTAACAATTCTAACACATTGATGTTTAGCAGTAAAGCGACTACATTGTTCACCATCTAAGTGGGCATACTGATCAAAAACAGCTCTGTGTTATATAGGGCTGCAACTAATGACTACTTTGATAATGATCTATCGAATAATCTATGAATTACTGAGATAAATAATAAATAATTGATTATTTGAATAATGACTCACAATTACTTAGTGGCTCAGATATCAGCTATTACATTTAGCTTGAGGTTGTTTAATCCATGTGCTAACTAACAATAGAGATGAATGCTTAAAAAAAAACATTTTTTAATGAACTTTACTGCTGATACTACAGAACATGCAACTGAAATCAAGCTCTGTCATGGACCATACAGGTTGCTATCAATAATCAGTCAATCAATTAATCAATTTATTTGTCACATCCCAGCCAGCATTTGTATGTGGGGCCCATATGGGTTGGAAATGGGCTGAAAAATGGGCCCTTTGCAGGATTGTCCATGGATTCCATATCGGCCCCATGCCAACTGCCCGCATCGATGGCTTTACCCAAGTGGGCCCCACATGTTTATGCTTGGGCTACCTAGGTACCAAGTGGGTATGGGCCCAAAATGGGCATCTTATCTGGGGCCCACGTGGGTAAAGCCACGTAGGTGGGCAACTGGAATGGGGCCAATATGTAACCCATGAAAACTCTCATATATGACCCATTTTTCAGCCCATTTACCAGCCACATAGGCACCACATACAAATGCTGGCTGGGATGACATAATGTAAGATATAATTTCCTGACCTCTCGTGTCGGAGCGGGAACAGGAATGGGGTGGCATTCCTGTTCCCGCTCCGACACGTGAACAGGAACAGGAATGGGGTGGCATTTCAGTATTTGTACTGTCACACCAGGCTTCATTCACCATAAAACACACACCACTCCTTGTTTAGCCAGAATCCTCTGTTCTGCCAGATTGGTAAGGTTATATAGAAAAAGAGTCACCTGGTTCAATGACGTTGGCCGGGATTTAGCCAAGTTTTGGTGAAACAAAAGACATTGTAGTCCCTGATATCCCAGTAAACATTGATGTGGGTCGTGCAAGTGACTTTCAGCACTAAGCTAGCTAGCAGACAAGCTAACTAATTAATGAGATAAGTTTACATCATACTGATGTGCTCCAATGACAGTCAAAGTCAGCTTTGCACAGTTTACAATCTTTTTTGGGCTCCCACACTTTGGGTGTTTATGGCTATGAAGGTGTTGCCATCTAAGAAAGAGGTGCCACTACCGTCATTGGGCAGGGACTCACATCGTAGTTGATGATGTCACCAGCTAATTGGCAAATTTATTGGCAACTAATTTGGCCATTATTTTTTTTTGTTGACCATGTGAACTATTCATTGTACTCCAAGTGTTATATCAGCATAGTGGGCTGTGTTGGTGGGGTGACTTGTAAAGGTTCTAGTGAGATATGATATGATGAAATACAACTAAGGGAGGTTGGAGTATGCATTTATGCTCAACAGGCACCAAAACACTGTACAATAAATTTGTGCTACTTGAAGACAGGATATTACAATTCTGGGAAGTTATCACCTCTGTAACTATTTTATCTTGTGTTGAGATGATAGTGAGGCACATAGTAGAAACAAATTCACATAATTCATTCACATTATAATTTCAGCCATTGAGCTCTTTAGCAGAAACGGTTCATAACTGTTTGTGTTATTGTTCACTAGTGCAAAGTAAATATACAATATAACATAGGGTTGTGTTGCTAATGCTAACTGGCTAATTAGCTTCTTGAATCTGTCCTGTGCTGCTCCTTCCAGTTTCTGTTTTTAACTGATGAATAAAGACTACCACTGCCTGCTGCTATGGAAAGTTTCCCCCTCTCACGCAGGCGCAGAACATATGTGCTAGTCAGCTAGGAATTCTCTGCAGTGGGTTGAGGTGCAACTTTTTGGCCAAGACACAGGCAAGATGAAGCGATGCAACAATCGGCCTTTGTCGCCACTAATTGTTTAATGTTGGTTTGGTGTGTCTGGACCTTAAAGGTGAATCATGGCGGTCTAAATTGACCCAGTGCTGGAGCTTGATGAAAAGTCATTTCAAGTCATCCTAAATGGGAACATAAGTGTCTGTACCAAATTTCATGTCAGTCCATCCAATAGTTGTCAAGACATTTCACTCGAAACCACAAATATCAATTACACACTGGCGCCAGAGGAAAAGTCAGGGGATCACCAATGTCATTAGGACACATAATCTGGGACCCATGAATGTCTGTGCAAAATTTCATGGCAATCCATCTGTTAGTTGTTGGGATATTTTAGTTAGACTAATTTCTCTATAGTGAATGATGAATTGTGAGTAATACTTTGAATAAATATCTAACAGTGTGTACTAGAGCTCTGGAATTGCTCCCTATTAATGTTCCCCGTGATTGGATCCAGAGGGCCACATTATACACAATATTGCCTGTAATATCTCATTTGACTGCAATTGTTTCAGACTCTCCACCGACAGATTAGTCATCACTTTCTACAGTTAATCACTTAAACCAGCAACAGCAGAGAGCAGAGTGTGAACCAGAGGCTCCACCGCAGGTCACACTCCACAGCAAAGGCTGGGAGCCATTCACACACACACACTCATGCAAGCAAAATCAAGTCTGGGAACCACTGACATGAGGTCAAGACCTCCCCTACGGCTGAGTTGATTAAACACGTTTCTACAACCCACACACTGCCCAATAAAATGTGTTGTGCTGAGGATGATGACTGTGCTGCACACGAGGGGAGCATCACTGGCTTTAGCCTTCCCAGAGAGCTCAGCCCAGCGAGTAAGAGGTACAACACCCTGCTGCAGCAGCTCCACTTCCACCTACTCGCTGTGCCTTGAGGGAGCAATCGACCTGACTTCTTATAAGGAGGATAATGCCTGTTTGTACGTGTGTATATGTATGAATGAATATTTCCTCCACAGACCCTCCAAGTGGAGGCAAAGGTTGCTTCGGAACCATGGCGCTGCATAATCCGGCCTTGAATGAAGGCGGGGGGGAAGATAAACATTCCTGGACAATGAGACCCTCCTTTACCCCCTGCCGTGCTCATACCCACTTAAAATCTGCTTACCCACAATGCAACACTTGGCTCAAGTGAATAGCCCCCCTGGAACCAGTGCAGTGCCACTACAGAATAACACAGCCCTGCTCCTAGAAGCCACAAGTGTCAGCTATGGCTGGGATACAACCCTTCTGGGCCCTTACTGAGCACATTATATCCAATTCAACTGGTCTTAATATACTTTAATAAGACCTGTTTTCGATTAATTCTCCCTTGAAACCGGTAGTAACACGGCTACTAGGCACATATAAAAATTGAATGAATGGAGTAAGGCTGCCAGAGAGTCAGAAGGGGGAAAATAGGAATCCTTGTGGATTTGTCCTCACCAGCTGGCTCTTGAGCCCAATATAATGGTTGTGCCCATGGCTCTCATAGCACCAGTAAGAGGAAATATTTGCCCAGCCTGTAATGTGTTTAAGGTGCGCATTATGATTCAGTTCAGGTCATAAAGCTCTTGCATGTCACATCCTGAGAGGAAGGACAGAGCTGCTCTGCTCTGCCTATATTTCCCTCAAGTGAGCAGGGACAATGGCTTTGTGTTGTGTTTGGATTGCAATGTAGAAGAATAAGCCAGGCATTTCAGAAGAACAGGGGGGTTAAATAAGCCAAAAAATGCTTACAGCACCCATAGGAAACGCCACACCGGGTCGTTATAGAAATGCCTGTCTGTTCCATGTAATAGATGGTGATAAAAAATCCCATGTCCCCCACTGCACCTGCTGTTATGAGTCCTAACCGCAGAAACACTACCACAGCAAGTGACTCATAAATATTCCCCCATTTGTCAAATCAAGCACAGCATGGTGATATTAATGCGCAAGGTGAGGATTAAGAACATTAATCTTTTTCACTTCCTGTCCAGCAGGTGAGGCAGATGTGGAGGGGCTAAACGACTGCGATCGCCGAGTACTACTTCCAGTACAGCCCGGAATCTTTTTACAGTTTCCCGTTTCAAAACGTCTCTGCAGAAAAGCAAATAACTGTCACAGACAATTAGCTTTTATGGAAGAACATATTTATTTTTGGGATTAACTTGTTACCTAGCAACTCCAAATGAAGCCAGAATCCGCACTGAGAGTTGACTTTGGATTGCATTTTTGCAATTAGGAGCGAGTTTAGTAATAAAAGTCACCCATTAATGCCACCATTTAGCGGGCTTGTACACACCATGATGGCTAACATATGGCAAACTTGTTCAAAATGTTAGAATCCGCTTGTCCTTTGACACCACTATGTTCCTACTCATTGCTGTTTCGGCCCCTGCCAAACACCATGGCTAACCCATATGAAGATTAATGATTCCAGATTTCCCTCAACTCTAAGGGCAAGCGATGGCTCATTATACAGTTATTAAAAACTGCAAATTATTACAACATTTATTATCCCGGGCAATCTCATTTGCCCCACCAATGTCATAACTTCCATTTCTGCCATCTGCATTGGAACGAATGTGTCACATGTGCCACAACTACCACAACTGCACGCTCACAGTAGGCTACAGTATGCGAATGTAGAGCAGAGGTCCTTGTGAGGTACATACAGTGTGTACAATAGATGCATTTACATGGCGTAACAACCTGCTTTAAAAGCACAGATTGCTATCACCGATCCATACAGTTTAGAGCCCACTGGGTCATTTCCTGTTAGTGGTTTCACTTGTTGTGCCTTTGAAGCAGGCTTTAATAATAGGACCCAACAGAACTAATGAAAATGCTCTCTGTCAGATTAAAAGGGAGCTTCAGTCTCAGCCACCCGACCACATTCAGCACAAACATTAAAACGCACGCGCACACAGAGGCATGCGTGCACACATACAGTCCACAGAAGTGGTTTACAAAGGGAGGACTATTCCTTCTGATGTGTGGATGGCTGCTAACCCTCTTAACAACACTGAGAATACCAACAGTGTCCTGTTTCTTGCAGGACAGTAGAAAAAAAAAACCTGAGTGCACTCATGTCAAAGGTTAAAGGTGAGGGGAAATAAAGAGACCTATTCCTTCAAAATGTGTGATGTGATTCTCTCTGTATCCCTTTTTTTCCATTGTAGACGCTGCAATGTGTGCTGTAGTGGTGGTCTTGTGCTTAATGAATCCACTTCAGTGCAGTTCCTCTCCGTAAGCCTTTAGGTTTAATCCCTCAGTCTGGAGCAGTGATAGTCTGGCCCAGGGGATGACATCTGTGAATCGTTCATTAACTTGTAACCAGCAGCAGATGTCTTTAAAAACAACTCTCAGCATCTACGCCTGATTCCTTTCCCTACAACAGTCATTTTTGTTTTGCTTCACTCGCTCGTCGACCAAACTGGCTACATGAAGCCATTAGTCATTAATGAAGAATATGCAACTTTATGACATTTATTTAGAACAACATGGAGCCCCATAACTGACAAAATGTGGTATGAGATTATCAGACGGGTCAAAATTATGACACAATCAAAAAGCTTATTGTCCACCTTTATCACCAGTCGATTAAATGAAATAAACTAGATTTACTTTTCTGTTGATTTTTCATAATTTTTTCAATTACATTTTATTGGTCTAGACATTTTTGGTTCCTCACCACATTTCCTATTTTCAAGATGATAATGACAAACTCATGTCCATGTATGAGCATGGATTTGATTGATCCCGTGTGTGTGTGTTTGTCTGTGTGTGTGTCTCTGTGTGTTTATAGAATCAGTAAAGTAATTTAGAGAACTAAGACTCTGTTCAAAATTGTATACTTACATACTATTCATATGAAATATGATATAAACTTGTGTGTGTAGTTAATTCCAACTACATAGTATGTGGATTTAGCATACATGAAAAATGTCCAGGTGTATACAAAATTAGCAAGAATTTCTGAGTATGCGGAGTGTAAATGTGAGGTCATGTTTTTGGACACCAAAAAGTTTTTTTGGGGAGGAGAAGTTAGTTAGTTAGTTAGATGGAGGCATTAGGAGTGAAACTGGTTTAGGTTAGGGTAAGAGCATCAAGGTAAGCCAGTCAGATGCAGAGTAAAGCTAGGATCAGATGGGGTCATGTTTACCATGTCCATGAGAGGAGTCCACTTGAATACGCCCCTGTTGTAGTATTCACAACCTCATAAGCGGAAATTTTCTGAGAGCTCCGAGTTCACAACTTCATGTACATGACTTTCCATGCTGTAAACACAAACTCACGAGTTCCACTTGAATGCTGCCTAAGGCAGAGTAGGACGGGTCATGCCTTCGCCATCCTAGGAAAAAAATACACTGCTTACTGGACATACTCAAGCACCCAAAAATACTTTGCATCTCTTCAGACTGTGCAGTGGTGGGCTGCAAGGCAGACAATTAAAATGATTACGTGGTTGGATAAAATAATTGCAAAATGCTAAAATGCTTTAGCTACTGTTACAAGAGATTAAACACTGATGATATAACTATGCAGAACATGCGAAATAATGCACTGGCTGGTGTGCATTATAGCTGTTGAGTTTAAGTGGTTATTCATTAAACATATCTGTGGTGAACCCAGAAAATATTAAGTCCAAACACATTATAAAGTCACGGAGTGCCACTGTATACTTTCAAATGTTCTAATGTAAAGTTGATTCCCATTACATGTAAAGGTATTTGTCAAAGCCCCTACCAAAATACTTGCTGCACTGTGACCTTTTGAGTGACACCTCACTTCATCCAATAGGAGCTCCCATATCCTGTCCATAGTCTACATCCATCCAGTGATCCAGCCAATAACAAGTGGCTGTACTGATGCATGATGCTTCATACAGCCAATGAAATACCAGACATACAGTATACAGCTTACAACACAGACCATTAGAAATATAAATGCGATTATGAACAGATAGTTCTTTTGTTGTTTTAAGGGAAAATTCTTTCATTCTAATCAATTTAAACTTTTTAAAATGCTTTTTATATAAATGGGACATTTCTGTTTTTGTTGATTTTTACCCTTAATTAGACAGAGCACCTAGAAATTTCCTTAAAAAAACACATGTACAATATACATTTTCTGTGAAAATGTTAATTTACTTTGAATTTGGGCTAGGTAAGGCTTTATGGCAGGGGTTCCATTGGTCTTTCAGCCATAAAGTCCCAGCTGTAGTCATCAGCAGGCATATGTTTTTAAGAAAATAAAAACCTTCTATTACAGTATTTTCAAACTTTTATTACTCAGTGCCAGAAGCAGCTACAGTGATTCTGACTTCTGGAGAAAAAACCTCAGAAGAGACCATGGATGTGCACATACTTAAAGATCCAGTGTGTAGAATTTAGGGGCATCCATTGGAAGAAATGCTACATAATACAGAGCAGGTTCTCTTTCATGTAGTCCGCCATGTTGTTTCTACAGTAGCCCAGAATGGACATCCAAACACTGACTCCGGATAGGATTGTGTTTTTATGTTTTCAGGATTTCGTGTTGGCCACCGTAGTTGTCCAACGCGCTTGGCACACGGGAGAAGTTTCATTTCTGCTACATCACCACTATGCCACTAAATCCTACACACTGGACCTAGACTAGACTTTTAATTAACTATGCCTTAGATTGATGTTTTAGACTTATTATTCTGTATTTATGATGTAGTCCTTTAGATTTTTGACCTTAACCTTTACTACATTTTGTCAGCTTTAGTGGCTCCATGGCACAGATGTTACACAGTGGAAGTGTTAAGCTGTGAAAATGAGAAGCCTCCTGTTTAAAGTATGCCGTGCCACTTTGAACACCTGTGAAAGATGTTTAGGCACTTAAAACTGCTCTGTATTAGGCCTCAAGATGGACATGGAGCATATAAAGAGTGGGGTATTTCAACACTGACAGCCTCCCTATGGAAATATCATGTGTGATTTCAGGGGGGTTAACCAGAGCAGGAAGACTGTGGTCTGTGTCTCCCAGGATGATATATGTGTGACACAGCGTGATTCATCTGCTACTGTGCATCCATAAGCTGTCCGGCAGATTCAGCTTTTTCTCTCTTTTGGGACAATGATTATACAGTGTGGATCTTGAGCTAAATTAGCCGTGACTTGCATTAAAACATTTTCTTCTTGCCCATGTACCAGGCAGATTTAGGCATAAGGAAGACTTTTTCATGTGTTTATTTGATGTTGTGAGAACCACTCAAGTGAATAAGTGCGACATGCATCACACAAAGAGGTGATCGAATGTGTGCGCGTGATGAAAGGCGAGTGCCGCAGCCAAATGCATGTTGTTAGGCCATTACAGTATGATGTTGGAAATGAATGAGCCACCAACAGCATTCACTGGTTTTGTACCATTCATGAGGATACGTCATGTGAATTACAAACCCTTAACAGTGCCGTCATGCTGTTAAGGCCCAATCGACCATGTCCAATCCTTTGGCTGGAGGTAGCACTCGTGTCATGCAGTGCGACATGATGGATTTCACAAATGTTTTTGAAATCACATAATTGTACACTGAAGTGAGACAAGGAAACGGCAGTTTCAGAGTTTAGCCACATATATTATAGCCATAGACAATAATGAAAAGCTTCATCATACAGTCACATGAAATGTATTTTAATAAAACACAATGTACACATATGCAGTCCTATGACCATACATTTGCTGGATCCTAATCGTTAAACCTAGAATACGTCAAAGCATAGTTTTGTCTTTTTTTTCTTCTTCTTTAAAACATTGAAATCAGTAGATGAGGTCAAATGAATGAATGTAATACAACACTTTGCGCGACATCAGACAAAAACCTTTTTCCACGTGTTAAAGATATGCACTGTTATAAGGAACTCAAAGAATATTTCAGCATATAAGAGTAACAGTATGAGGCAAAAATTCTCACTGAACAAAAAAAGTACAAAATAGAATTAATAAATAAATCAAATATATACCATATAAATGAAATAGCTATGTGGCGGCTATGTTTATTATTTGTTTTTAATCATTTTAATCTGTAGCTTGGTATTACAACCTTTTTATCTCTAAAACATTTAGAACGGTGAACAAGTCAATACTGAAAATACAGTAATAAGCTTTCATAATTAGATAAACTATATACACGAGTCTGTTGCCATGCTAGTCGAACAACTAAATTTCTTCTTTTTTTTTATCCACACTATACAGTTAGAGCATAAAGCGGTCTGAACGTAAACAGTTTGTGCTGAGAATAAAATACTTTGCAACTATGCATGGTAATTTCTTTAATATTACTCTCAAAAATGTACATAACATAAAGGCCACACATGGGAACACTCCGTCTCCGTTCAGAGGGGAAGGTGAGGGTAGTTTTGACATAAATATAGGAACAAAAACAGTCTCTTTCAGTTCAAGATGCCATTTTCTTGTCCATCAGCATCATTTGCTTCAGTCGAATCTCTTTTTCCTCTTCATCCTCCCTCTTTCTTGTCATCCTCCCTGGTCCAACCCCCACCCACCCCCACCCCTTCCACGAGCAGTTTAGCTTGCCAACTCCCTCACTACCTCTCCTATCCACCTCCCTCTATCTGGCTCTCCCGCCTCCACAGTCTCTGGTTTGCCCCTCCGTCTTCCATCACCCTGCGCGGTTAATGACATTGTTAATGACAGGAAATGAGTTCAGTAATGTCAACTGTAAAGGTCCACGAGGCAAGGCAAGGGGTGGGGCTGAGAGAACAGAGTCACCTGGCTGGCGCACTGCAGCAGGGGGAGAAGCAGCGGGAGGCAGAGGCATGAAGCATGTGTTTAGTGTGTTGATACTGATATTGTACGTTAGACATATATTTTTGTAGTGACAGACTTGTGAGTCATGGTTTTGTCCAGGTGGGCTGGGGGGGGAGGTGGGGAGGTGGAGGGGTTCGTGATAGTCGTCGGTCAGAATATGGGTGCAGCGGCGGCTAGCAGCTTTGCGTTGGTTCTTTGTTCAATGGGAAGTCCGTAGTTTCAGTCCTCACTGGCCGGAACGCGCAGAGGCCAAGTGGTCGCTGTGCTGGTTTTGGGCCCGAAACCGCAGCCTCTGCTTGTTCTTCTTCTTTGGTTCTTTGGATCGGTGCTTACCCGAGCCACCTGGGAATAAAGACAGAGAAAGAGAGAAATGGTTATCGCTTTAATCAGTACTGCACACTCGTTAGATTCTCCAGGTAAAAGGCCTTCCCTCTGTTTCATAAAACCTCATGTCAGTTCTTGTGCTCAGTGTAATGTGATCTGTTTCTTTAGCAAATGTTACATGATGACTAAGGCCAACTGCCCTGGGGCCCCAGACCCTCAGAGGCCCTGAAGGCCAAAGGTTGTTGGTGTGGCAAATTACTTTGTGGTAACTTTTAAATTAATTTTAAATCGGTTTGAAACACAGTGAGAACCTGAGATGGTAAATGCCCTGAGGTGACCCTGCAGCCCTGTCTCACGGAGGGATCCTGTGTCAACATGTAGTTTTAAAGTCCAGGTAAAACAAAAATAAATGTGTTCTGAGTTTGTTATGCCACAGAAATTTGTGTTATTAACCACGCAACCAAATTTAGATGATTTAAAAGAAACAAGTATAGAAAATTTGGTTTTAAATTTGTAAAAAATTGAGCAATATTCTCTGCTTTGAGACACTGGGGGCATGTCTGCTGAAGACGCTGAGCCAAAGAGTGAGCCACGGCACAATGACAGACTTTCATAAGCAGCTGACCTTGTAGCACATAGCATACACACCTTGAGCCTAAGAACGAGTGCCGCTCCATGGTGACAGACTCTTGTTAGCAGCTAACCCAGTAGCACACACAGTCTATACTAGCACACCACACACACCCCTGAGCTGAAGAATGACTGCTGCTACATGTTGATTCTTGTTAGCAGCTAATGTTAGCACAAAGCACACACCCACAGCAGTGGCCAGTAACAGCTAATGGGCCAAGTAGCCAATTATGGTCAAAGATTGAAAGGTATGATAGTGACAGCTAAAGTGCTTGTGTTCATTCACGTATTTATTAGACTGAAAGAGCTAAGAGAGGTTGTGAAATGTAGCGAACTCGCCGCTCACACAGGCGGTGAACACACTGATGCCCTCTAACATCAGTTGTAATGCAGTTTTTATATGATGTTATGGATGGACAAAACACCTTAGATTAAGATTTTCCTTAAATCTGTTGCACGAAACACACTTAAGTCTTCTCCTTAAGGTTTTCTTAAAATGTTCACTTAAGTATTTCTGGGTTTTTCCTTGTCTTGGTCTTACACTTAAGGAATCCCTAGACCGTTGCACAAGAGACCTTAGCAACCAAAGCAAGGTAACAAAAAAACAACAAAAACTTAAGGCACCTCTGACTCTATCTTAACTGCAACCTGCAACATGATTGAGTTTATGGTGATAAAAAAATAAATAAATAAAAGGAGAACCCATTGGAAACCCTTTTATTTTTAAACTTCAGATTTGACTGAATTCATTTTCATCGCTGTTTCTTCCTACAGTCGTTTTCTGTTTATTTGTGGATCAAATTTACTTTGTAGTTCGTGCTTTCTGTGATTGTATTTCTCCAGAAGTATAATCTTTTCCTCCTCTGACCAATATGGTTTTCTTGTCTTCTTTTCCTCTGCCATTTTTCCCACTACCTAACTATAAGCCAACTTTGTGAGACGATAACAGGCATCACAAGCACGAGTCCAAGCAAACAAACAATCTCGATGGAAACTTTCAACGCAGTAAATGAGTTAACATGTTTCCTAAACTAAGGAAACCTTTTACGGGATTCTGTGCAACTGAGTGCGTCCCTCAATTAAGGGGAAATTCAACGATTAGTGTCATACGTTAGGAGAAAACTTAAGGTGTTTTTGTGCAACCAGTCCCTGGACACAGTAGAAGTCACTTACTTTGATTTACCTTTAATATATAGTTGATATTAGGCTGACATGATGCACATTTTTACACATATTTGTGCTCATTTGAGCACCAACAGCAAACCTTGGGCATGGTAATAATCCAGTTCAGAAATATTGTATGGTTTCTGGGGCTCAAATGAGTTTGAGGAAATGAGTGTGGGGAAGCTCAGTCTGCCCTGCATGTCATCTGCCAAACTTGAATTCCAATAAATTCTGTGCTTTTTTTTGAGAAAAATGTAAGCAAGCTAAATCCTTATACGGAGACTGACGAGGAGCTCTGAGGCCTCCATAACATACAGGAATCCAGAATGTCAACATTTATCAGGTATTGTGTTGTGAAAAGATCCATGCAGTCCCACACAGCAAAACTATTCCATCACATAACCTCACTGACCTGGCTTCACTATAAAGAGATTGTTGGCAGCTGTGTGGTGCTGCACTAAGCATATTTGCTTTAAGTGCAGCAGGGGCAGGGCTGTAGTACGAGTGGCTGCACTCAGACTCAAAATTGGGAAAGTTTTTCAATGTTGTGTTAAATTTGTACTTGATCATGTGGTCAGAGCATATCTTGCCAAACAGCCACTGATAGGATGACGCAACATATTGATGGGTTCGAGGGATTGTTTGTCAAGCAACAGATTAATGACCTGTGAGCTCCACTACTATTGATTTTACTGTAAAATGGCAGTATGTAGAAGCACAGCTATGAAACAGACTGCTGTGGAATGGATTATGTGAACTCAACCTGCTTATTTTGGGCTGGAGTACTCAGGATTTGGGGCTTGAGCTTGGATTTGATTACACCGTCCAAGAGTTGGGAAAATTTGAAATAGGTGATGGAATAGGAAGATAACCACTTGGAAAAAATTAGATTTTAACTACAAGTTTCTTAAAAGAATCAAAGTGTGCTTTGAGTATTGATGGCTCAGAAGGACTCTGAAAGAGCCCTGACAGTGATGTTGTGCAATGAAAAAGGCTGTATTACATAAAGAACCTTATATGAGGGAACATTACATCCTCAGGCCTGAACCTCAGTTTTAAACAAATGTCTGTTCAGCCCAACACTTTTCACTGTCACTGCAATAGAGACGAGAGATAAGTATGGGAAGTTGCATAACTCTCTTTCCAAGTTGGAAAGGTCCCCCAGCCCAAGGTTAATCCATCCCAGGTTTCACTGGGACGGGCAAGGCATGCTGGGAACTGACTTCCTGCTCTTATGGAAGCTTGTGCGGTGGAGGTTCTGCACCCACGGCTCTCTGTGACAGAGAAAACTCTGGCTACCGAACCGCAAGGCAACAATCTGGCTGCCAAGGCCGCAAATAAGATAACGAGGTGTGTGTGCGAGATGTATGTGTGCGAGGGGGGAGTGAGTGTGAGGGAATTTAAGGGAAAAGAAAATCTAA